>JARFIW010000053.1:162650-517650 GCA_036346225.1 Platerodrilus igneus | reverse complement strand
GGTTAATTTGATCGATATAAACACTGAACTCATCCCATTTTAACATAGGTCGAACTGAATTTACTGATCGACATTCACGATATAATCGCCACAGTCGATCGAGTTACACTTGCTGCAAACTACATTCTGGTTACTGGCTGTGTAATGAGGTTAGGTTATGTTATTTAGTACTTTTGTGAATATGTCATCCTGCGTAGAAGGTTATGTTCATCCTAAAACTAATAATATGTCTAAAGTTGTGTACTTAAATCTAAGCGGATCGAAAGATGGTTTATTCAAGCGGGTTGGTTACGTTCAGGATAAACGCTTGGAAACCTTTAATCACCGAATTAAGTGCTAGGTAAAATAGTATTTTATCTACATATAACCTCAAATTTACTCGGGGGTTAAATTCTCCAAGACTAAGTTATTAAGGCTACAGTTACTCGCGATATCTTGCTCCTGATGCAGAGGCGAAGCGACTCTCTAGGGATTTCGTTATGGCTTCCTGTTGTTCCGGTGTTTGTCTGGCTGTAGATTTCGATGAGGAACTGAAGGGGGAATCACTTGTCAAAAAATCGAAGCATTACTCACACGTCAACACTTGAAGGAAATCGGCAGTCGAATCTTTTGTTTTGATACATTCTCTCCCACAAAAGTGTTTATCCCCTCCAGGAGAGGTTAAAGTTTTCTTATGCACATTGGTGGGTGTAGCGCCGTAAAAGGCGTGAAAAATGAAATCTTAGCATTCTCTCAGACCACAAACATAAGCCAATGACCGGACCTTCCGTACAATTTTGTGTGGTTTTCATGTACGTCTGCATTAAAACGTTAATCTGCTGGAAACTTTCCCGTGTGAAGTTTTTTAAAAATACTAAATCTAACTAATACAATAAATGTTAAAGCTTTATAAAAAGCGTAACAGAGTTCAGATCAAGTTCAAAATCGATCGGACCGGTTTTCAATCGGATTCAACTATGCCGAGATAAGCGTAGTAAGTTTCAGGTTATGTATGTATGTATGAATAAGCTTTATTGTAAACTATACCTAGGCCATTGGCCCATCCTAGTTTGAACATTCTAAGTTAGAAAAAAGGAAATAAGCAATCAGAAAAACAAAATAAATAAAAATTTGTTCCGTTTTAGTTGGTCTTCTCCTCAGACTCGCTTTTCCTTCGGGTGACGTCAGAAACTTGATCCAGGGTAGGAGGGATGGAGCTTCTTGAGGTATCAACTTCTATCCATGTTTAATCGCAGGTTAGAGGGGTTAAGGTGGGGGTATAGGAGGTTTAGTGTCTAGGATTTCTTGTAGGAAGGCATATAAAGGAAGGGAAAGTTAGTGATTAGGAATTTGGAATCAGGTAGTGAGGAAAATATGTTGACTTGAATGATTTGTTTGAAGGTATTTCGGATGGGAGTGAGGGCGGTGCAATGGTATAGTAGATGTTCTGGGGTTTCGGGGAATCAGGACTGCATGGGCATAGTGGAGAGGGTATTAGGTGAAAAGCGTGTAATTTAGATCGGAATTTTCCATGACCAGTTAGGAATTGGATCATTGTACGGCTGGAATTTTGTATGAGATTGGGAATGTCAGTAATGGTAGAAAATATTTGGTGGGTGTATCTGCCGGTATCGGAGTAGGATCATATTTCTTGCTAGGAGTGAAGGAGGGAGTTGTAAATGCGGGACTTAAAGTCGGTAGTAAGGATTGTGCGGTACATCTCAGGAGATAATGTTTCATTATGGATCGGACGACGGAATTTTAGATTACGGGTTTGCACGAAGTGATGTAGTTGGATTTCTAAGGGGGGAATTTTTAATATTGTGTATAGAGAGGCAGTGGAGGTGGTTCGAAAGGCTCGAGAGACGTATAACAGATAAGGACGTATGATTGGATTTAGGATTCTGCGGGAATGTGAGGTTGTAAGGGAATACCAAGAGTCAACAGCGTAGCGGACAATGGGGATGATGATGATGTTGTTCAGGATTAGTCTTCTTGTAGGTGGGGCTAGTTGGATTAATTTAGGTAGGGATTGCTGAATGTTGTGCAGGATTAACTTGGTTTTGGAGCGGATTTTTTTGGAGGTGAGTGTGCATCTTTAGGCGGGTTTCTAAATGAATACCGAGGTAGAAGACGGATTCAGAGAAGGTTAAGGGTGTTCCTAGGATATGGATAGTAGGACTGCGGCGGGGGTCAAGGAAGCCTTTTTATAGTAACATTCTGGATTTAGTAGGGGAGATGGGCTGCTTATTTAGCATTGACCATTGTTCGATATGTTGGATTAGGATATTTGCAGTGGATTGTAGTTGGAGGCGGGAGTTACCGTGAATAAGGAACGTGAGGTCATCTGCATAGGCGAAAGTATCTGTGTTTGGAATATTAAGATCAAGGAGAGGCTTGATGGATATGTTCCAAAGGGTAGGTGAGAGAATGGATCCTTGAGGACAGCCTTGTGTTAGGAACATAGTAGAAGAAAAGTAGTTCATACAGAGGCTTGCTGTTCGGAAAGATAAATATGATTGCATAATTTGATATATATTGGGGTGGAAATTCAGTATTTTGAGTTGGTTCAGGACATTGGGCCACCAGAGAAGATCAAAGGCGGAGTGGAAATCAAGGAAGATTGCTATGACGTATTTAGATTGTGATGATCGGACTTTGGAAATTAAGGAAAAGATTGTTTGTTCTGCGCTGTGCCCTTGGCGGAAACCGTATTGGTTGTGGAAAATCAGGGAGTAATTTTCGATGTGTAATTGGAGTTTTTGTAGGATCAGATTTTCAAGGAGTTTACCGATGGATGAAAGAAGGGCAATTGGACGGTAGGAACGTGAGTCTGCAGGAGGTTTTGCAGGTTTCAGTAGTAGGGTAATATTGGCATGTTTAAAGGTGTCAGGAAAGATACCGGTGGTTAGACATTTTTGGAATAGTTGGATGATGGGTTGACGGATTACTGGCCATGATTTTTGAATGATAATGTTTGTGATATTGTCTGGACCTGTAGATTTGTGTGTATTTAATTTGGAGACAATGGAATCAAAGAAGTTGCTGTCAAGGATATCATCTGGTGGTGTGTTAGGGAGGGTTTTGCAATTGGAAATGATTTGGTCTTGTTGAAAAGAAGAGATAGCCATAGAAGTAGGAGGGATTACAGATTTTAGTAGAAGGGATAAGGTATTTTGGATGGTGGGGTTTTGAAGTGATGTGGGCGTAGTTAGGATTTGATTCGGAGGGGATTTTACTAACCTGCTATAAGTTTTCCAGGGATCGGCATTGGAGTGGTCAACGATGTTTTGGAGATGGTTCTTCTTAGCCTCGTAGATGGATCTTTTAAAGTTTTATCGTAGTTGTCGGTATTGTGTAGTCAGTAGTGTTAAATGGGCATTTGTAACTGCGAGTCTATATAGTCGTTGTATTTTGTGTCGTAGGGAGTTTAGGCAACGTCTTGTGTTTTGTAATGTAGGTGTTGTGCGAGTATTGGGGTATCTTGTTGGGATAGTAGTGGATGCGGCACAGTGTATATTTTGGACAATGGAATTAGCGAGTAAGGTTGGATGGGAACTTTGTGGTATAGCAGGTTGGGGGTTAGAAAAGTGGTTTCTTTTGGATTTTAGGAAGCGGGGCCAGTCTGCTTTATTTGTATTATAGGATGACGATTTGTGAAATTGGCGTGGTGGGAGATTGGGAGGATGTTGAATGTTATTGGATTGTGGTCACTGGAGGTTATAAGATATAATACATGCCAGGAGTCAATTAGGTGACAGGCTGATGGGGTGGCAAGGGTGACATCAATATTGCAGCTGTGGATTAAGGATTACCAGGTTGGTATATTTGATGGAGTGTTTAAGATGGATAAGTTGAATTGGAGGATGAAATCTTCAAGGAGGGTGCCTTTGTCGTCAGTGGGGTCATTGTACCATAACGTAGAACGTGCGCTGGCGTCTGCACACATAAGTGTCAGGTTGTGTGTAAGGGTTTGTAAAGTATTGTCCAGTTGTTGTAAGTATGTCTGAATGTTTTTGTTGTATTGAAAGTTAGCTGAAATAATGTAGATGATACCAATCTTCCAATGTAGTTCAGCGGTCAATACTTGTGGAGTAGAGTGGGAGAGGATAGGGGATGCATCTATTTGGGGGGTGAATAATGATGATGGCTGCTGTTAGGTTAGGGTCTAGTGGATGTGGGTGAATAAGAGATCTGGTATACGGTGGTAGGTTGGGCTTTTTGTTGTTTATAAGGTAAGGTTCTTGCAGGACAGCTAGGGATATTTTTCGTTCGGAGAGAAAATGGGCAAGTTCAAGTGTTGCGGAGCGGGAGTGTTGAAGATTGGCTTGAATGACTGATATGTAGGAAGGCGTTAGGTGGGGATTATGGTTGGGCATAACAACATGCGTAGTGGGATTAATAGCCATAGTCGGTACGTAATTTGGAAATTTCTAAAGATTGTTTGTACACGGGAGTCAGGGCTGGTAACAGAAAGGTTGTGGGGGCGGTTGATGCGTTAGCAGTTGGAGCAGGTGGGATGTAAGGATTGGTTAGGACATGATCTTAAGATGTGTTCTTGAGCACAGTGTCCACATGTAGTTATTGATCGACAAACCTTGGCTGAGTGTCTAAAGCGTTGGCAGTTATAGCATATCGTGATCGAAACAAGGTCACAGGTCCTACAGGACTTATAACCAATGTAGACATGGGATCTTAAAGTTAAGATCGTTCGGAGCTTGGGAGAAACATTGACGATGAGGTTGTTGTTAGCGTCGGATCGGGGAGTGCGTATGGCTACGGATGCTTCGGAACGGAATTTATTTTCAGGGATAAGGTGTTGGAGGGAGTTTTGTTGGTAGAGGAGTGAAAGAGTATCTGGGGTAGGTATGTCTCGGTCTATGTCGACTATAATCAGTTGTGGTTATCTAGGTTTCCGAACGTAGACAGAACAGATTTGTTGATTTAAGTTGGATGTTATATTGACGTCGGAGGGTTTATCAGTGCGGATAGTTGCGGCGGTTCTAGAAGGGCGGATACTACGAATAGATAGGTCAGATAAAGATAGTCGCAGGTTTTGTTTCACAACATTGAGGAGCTGGGATGGGGTTGTATCGGAGGATGTTGGTTTTAAGGTGATGATTTTGGGAGGAGGTTTAGTGGGTGGTGCGTGTTGGGAACTGGTGGCTGAGACGTAAACGTATGTAGGTGGTATGTGTGTGTGTGGTTGTTGTTGTACTGTTACCTGTTGTGCTGAAATAGTTTTAAAGTTCTTGTCAAGCTGGTGGAGTTTAGTTTTATATATCTCGCAGTCCTGAGAGGCGACAGAGGGATGTATTGAGCGCTACTCCGGTTGATTTTGTTGCCATCCCTGAAAACATATTCGGTTAGGTCTTTCTTAATAGCTGTTATGTTTTCTAAGTTGATTGTTGAAACTGTGACATCATCATCTCTTGCTCTCTTGGATTTTTGGGTGTCGGAAAGGACAGAACTAACTGATGAGGCCCTGGATCGCGGTGGCGGTGGTGAATGGGACATCCTGGACGACTTCTGGAAGGGCATAAGCGAGTCTGCTGATGCTGGGAGCGGTGGATATGTAAAAGCAGTAGAACTAGTCGTTGAAGTTGTCCTTGGTGCCTCTTGTTTACTCTTATCAGCCATTGGCACTTGTTGGAGTAGGAATTCTGAGCATTTATTCGCACGTGCTGATAATAGTGATTGTTTGTCTGGAAATTTGTTTGTAGCTGTCTGATAAGTTTACAAAGTTGTTGTATTGAATATAATAATTACGTGACCAAACCTGGCCACGTGTTGATAAATAATGGGGTTCTAACCCTCTTACCCACTTCAGAATTTCTTCAGGGTTTAATGTTGATTTAAACTGTTGTTTTCCAGGCACTTGACTGCCGAAAACACTCCAAAGGTTCAATATTGTTAATAAAGTTTCAGGTTATCCTTCAACTTAGAGGAACGTGACTGACTGTGTGGGACGGCTTCGTGAAACAAGAAATGAGTTGACGGTGTGGTTTCGATGGTGTTCTCGTTCGACTCTGGTGGGTCAATAGTGTATGCAGCATTGAGCCTTCTATTTGATTTGCATGTCTGTCCCAAAATGACATCTTCTACTAAGTAGTCTTTGGTGTTGGTGTCCTGCTTGAAACGGAATGGCATGGTCACAGCGTCTAGTGCGTTGATCTGCTGTCCGTTGGCAGCTCGTTGTGCAGAAGTTCTATTCTTTTCTATCTGGAACCCTGTCAATACCCGATCTCTTCTAATCAGGCAACAGGATACTCCGGTGTCAAGCAACGCCTGTGGTATTCTTCTAGAGACTCGATCTTTCTTCTCCACTGCTCGTTCCAGTGTTCTTGTAAAGAGACGCTCACCTGGTTACGTAGGACCTACTGGGCGTTCCTATTTTCTGGGTTTCAGTAGCGCCGGTATTTCTTCCTGCTGTTTGTCTGTTGTCTGCGTAGTTCCGCAGCTTTCTTCCGTTTTAGTTGGCCGTTCTGCTGTTCCAGATTGGATGCTTCGAATTGAAGTCACCAGCCCTGATCATTGGTGTGAAGTCCGACCAAAATTTACGTGCTGGAAATAAAACAAATCACGAAAAACACCATAAAGCTTTACACGTAGTAACTTAATTAAATTTAAGATGGGGAAAACGCTTTCCCGTACTAGATTAAAAATTTCATAACCTAATATTAAAGTAAAATTTGATCCGGTCAAAAGGTGCAACACTATCTAAATGTTTAAATTCTCAGTTAATAAATCCTTTAAATTACTACAATTCGACCAGGTGGATAATCAATAATTATTGTTTGTGTACGTAATACAGAGCGTGGGTTTGCTCGATACGTTCTAGATCAAATTGGCAATGGAGTCACCTATGTTACCTATAACATTCACAGTAACAAGACAAAGGTACGATTACAGAAAGCAGGAATTATCGGATAAACTCCACTACATTATTTTATAAAGCACTCACACCAGTCTCCAAGGTAAGGTAGTCACGTTCAGAATGTATCATGGCGTCTCGTTCTAACACCCGTTCATTACAACCACTTCTACGTAGCGCGATCTGATTGGTCTAAAAAACATAGCAATTTCACAATCGTGAGAACCGTCTTAATTGTAAATGCATAATAAAAAAGGCTAATCTCCTAAACATTGCCGGGGAACTAGACCACAAGAATACATAATAATAAATAATAAACTACAATCGTTTGTGAAGCGATTTTAGAAGGCAACATTTACTATATCATCTCAATGCGTTCGATCCGGTCGAAGTCGACACGATTAAAGTGAGCGGGTCGGTTACGTTCAGTATAAACGCTTTAAAATCTTTAACCGCCAAATTAAGTACTAGGAGCAATAGTATGTTACCTATATATAATCTCAAATTTACTCAGGGGTTAAATTCCCCAAGGCGCCAAATTTTGTTGCTAAGTTGTTAAGGCTACATTTACTCGTGATATCTTGCTCCTGATGCTGCGGTGAAATGGCTTTCTGGAATTTTGTGATGGGTTCGTGTTGTCCCAATGTTTGTCAGGCTTTTAAACCACGGTACGATATACGATAGGAGAGGAACTGAAAGGGGAATCACTTGTCAATAAGTTGAAGCATTACTCACACGTCAACACTCGAAAGAAATCGTCGTCTTTTATTTCGATACACTCTCCCACAAAAGTGTCTGTTCCAGGAGAGGTTAAAGTTTTCTTACGCACATTAGTGGGTACAACGCCGTAAAGGGCATGAGAAATGAAATCTTAGCATTCTCTCAGACTACTAAGATAAGCCAATGACCGAACTTTCCGTACGAACCACAATTTTGTGTGGTTTTCATGTACGTCTGCATTAAAACGTTAATATGTTGGGAACTTCCCTGTGTGTGGTTTTTAAAAAATATCTAAATCTAACTAATACAATAAATGTTAAAGCTTGTTACATGCCAAAATTGGCAATGTACATTTTTAAATTTAGATTTAATTTGTAGATAAATTCCCGCGTATATTTTTAAATGAAAATGTCGACTTCCGTTGTCCCTGACAGTCGCGTCTGCGCAAAAGGATGCGAAGTGCGCGCGTGGTACTGAACGACGCCATTAAGTTGCGAGCCCTCGACAAAGTAACAACTATCTGCAGTAGTGGTGTGTCTTTTCTTTTAGAAATATGTAGGTTCCTGTAATTTGCCTTGTCGTTCCTTTACCTGGTGTTCCTATCAAACCTCTACGAGAGGAAAAGTATTTTAAGACGGATGGAAGTTGAATTCAACATGGCCTGATGCAACCCAAGCTCACAAGCCGAGGGACCCTGAGACAAATTTACGAGATGCCGCCATGTAAGTAGTTGGTTCTATTTAAATCGGGCTTGCAAATTAACTTAAAAATCGCTTGCTTCACTCGAAAACATGGTCGGTACAAGTTACAATATGGTGCGGAAATTTGCCACGTAAGGCTATAACAGTTGCGCAATAGTATAACAATTGCCCGCAATAGTATTGCAAGTGATCGGGGTATAACAAGCTTTATAAAAAGCGTAACAGCGTTCAGAACAAGTTCAAATTCGATCGGATCGGTTTTCAATCCGGTTCAACTATGCCGAGATAAACGTAGTAAGTTTCAGGTTATCCTTCAGCTTAGATGAACGCGACTGACTATGTGGAACGACTTTCTCAAACACAGGAAATGGTACAAAACGTTCTTAGAAGTCGCGCCAGTCATGATTTCAACAGGTTTTTGAGCTCTTTTCGCCGCTGCAACAATCCGCCGCGCCCTACGTCAGCGACGACAAACGATTATAAACTACTCCACGTACCTTAGCGACTAAAAGCTGAAACTATATAACTATAAGTTTCCGATGATTCTGCTACCAACAGTGGGGGCAAACGGTATTTCCCGACCGCTTTTTACAAGAAAACAAAGAATTGGTTATGGCCTGTTCTACGTCTACATATGTGCTTGCTAATACGTACACATGTCCTGAATACTGTTTCATAAACAGCATTGAAACTACAGTTTATGCGTCGCCGACATTCTCTAAACCTTGATGAAGTAGAAAGCCTTTTTACAGCAGCAGCGGTGTTTGATGTATGACGTATAACAAGGTTTGCAAACACCAGGAAAATGATTATAACTTTTGGTTTATAGCAATCGAAGTTTAACTTGAATGCTTTAGTGCAATACAAATTTCAACGTTCCTTTGTAAATAGAAAATAAAACTTACACACGAAAGCTTACAATTCTTCAACACTATACAATTTTTTGATTCAGAATAATCACCCAAGAAAAACAAAATATTCAATAATGATTAAAAATTTCAAACAGTCCGGAAATTCACGAAGATTTACGAAAAATAAGATTTCTGTTTAAAGAACAAACGGACAACTTGTGCTTAAATACAGCGCCCTCACTTGAAATGCGATAAGAACTATTAACGGGACACCGTTCGTGCAGGGGCGGAGTTACAGCCACGGTGATGTGGATTGGTTGATATTGGCGTCGGCGTCGGTTAGGTGTCTCTCTATTAATGTTTAGAAGTTCGTCGTGGTCTGCAGGGATAGCGTCGCGTCCATGCAGAGGCGGAGTTCCAGCCACGGTGATGTGGACTTGTTGATATCGGCGTCGGCTTGGTGTCTCTCTCTTAATTCTTACACGACTTCCCGGGCTAGTCCAAGCGCCGGATCGAGGGTGGTTATGGTCGCCCCGGGCTAGTGGAAGCGATGGTTTGACGATTTGTCGGATCTCGGATTAGGATCAGCACCAAGATGCTGATGTGCGTCTCTCCGAAATAGTGGACGCCCCGGTTCAACGATGGTGTCGACTCCCAGGCAAGTGGAAGCGCCACGTGTCGGTTGTAGGTCTTCTCGGGCTAGTGAAAGCGTCGGTTTGACGTTGCGAGGGATTCCGGGCTAGTGAAAGCGCCGGGATGCTTGTTCTCGGCTAGTGGAAGCTCAAGATCTATTGGTCCTCTACCAGGCTAGTGGAAACGTTAGTCGAGGACCAGTGAATCCTAGTAGTCTGTGCTCCTCCTATTATTCTCTCATTGGTTGCCGAATTGTGAATTGAATATAAACGGAGCGTTCCTATTGGTCGAGGGACGTGACTACTTTGATTGAGTTATTTTGGTGGTGGTCTATAATTATAGGTGTGTAGGTGGCGCGCACCCCTATATGCGACAGGATTTTGTGCTAGTAAAATGGTAACAGCTTGTTATTCTATATCAAAGTGCACGTGCTGGGAATAAAACAATTCTAAAGACCATCGAAAGGTTTTGACAATAAAACTAACTACTCTAAACGTTGCATTCCCGTTAGTTGATGTGCTATATGCTTTTTATACATACCAAAACTAAACCCTGCATTCCCGTTGGTTAACGACGTACAGACTTTTCTACATACCAAACATAGGAAGGAAATCCTATAAAAGAATTTGCGTGGCCAGCAATAAGCATTCACTTGGAGCGTTCATAGCCCGAGTAATCAATTGGCAGTGTCGTCCATAACCTGCCATCTTCTACCAGCAGCGCTGTCTTCTATCCTGCTGTCTTCTACTGCACTAACAACGCTGCCCTACAACCCGCCGACGCCTCAATGAACGACGCCGTTGTCCACTAATTTCCGACACTTACATCCTTAGCCAACAGTGCTTAAATTACAGCCTGTTCACGACTACGCATCCACGAGTGGTGCGCTGCATCACGACGCAAACGCCTAAACAAATGGAAAACGTGGCTTTATTGAAATATTGATAAATGTTTCTAAACTCTAAGGAACTCTAGCTTAGGTTAGGGTTAGTTAAGGCCCACTTGGTTACCAGTCCTTTTTCTATCTATACCAAGCAGATGTTGGGACCGACGGTCTAATTATGGTGTGAGGGCCTGTCCATTTGTCGTCAAACCTGAATCTAGAGGTTGGGTGTGCTCGTACCATTACTTTATCACTGGGTGCTAATTGGAGTGGTGCAGTTTTATCATTTGTAGACCTAATTCGGTGGTCCGGTTCTTTGGCGTGTACCGGCCGGATTCGTTGATTGTGAGCCTTTTCCTGGTTGTTAGTCCTTCGGGTCTTGACAGTTCGTAACCCAGAAAAGTGTGCTCCTGGCGCCGTCTTTTTCAACTTTCTGTTCGCCAACGACAATCAGTAAACTGTAGCTAAATGTGCTTGGTTTGATGATTACCTGAAGTAGCATCTTCTCTTCTTCAGTTGCAATAGCCTCCTTCTTGGTGGGAAAATATTGGTCCGGCGCTGTGCGAAATGAGTTGACGGTGTAGTCGATGGTGTTTTCGTTCGATCAGTTCCAGTGTATGGAATTCCTCTGGTGGGGTCCCATAATGTACGCAGCTTTGAGTTTTCTGTTTGATTTGTCATGTCTGTCCCAAAATGACATTTTCTACCAGGTAGGATACTACCATGAAGTCTTCAGTGTCAGTGTCCTGCTTGAAACGGAATGGCATGGTCACGGCGCCTATTACTTTTATCTGCGGCCCGTTAGCAGCTCGCTGTGCGGTAGTTGCATTCCTTGTTATCTGGAGCCCTGTCGATACCCGATCTTTTCTAATCAGGCAACAGGATGCTCCGGTGTCAAGCAACGCGTGTGGTAGTTATGCGTGCATCTGCAGCTGAATCCTAGGTAATTGAGCCTTAGCATCGGCGGTATCTATGTGGTCCGTGTAATTTAGTTCCGCCGAGTGATGCGGCAACGTGGTTCTGCCTCGGGTTCGTTTTCCCTCCTCCTGATGGGACAGCTGGTGGTTTGTTGGTGGATGTTGTACGGTTTGATTCTTTAATGTTGGACTCTACTTTGGTTAGGCAAATTACCATGTCCAATATTGTGTCGGCGTGTGGCACTAAATCGGGTGACGGAATGTTGTAAGTAATTGACCCGCGAGGAGCTTCAGGTCCTGGTTTATATCCTTTTCGGACTTAAAGTGCTTTGGTACCTAGGAATGCGGCATCTGATTGTGCTGATGTTTGTTTGGTGCTAAAGTATTCTACTGCTGCCTTGGCCTTGACGAAGAGGCAATCATATTCGATTAGAAACAACTTTCTGAAGTCGGAAAAGACCGGTTAAAATGCTTCGAGGGTGGCCCACCGGGTAGCTGCTGGTCCTCGTAGTTGAGCCGTAGTGGTTGAAAAGTCGATCTCGACCTCCATCATTTGAAGGAATTCGACTGGATCTTGAAATGGTGTGCCAGAAAAGGTGGGCGGCTCTGGTTCTGTCGTGGTGATGCGGTACAGGTCCTCTTCTAACGTCTTAGTAATGGTGACCATTGTGATGGTATGTTGTGGTTGGGCGCCACTGGGTTTTTAGTCCCAGAACTGTTGGTGATGCTGCGTTGGTCACTTGGATAGGTGGTGGCTGGTTGACGGTGATATGGACTTGCTCCGTCGGATGTGTTCTCCTCGTCAGGATGATGCTGTCCAATGGTTGGTTAGCTCGTGCTGATCGTCTGTCTCTGTCTCATGCATTTTGCGTTCGGTTCGTCACAGACTCCTGTCTGTAATCTTCTTGTGGAGAAGGCTCTTGACGTTGGGCGACACTTGTTACCTTCGAGTGTTGACTGCTGAGGTGGGTTGATTTTGGGAGCCTGTAGATCAACTTCTCGCACTGAAACAACTCTTCCTCAACTTTAATCTTGTTAAATAATATTTACAATACATAGATACATATATTATACAATATACACGCGCCGGCGTCGTGTTGAATCTCTTTACTGCTTACAAGTTCGTCGTGGTCTGCTGGGACAGCGTCTATACAGGGGCGGTTTTTTAGTCTCGATGATGTGGACTGGTTGATACTGCGTCAAATTCGACGTCAGTTTGACGCCTCTCTCTTAATTTTTGCACGTTTCCCAAAGCTAGCGTAAACGCCGGCTTGACAATGGTGATGGATTTCCCCGGGTTAGTGGAAGCGCCGGTTTGACGATGCGGTGGATCTAGGGCTAGGAGAAGTAACGAGATGCTATTTATGCGTCTTTCCGTGCTAGTGGAAGCACCGGGTTGATGACGGTGTTGGCCCCGGTGCTAGTTAGAGCGCCAGGTGTTGGTTATGCTACCCGGGCTAGCGGAAGTGCCGACTTGACGTTGCGATAGATCTCAGGCTAGAAGAAGCGCATAAAGGAACTGAAAGGGGAATCACTTGTAGATAAGTCGAATCATTACTCACACGTCAACACTCGAAGGAAATCGGCAGTCGAATCTTTTGTTTCGATAAATTTTCTCACACGAAAGAGTCTATCCCCTCCAGGAGAGACGTGAGAAATCAAATCTTAGAATTCTCTCAAACCACAAAGATAGGCCAATAACTGGACTTTCCGTACGAACCACAATTTTGTGTGGTTTTCATGTAGGTCTGCATTAAAACGTTAATCTGTTGGGAACTTCCCTGTGTGTGGTTTTTAAAAAATATCTAAATCTAACTAATACAATAAATGTTAAAGCTTGTTACATGCCAAAATTGGCAATGTACATTTTTAGATTTAGATTTAATTTGTAAATAAATTCCCGCGTATATTTTTAAATGAAAATGTCGACTTCCGTTGTCCCTGACAGTCGCGTCTGCGCAAAAGGATGCGGAGTGCGCGCGTGGTACTGAAAGATGCCATTAAGTTACGAGTCCTTGACAAAATAACAACTATCTGCGGTAGTGGTGTGTCTTTTCTTTTCAGAAATTTGTAGGTTCCTGTAGCTTGCCTTGTCGTTTCTTTACCTGGTGTTCCTATCAAACCTCTACGAGAGGAAAAGTGTTTTAAGACGGATGGAAATTGAATTCAACATGGACTGATGCAACCCAACCTCACAAGCCGAGGGATCCTGAGACGAATTCACGAGATTTATTTAAATCGGACTTGCAAACTGACTTAAAAAGCGCTTGCTTCACTCGAAAACATGGTCGGTAAAAGTTACAATATGGCGCGGAAATTTGCCACGTAAGGCTATAACAGTTGCGCAATAGTATAACAATTGTCCTCAATAGTATAGCAAGTGATCGGGGTATAACAAGCTTTATAAAAAGCGTAACAGAGTTCAGATCAAGCTCAAATTCGATGGGATCGGTTTTCAATCGAGTTCAACTATGCCGAGATAAACGTAGTAAGTCTCAGGTTATCCTTCAGCTTAGAGGAACGTGACTGACTATGTGGGACGACTCCCTCAAACACAGGAGATGGTACAAAACATCCTTAGAAGTCGCGCCAGTCATGATTTCAACAGGTTTTTGATTTATTTTCGCCACTGCAACAACCCGCCGCGCCCTTCGCCAGTGACGATAAACGATTCTAAACTACTCCACGTATCTTAGCAATAAAAAGCTGAAACTAAGTTTTCGATGATTCTGCTACCAACGGTGGGGGACGAACGGTATTTCCAGACCGCTTTTTACAAGAAAACAAAGAGGTGGTTATGGCCTGTTCTACGTCTACATATGTGCTTGCTAATACGTACACATGTCCTGAATACTGTTTCATAAACAGCATTGAAACTACAGTTTATGCGTCGCCGACATTCTCTAAACCTTGATGAAGTAGAAAGCCTTTTTCCAGCAGCAGCGGTGTTTGATGTATGACGTATAACAAGGTTTGCAAACACCAGGAAAATGATTATAACTTTCGGTTTATAGCAATCGAAGTTTAACTTGAATGCTTAAGTGCAATACAAATTTCAACGTTCGTTTGTAAATAGAAAATTAAACTCACACACGAAAGCTTACAATTCTTCAACACTATACAATTTGTTGGTTCAGAATAATCATCCAAGAAAAACAAAATATTCAATAACGATTAAACATTTCAAACAGTCCGGAAACTCACGAAGATTTACGAAAAATAAGATCTTTGTTTAAAGAACAACCGGACAACTTGTGCTTAAATACAGCGCCCTCACTTGAAATGCGATAAGAACTATTACCAGAACTATTATACAGTCTGCCCACGCGTTGTATTACATTAGTTTTAACACGGCGTTTTCTTATGGCATTAGTTCACAGACACGCATGCGCTGTCATCATTAAAACACTTTTAGCACCACCAATCTAGACAGTGACGTTCACTAATTATGTTTATTGAAAACAAAAGTAGCAGTCAACCAATTTTTTACATTTTTGTGCAAATTTCTTTATATTTAGCCTAAAATCATGGATATTGGTACGGGAAAAATGTTTCGGCGCAAAGGTACGTTACAATACTTACTTTAAAAATTAAAAAATAATCACTTTTAGTTACATTTACGGACAACCCTTTACAATTACAAAAAGCTAAATCGGCAGATTCGTTACGCAAAGAAAGACCACGCAGTCGCAGCGTCTATACAACAAATTCGTATTTAAGTGAAGAAACTAATATTAGGGATTTGAAACCGTATGAAGGAGCGCAATGGATTCCTAGACTTCCTAGTAAAACTTACTACATTGATGATTTTACTGTAAGTAGGCTGTCTTTATATTTATTTTATACGAATTTATGAAGATTTCTTGTTTATCAACCATATTTAGAATAATCGTTAGAACTTGTACTTTAACACAGATATTAAATAAATGTTTAGGGATTTTTAAAACTAGTGTTGGCAGTCAATTAAATTTTCTTAGGATGAAAAAGTTTCCTTTGTTATAAATGTTTAAATTTTCCACATCATTGAGGTTAAATGTTTTCCCTATCAAGGGAACGTTATGCTCATGCAACACAACTAAATATACCAACACTACACTTCATTTGATTTTTCAATTCATCCAGAGTACTACATTGACCAGGAAGCGAGTTTTTTACCTAAAAATTTTGAATTTTGCCGAACCCTTGCTGTTCCAAGCAAGGTAGCGATCTTTAACGTGCGTCAACATTCACACACGCGACCACCATTTTACCACTCATCCGAACGAGGGCGTATTTTTGTGAAAAATGTTCGCCCTGTCGTATTCGAACCCAGGACCTTAGGTATAATAGTCACGCTCATACCAACTACACCACGGAGTCTTACTCTTCATCTACATAGCCTAAGTTTTTCCTTGGGGGACGAAAAAGGATCATTATCGAATTATCGGCTGGTTTAAAGATCGATTGCTCGTAGAATATGGAGGCTCGTCCTAAGGATGAAGAAAGAGCACCTATCGCACTTAACTTTTTCTCTTTTGCTTCTAGCGGTAGAGTACCTGTGGAACTTCAATAGGTAGACGTGAGGGATATGGTTATACATTTTAAGCTCGCTTTTTTACCTTGCGTGATGTTTGGGATCATCTCTGATACCTTTTCAGGATATTTCGTTTTCCAGTACAAGATCCGAGATATCTGCGTGTTGTTCTAAGCTATGGCCTTGCGCATTCAAAAATTATTTGACGCGCACTATCCTCTTTGCCATGGTATCAGCAAACGCTACACCCTTTCAAAGCTGCTGGTGAACACCCGGATTCGGCAGCTTTGTGGATCAGACAGGTGTGCGCATGGCAGCTGATCCAAAGTTCGATGCCAGTGCACATATTTCACAAAAATACGTTTTCGTTCAGATGAAAGGTAAAACTTAGGTCCCGTGTGTGTGTTGTCACGCATATCTACCTTGCTCGGAATAGCAAGGGTTCGGCAAAATTCAAAATTTCCAGGTAAAAAACTCGCTACCTGGCCAATGCAGTAGCTTCAGGTGGAGAATTGGAACGTCAACTGTAGGGTAATCGAATTCGCATCACGTTGTATTATACCATTTTATAGCTTTTTCATTAGATTTTTAGCCCAACCCAGATGTTCCTTCCACAGGTTCTACTGCCTTTGTAACGTTTTGTCGGAGTTCCACCTCTTTTCTGTATATCTGACACCTTTCTGCAATTTTTAATTTGTTTGGTAGATATTGGCTATTACCAGCACTGTTTTCTTTCTCTCGACGACTACGAGCTCAAGCTTCTAGCACATCTACTTTAGAGCAGCTTGACAGACCATGCCACCTTACAACAGCATCGAATTTACAACTCCTTCGTAGCGGTTTAGGTCCATTATTAAAGATTTTCCTTATTATTACCATTGCTAATTTATTGGCCTTCGCGCTGTTGCCCGTTTTGGCCGTATTAAGTTTTATTTTAATATTAGAATTAGGAAATTTTTGAATTCAATAAGGTAAAGCTTTTTTCCAATTCTTAATTTAATTAAATTCTTATACGTAAAGTTTTATGATTATAATTTCTCACAAACCAGAGGATAATAACCCCTAATTTACTACCTGTATGCATGTCATGCATTCTTTTATCAGGGAAAGAAATGTGGTGTGGTTTGCGCAGTTAGTCATGGGAAGCGTTGTGTGGAGGAGATATCAACAAGCTGATGAAACGAAGCATTTTTAAAACAAGAGGTTTCACGACCATCTACCGAACAGATCGAACACGTATGCGCGTTAATTCCGGGCGATGTGTTCCTTCCGCATCCTTTTACTTTTCGTTCTATAAAGATGCTGAAGTGCTTCTTGAATATCATTTGGGATGCTATCGATTCCAACGCTTCGTTCAAAGGTGATATCGTCTCTTTTAAGATATTGTGGTGCCTACCTCTGTCACCTTTGTCGATCCATCACCTTTTGTCCCGCAACTTTAATACTGCCCTTAGAGACACATCCGCCATATTCAGATCCAGTGGAGAGAGGCCTAGAATGGCTTCCAAGGCTGCAGAGGGTGCAGATCGCATCGCGCCTGCAATACATAAACAAGCTAATCTTTGCATATGTGTGCGCTAGTTTGATCCTGGACCCGTCTGAACTACTAGACAACCACACTGACTTTTATAGTTTTTGTTTGAAAATGTTTTGCCTAAGTTAGCTTCTTGTATGATGCCCAGATACCTGATCTAATCCGAAAGGGCTAACTGGGTTTGGAAGCCTAGTGGCAATCTCATTACCATTAGCTTCCCTCTATTGGTGAACAGCACCAGTCCTGTTTTGTCGAGGTTAATGGTTAGGGAGTTTTTGATGCACCTTTAATCTGTTAGCATAAGTGATGTGGCACCGGGTTACACAGCATTTGTTGCAATTTTCTGACCGCTAATATGGCTGTCGCCCACATATCCTATCGTATAGTAGCCCTCCTGGTTAAGACGTTGAAGGCCGTTCACTACTAGGTTCTATAATAGGGGTGATAGGACGCCCTCTTGCGACTGCCTTTCTCTACCGTTCCAACGATCAGCTGCCGAAGAGTATCCTCTGACCCATATTCTCGCAGGACTTTGTCAATGCTTGCGAAGACCGTTTTGCTGAACGCGCCTTCGATATCAATGAATACTTCTAAGGCTGACATCTTGTTGCTAAGCGATTTCTCAATCCGCCTTAAAACTGAATAAATGGCAGATTTTGTGGATCTCTCTGGTATGTAAGCATGCTGATTGGGGTGAAATTGATAAGCCTTTATTATTCCTTCCCAGACTAAGGGACTTCAAAGGTTGGAGTATTGAAATGGGCCATTCCACTTTCCCTTCGTCCACCACCCGGCTCAATACCATCCAGTCGATATCATCTGGAGCAGAGATGAGTGTGTCAACCCGGGAATAGAGACAAGCTATACACTCCCAGGAAAGTGCGTTTCTGCTAGTATTTCGGTAGTTTCTTTCTCGCCAACGGTATACATGCCGTGGGGATGTTTCAGAGAGTATGGTAGGTGGCGAGGATATTTAAACAGAATTCTGTTTATCGAGGAGTCTCCTTGGCAAACTCTGCTGAGTTACATAGTTTTCCAGGAACATCTGTTGTTTTTTAATTTCCACTTAGTATAGCCTCATGTGGGCTTTTAACCATACTCGTGGTGTTTTTGCCTTATTGAATAATTTGCCGGCGGTTGTCTTCAGCCTCTGAAGCATGTCGCACCACCATGGGGCGGTAGATCAAGTAGATGCTGTCTTTACCAGAGATGCTTGTTCAAATGATTCTAAAATAGAGGTCTGTAGAAAATCTGAATTTCTTTGCAGCTCCTTAAATCTATATTACAAATCGTTCAGTCAGTTTGTAAAAACACGGATCTATTGAAGGCTTTTGGATTCCTGTATTCTTTACAGACAACTTCCGCTGTCTTTAAAGTTCAACAATCTGTGATTGGATAGAGTTGCCTTAAGCGACAACTGTCAATTTGAGATGTGTTTGGAGATGCTTGGCAAGGCTAGCGTGATGGCGATTATTATTTGACACTACATTTGATTTTCCAATGGTCCAACCGAAGGTACTACGTTGGCCAGGAAGCAAGCTTTTGCCTGGAAATTTTGAATTTTGCTAAACCCCTGCTGTTTCAAGCAAGGTAAAGATTCTTAACGTGCGTGATACACTTACACACGTGATCTACCTTGTACTTCTCATCCGAACGGTTGCGTACTTTTATGAAAAATGCTCGCCTAACATTTTTCAAGCGGACCGTGCCGGGATTTGAACTTGGGACCTTAGGCTCAGTAGCCACATGCATATCAACAGACCCATGGAGCCTCCGATTACTGTTTAGCATTATAATTTGAATAAGGGGCCGCTACACTTGCGGCCACGTCACCAATGCTCCACCCGAAGGTACTACATTGGGTTTAAACGCGAAAAATAAACGTGCTTCAAATAAAAATCTAACTTCAAAGTTAATCGGTCCTAAATAAAAATCTAACAAACAAACTAAAAATAGGGTTTAAAGATTACTGTTTAGCAGCAAGGTGTAGCAAATGTGCGCTCGTTGTCCCAGTTTAAAATCTGAAAGTTTTTACACGAATGTATTCTATTGGTGCCCTATCATGAGAATTAGTGTGAACGTTCTTCCATGCAGTGTTGTGCGCGTTAGAATCGCATCCTATAATAAGATGCTTACTTTGACTTTCACAATAGTCGATAACCGCCATCAGCAACAAAGGAGAGGGTATGATTCGCACTTTCAAATAAGTGTATCGGTTGTCGCTTGAGTTATCGCAGTACCAGCACCAGCACTCGCTCATGTTTTCATGTTTTATTCTCTGCGGGTATCTGTCGAAACTTCCATGTCCTGGAAATGATTGTCATATAAAAACTGATAGTTCCGTATTTTTCTTCTAAGCAGGGTTTTATTTCTGTATTAGGGTGACAGTTTATCTTCCGCTATCAGGTTTGTCCCACTCACTCTTCCGCGCGTCATCGTATCCTCCCTACGTAATTATAGTGATATCTGTAGCGGAATTTCGTCGTACTGACAAGCTTAGTATATTTTGGAATAGTAAATCAGTCTACTCGTAATTTTTCTTCAGCGGCGGGTTTCTGCCGCAACAATCGTTTAGTCTGGAGAGGTTATAATACCCTATTGTTTCGTTAATTGCTATATTCATCTCGCCTGAATCAGTCAAATATTTCTTCGCGGTATAACATGGGTAGGTGGCTCCGTGGCGTAGTTGTATGTGTGTGACTACTACGCCCAAGGTCCCGGGTTCAAATTCCGACACAGTCCGCTTGAAAAATGTTAGGCGAGCATTTTTCACAAAAATACACCCTCGTTCGGATGAGAAGTAAAATGGAGGTCTCGTGTGTGAGTGTTGTCACGCACGTTAAAGATCCCTACCTTGCTTGGAACAGCAAGGGTTCGGCAAAATTTCAAATTTTCTAGGCAAAAAAAATCGCTTTCTGGCCAATGTAGTACCTTCGGGTGGAGCATTGGAAAATCACATGTAAGGTATAACATGGGTTAGTGGTTGTCAATATCACCAACAAAATTCGTGTTTCTATCCCGACAAAGCTACGGTTGTTTAAGCACTTTATTACTGTATATTTACGGCTTACCGGCTTGGTTTCATTATGGTAGATATTTCTCTACTTTTGTGAACCCCAGTGGAGTTACAGACGGCTATCGAATTTTAAAAAGACAATCCTTCAGGATATTTTTACCCCCCAGCAAAGTTTAAAATACACATTATGACAAAATATTACAGTATTAAATCATACGAATGTATCTGTTTTGACCTCGCGTGGTTAATTCTAGCTTTGAAGGGTTCTTCTTCTTTCAAACATGTTACTCATGTTTACAGAGCACACAAGATTCGTCATTCTGGCATTCTTTAACCATGCGGCCTTCCTGTTTGAGTCTGTCTGGTCTTTTAAACTTTAGGATCTTATGATCTAATGACCAACATATACGCATTTCCTTCTCAATTATTTTTTGGAGAGCTTGGTGGTGCCATATATGTCTATTTTTACAATTTTATCAGCGCCGCACTTGTTAATACGACTGTCACTGTACCCCTGGTATTTTTGTCTTATGCCCTCTAGCATGAAGTTTTTCCCTTCTAGACTCCTAACCCTATTTTTATAGCTGTCAAAATTTCTTCATTTTCCGTTGAAGCATCAAGGCTTTTTACGTCGGTGAGTGTTTTATTTACTCTTAGCCTACCTGCCTAGTTTGGATAATATGATCTCCTTGGTTCAGTGTCTATTTTAGCTTATTCAAGGTACTACATTGCCCAGAAAGTGTTTTTTCTACCAGAAAATTTTTTATTTTACCGAGCCCTTGCTGTTCCAAGCAAGGAGAGAGCTCTAACGTGCGTCACAACACTCACACACGGGACCTACATTTTAGCTCTCATCGGAACAAGGGCGTTTTTTTGTGAAAAATGCTGCTTAACATGTTTTAAGCGAACCGTGTCGGGATTCGAACCCGGTATCCTTGGGTATAGTAGTCATGCGCATACCAACTACGCCACGGATCCGCCGCTTATTACCATAGATTAGTAAGTAGATTACTTCTAAGCGTCAAAAGCAGTTGTCATACCTGGTATATCTTAAAACCTTTATTGCATCCATTTCATCGCACCCTTTGTAATTTTTCTACTTATATTAATAGGTCTGTTAAAGTTCTCCTCTTTCTCTAAAATTATGATATATGTACCTTTACCTTGATTATTCGTTTTTTCTTTATAAATCTGAGGCGGTCCACCGTTTATATATAAAGGATTTTAGTATCGATATAATGGAAAGTCGTTCGGCGATTCCCCTTGTCAAGTTGATCCGCCGAAACAGTGCCATGACGCTAGATGGTTAGCTGTCGGCTACGTTGCCAAATGTTGAAATGTTCAGTATTTATATATGAATGTGTTAACTTAAAACCGAACTAGACTTGGTAACAGTTATTGTAATATCAATAGTAAAAACGAGAATACTGTAATATGTAATATCAACACACTAATATCTTTTTATACGCATTAGCGTTAAGAATTTGTCGGTTTGAATAACTATTTATGAGGTCATGACCTTGATTCGACGGATTGTTATATATAATGTGCTGTGTATTGTGTATTATAATTGTCCTTAATATCCTATACCGTATATTCGAAGATTAATTCTATAGTTTACGATCTAGGATTTAGTTGCTAGTGAGATGGTAGGGGATCTGTCAAAAAACGGAGTGGTTGCTCTGCAATATCTGAAGTTTAAATGTTTGTTTACTGATTTATATTAATTTGTTTAATTTATATTAATAAGTACAAATCTTTAACAGGACGTATGGCACGAAGAAGGAAATTTTGGTAGGGGTTGCTCAATTTCCCCACAAGGTGTCATCTCGTTACGTTTACACGACCGCGTGCGGGTTGATATATCACTAGATAAAGCTGTTCGCTTAATTAACTATAAAAGTGGAATTGTTTTGGCTCTCAGTTCTTCAGGAAGCTCAGCTGCTCTGCTTCATCCAAATGGACGTGTTTTCCAATATGGTTCGCGTGTGGAAATTCTGGCTCACGATGCTGGAGGAAACAATAAGTAAGTCAACGTAGTTGTGTATAATGAAATAGATAATTTTAATTGTAGGTATGCTAAAATGTGGTACAAAGGAGTTAGCTTTACCAGTGATCAATGTGCCCTGGTGTATTTGGTGGACTCTGCAGGTACACGTACTACAACTGACAGTTTCTCTGACCTTAGAGAAGATTTTTCCCTAAATGTTTTCTACGCGTAAGTGTATTAGTCTACTTTGTAGAAATATGGTAACAACTTTCAAAGAAACAATTACTTAAATGTTCTCTTTATTTGTTTAGTCTAGCTTTTGATATTCTTTTTGATGTCTTCTTCAGGACACTACAATTATTAGCTGTTAGTTGTACTAATTATTATCAGAGCAAAACTTACACAAAACTATGAAGTTAGGCTTGTTTACAGCATTTAACGCAGTCATTATACCACATATAACAATTTACAAATAGCCTTTCAACAACAACAACAATAATACCAATCACGATATTTCGTTCGGGGTAGCCAAACCTAACATCTCTTTCTTGGAGGATATGCACGGTATGACTCTAGACTACTATATTACTTTTACCCCAGCACCATTCACAATCTTTCTCCACATCCCTCAGTCCCTACACTTCTTTGCTTCTGTAACATTCATTCATTGCTTTTGGCATCTCTTTTATTCATCATACAACCTCCTCTACTACATCCAACCATTTTTTATGCGGTCTGTGCCTTGCAGCTTTACCAATCATCTAACTTGCATATATACGTTTGGTAAGCCTATTCTCGTTCATTCTTTCCACATGTCCAAACCATTTAAGCGTACTTTGTTCGGTTAACTGCTTAAAGGTCACTTGCACCCCACACTCTGCTCTGATCCATTTGTTTAGCGCGTTGTCTCTCAATGTTTTTACGTACACACTTCTTAGCAACCTCATTCCTGCAGCATTTACATGCTTCTTCTGCCGGACCCGAGTTTTGCCTCCATACAGAACAGTTGGCACAAACACACTGTTGTAAATGGCCAGCTTTGCATTTATACTCAATTCTTCATTCCTGTTCATTGACCACATACTTCCAGACACTTTTCTTCGAGCATTTGGCCTCCTTACTATTTCACCATCTAGTTTTCTATTACTCAAAAAACCTTCTACCGAGATACATGAAGTCATTTGCTTTCTCTATCATGTCATTGTCCATTCTAAATAGAAGTCGTCAATTCCTCCATCTCTGTCAAAAATCATTACTTTCGTCTTATTTACATTCACTTTCAATTCCATCATTTCACACGTTTCTCACAGTGTGTCAAGCATTTCGTTGCAAATTGTGACAATTCGGCAAACAATACTGCATCATCTGCATACAACAGCACACTGACATTTGTTTCACCAATATTCACTCCTTCCATTCCTACGCAAACCTGCCTGATACATTTATCCATAAATACATTGAATAGCCATGGTAACATCACAAAGCCCTGTCTTACACTTTCCACAATGTCAAAGTATTGCCCTATGTAACCATTCACATGTACACATGCTCTACTGCCTTCGTACATCTCTCTGCTGGATCTTATCAAGCACTTGCTTACACCATATTCATGCAGCGCCTTCCATAATTCACTTCTGTTCACAGAGTCATACGCTTTTTCCAGATCTACTAATGCTGCATACATTTTTTCTGGCATGCGTACACTTCTACAATTTGTTGCATTGCGAACATCTAATCCACACATCTTCCAGACATAAAACCACATTGAACGTCCCATATCTTGCTCTGCGTTCTCTTATGAACTCTCTCGAACACAATTTTTCCATACAGTTTATTGGCTATACTCAACAGACTTATCCCACGATAATTTTTGCATTCATACTTGCTGCCTTTACTTTTCCGTGAAGAGATATTATTGCATTCTTCCAATCTTCAGGCACCTTCGCTTGTTCTATACACAACTCTATCAGTTTGCACAAACATTCAATTAGCACCCCAGACCCATACTTAAACATTTCACTTGTTATTCCATCTACACCCGCCGCTTTGCCATTGTTCAGAGTTCGCACTGCCTTTTATACCTCATCTACGCTGCATTCAAACTTTATACTATTATTTACATTTTCGACCAGTATATTACTGCTCTCTTCATCATCCATTCAGCCATCTGTATCCTTCTTGCCACCACCATACAGCGTACTCTTTCCAACAGTTTCTCACACTTGCTTCGTCCAAAAAAAATTCATTTCTACTGTTAACAATATCATTCACGCGCTTATTTCCACCCTTTCTGCCTTTCTTATCCATTTCCAAAACAAGTTTTTATTCCCTTCAAAATCACTGTATTTTTTCATGCTTCAACTCTCTCTCTCGCTCTCTCTCGCGCTCTCGCTTTCTCACTCTCTTTCTCGCGCTCTCTCTTTCGCTTTCTCTCTCGCTCTCTCTCTCGCTCTCTCTCTCGCTCTCTCTCGCACTCTCTCTCGCTCTCTCTCACTCTCTCGCTTGCTCTCTCGCTCTCTCTCTTGCTCTCTCTCGCTCTCTCGCTCTATCTTGCTCGATCGCTCGCTTGCTCTCTCCCTCGCTCTCTCTCGCTATCTCTCGCTCTCTCTCTCTCGCTCTCTCTCTCTCGCTCGCTCTCGCTCGCTCTCTGCTTTCCTGTTTCGTCTGATCTATTTTTGTATTTTCGTCTTTCTTTTATTAAATTCAGGATATCCTTTGTCCATGGTTTCTTATTTTCTTTTTGTGTATCCCCCAGAATATCTCTGGTCGCCATGTCTAAGCTGGATTTAATGTTATTCCATTCTATTTCTACTTCCTTGGTATCAGAAATTTTCCCGATGTCTTTCAGCAATTCATTTGACTTTTTTTCATATACTTCGTGGATATCTTTATCTTTTAGCTTCTCAAAGTCAAAGTGCCCTTTTTCGTTCCTCTTTTTCAGATTTTAAATTTAAGTGCGGCCTTCATAATTACAATGTTGTGGTCTCTGTTTATTTCTGCTTCCGGGTAGCTTCTACAGTTTTTTGCTTGATTTTTAAACTGCTGTCTAACAATAATGTAATCTATTTGATATCTTCCTATATCTCCTGGCATCTTCCACGTGTATCGTCTTCTAGCATGATGTTTAAATAATGTATTTGTGATTGTTAAGTTGTTCTTGTAGCAAAATTCTACCAGCCTATTTCCCCTGTCATTCCTCTTGCCTAAACCAAATAAACCTACTATTGCTCCTTCCCTACCCTCACCTACCACTGCATTAAAATCCCCCGTAATTATTAAATTTTCATGTCCTTTTACGTATCTTAGTATGTCTTCAATATCTTCGTAGATCGCCTCTACCTCTTCCTCACTGTAGCTAGAGGTGGGCGTGTATACATGTATTATTACTGTATTTACCGGTTTAGATTCAAATCTAACCATGAGTACTCTTTCGTTCTTTTGTAAGTAGTTTTCTACATATCGTCCTATCTTTTTCCCCACAACTATCCCCACTCCCGAATTTCCTTCCTTCTTGTACTTTAACTACCGTGCTTACTTCTTTAAATATATACCTTTTAGAAAAATACAAAAGGATTGCAAATATATTTAAAAAGAATTCGTACCATATACGTTTATGAAAGTCTTTTAACAACCCATTGGTTTACTAAAAAACTTGTAGCACACACAAAATCTAAAGAAAATTAGATAATGAAATTACTAAATAAGCTCTCTGAAAGATTCTGATACAATTGTCTAATACTGCCACCTTTCATTTAATTACATTTTTTAATATTAACAACGTTCCTCAGTGCTATTGTGTTTACAAGAAACCGACAACTCCTGGTATTAACTTGCACAAACGTATAATTTCAGTTTAGAAGAATTTGAATCTGCACGCTTGATTTGTATGGATGCGTTTTAGTAAACCTATTGCGTGTTACATGTGATTAGGGATGTTACATGTCTTACATGATGCTACAATAGGAAGTTGGCATGTTTTAGAAATAGTGAATTACTGTTGCAAGTGTGTGCTCTTTGTTGCATCTATTATTTTGCCTAAATATGTCAACTGAAGATGTTCAGAGCTGCATCGCTTATGACACAATTGGTCAATCAAAAAATGGAAAGGTAACATGTAACTATAACGTTATAATATAGTGTTGACGATGAATGGAGTCCTAACCATACATTGCAAGGATGCAACAATTTACAAATATTGGAAGTATGATGAAAAACACTTCTTGAAGCCCATTCCTTCTTCTGTCATTCCATACGGTAGGTGCTTGTCTCTGATGAAGCAACAAGTTAATTATCGCAAAGTGAATGTTTCATAGCATCACGAGGAGGATGCCATGTGCTTTGCCCAAAAATCACTGTTAACTCATCATACAAATATCAATGCTACGAGCACATCTGTATCTAAAGATATCTGGAGATGTACTATACTTATTGCCTCTACACTCGCACAGGTTAACAAACAAAAAAATATTACCAATTCAATTAACATGCACAAATATGTAATTTAGTCTTATAAATAATAAGACATTTAAAGGAGAAGCTCTTCTTAGATGATGAACTGCATTTACATAAAGAAACTAGATATGATATAATATTTAAGCTGATCTCAGGTCTTTGAAATTTGTTTGAATAGCAAACTGCATGATTGCAAAACACCTGTCAATTCCTGTAAACGAATTGAATACGTATTTTAGCACAAACGCTCTAAGAATTACTAAATGGTAAACCAGAAATATATAACCCCAGTATACTGCTTTCAAGACTTAAGCAAACAATGTCACAGTTTGCTGGAAACAAACAACACGGCTCACATGAATTGCTACGACCTATTAGAAGCAATACGTGAAGATCATTTAAGAAATTATCAAGCAGTAATTTTACAAAAAACTGAACTAAATCCAAAAATAAATCCATTGTGTATTGAAAACTATAGAGAACGTATACAAATTTATGAACAGCAGAACTTTGAGCTATTATTACCCACTGAACAGGTATTTAGAGGCACATTAATTAGTAAAATTCAGTGCCAAGATTGCAACCGCATTTCACATCGAGATGAACCCTTCCTTGATCTGAGCTTGCCAATATCAAAAAAACAAATTTCTCCATTATTTCATCACAAAATAAATGAATTTGACGAACATAAATCATCACAACACCAAATAAAGAAAGAAAAACTTATAAAAAATCTCACAGAAAACAACAAAAGTGCTCTAATCAAGTAGGATCTACTGGCAACCAAGCTGTCACCAGCCGAATTGAAAAATCTAAAGAAAGCAGTCCAAAAGGCGAATCTTACTTTAATAGAGAAGATACCATCGACAGAAATACATCCTTATTTAACGACAGCAAGAAAATACATAATGTCTATGGAGATTTTGATATATACCAAGATGAAAAAACAGATGAAGAACATTATATAAACGATACATATAGAAATACTATAGTGCCAAAATATCAATGTGAAAAAACTGATTACTCCATTCAATCTTGTTTAAACTAATTTACCGCATGTGAGTTACTTACCGGAAATAATAAAATAGTCTGTGATCGGTGCACAAAGAGACAAGTTGGACCTGATAAAAAAACTGTTTATACCAATGCCATTAAGCAAATTTTAATCAACATTCTACCTCCTGTATTGATTTTACATTTAAAAAGATTTCAAACCCTAAGATTTCAGTTAACAAAATTGAATGACCAAGTATCGTTCCCTATATTACTGGATTTAACACCATTTTGCTTAAAAGAATGTCAAAACCTTCAAGGGCTGAACTTTAATCAATCCAAAGTATTATACACATTATACGGCGTTATACAGCATAACGGTTCTATTCATCATGGACACTATGTCGACAGTCGACAGTCACCGTTGGCAATTCCTACCTAAAAATAAAAAACATTTATTGTTTTCACAATGCAAAACCACAAAAAGTAATACTGACATTTCAATGGGAAAATGGTATTATATTAATGACTCAAATATTTCAGAACTGCCTGAAAAAAAGTCCTTGAGACACAGGCATATTTATTATTCTATGAACGAATATTGTAATGTTTTTACTTTAACTAATTGTATATGTATGTAATGTAGTTATTATAGTTGTATAGCCATTAACAAAACAATAGCTTTATTATTTCTTTATAATTTTCCTTAGAATACTTTTGTTACGATTATAATTATAAAAATAAACCATCATCATCGTTAGGTCTTCTGTCCTGGAACTGGTTAGACGCGTACCCTCATTGTTTCCTATTCTAAACTAACCTCCAGATTTCCCTGAAATTTGCACAGTCTGCATCTATCACTATCTGATCTAGGTCTACATCTACCTCTTTTTTCCTATCTCTGATTGTAATATATCACATACTATTCCCCAAAAATACCTTAGAACGTATTACGCCCTTCTATTTCTCTTTTTCCCCAGATATCCTTGTTCCCCTACTATTTCTATAACCTATTTGTTATTATCTTTGTCTGTCCATGCTATCGTCCTCATACATCTTAAGCACAGCATTTCAAAAGGCTGTTACTGTTTTTCTGTCTGCATTTCAGACAGCCCGTATTTCATAGGCATACTGTGCTGTGCTCCACACATATGCTTTTGACAATTTTCTTCTTGTTCTATGTTTGTTGTCTTTCCTCATAGGCGCTGTTCTTTCTTGTTAGATGCAGTTCGGTAACCTATTGTTTTACAGTTATATACCGTATATTTAACCAACCTTTAGTGGTTGTGAAGGGGGGTAAGCAACCTGTTGCTGCCAAGTTCCCCCAACACTTAACCATTTACCGATTTAATATATTTTCCAATATATCTTTTCGCACAGTCAACATGAGTTGCAGATATTTTACAACCAACAACTAGTTGTTTATACAGATTCATCTGCGTGAATTTTTTCGTCATTAGGTTTCCGTCTCAAAACTGGTTGGACACGTACCTGCACTTATTTATATTCTGAGCTAGCCTACATAGTTCCCTGAAATTCTCACACAGCATGTGTATACAGCTCGTTCCTCTTCTATTGTTTTCTAATTTTATGCCCTATTTCACAGAGATTCGGTGAAGGAGGGGGTTTGGAAGCAACCTGTGGCTACCAAGATCCCCCAACACTTATACATTTGCCGAAATAATGGTTTTCCAGTAAATCCTTTCACACACTTAACATTATTCGAGAATATTGCCCAACCAATTCTTGTAGTTACTTATAATAATCATCATGTTTAAGCACAGTTATTTTTTCGTCATTAGTTTATCCATCTTGGGGTTGGTTGGATGCGTACCTCCATTGATTTCTATTCTGGGCTAGCCTACACATCTCCCTGAAACCTCTACAGCCTACATCTTTTACTATCTGTGTGCAGTAGTTTAACCTAGGTCTGCCTCTTCTTCTCTTTTTTCCTATCTCTGCTTCTAATATATTCTGCACTATTCCCCCATGCTATAGTATGTGGGCTATCATCCTATCTCTCCTATTTTTTACCGTTTTCCACATATTTCTTCCTTCCCCTGCCATTTTTAGTACCTCTTCGTTCTTAACTTTGTCTGTCCATGATAGATATCTTCATCATACGTCTATAGCACCACATTTCAAAGGCTTCTACCTTTTTCTTGTCCACTTCTCCTACCATCCAGGCTTCACAGCCGTACAGTTCTGTGCTCCACACATATGTTTTAAGCAATCTTTTCCTTGTTTCTATATTTGTTGTCTTTGAACACAGTAGTTGCTTTTTCTTCTTAGCACGACCTTGTGCTAATCTTTGTTTTATATCTTTTGTGCTTTTTCGTCTTGCGTTATTTGACTTCCTAGGTAGCAGAAATCCTTAACCTCTTGTAAGTTCGTGTTACATATTTGTATTCTTGTTTTTGATTTATTTTCCCCACCTTTGCATACTAGAACTTTAGTTTTAGTTTTGTTAATTTTCATACCGTATCCCTCTGTTAAAACCGTTTCCATTTCATTAAGAGCAGCTTCTAACTCTTCCTTGTTAGATGCTAATACCGCTATATCATCTGCAAATCTAAGCATATCAATCTTTTGTCTCTGCATAGTAATTCCAAATGTACAAGTTAAAAATCAATGGGGATAGGGCACATCCCCGTCTCACCCCTTCCTAATGTTTACTTCTCTACGTTCCTGCTGTATTCTATTACTGCTGTTTGCTCTTTGTATAAGCTATGTACTATTCGTCTATCCCTATAACTCATTCCAATCTTTTTGAGTATTTCAAACATTTTTTTCCAATTTACATTGTCGAATGCTTTTTTCAGATCTACAAACCCTATATACATGCTTTCCCCTTTTTCTATTGTTTTCTCCATTATCAGAGTTAAAATAGCCTCCCGTGTTCCCCTGTTTCGCTTAAACCCAAATTGGTCTTCTCCTAGTATTTCTTCCGCCCGTTTTTCCATTCGTCTTTGCACAATTCTAGTTAATATTTTTGACACGTGTGCTGTCAAACTTATTGTTCGTAAATTTTCACATCTATCCGTGCCTTTCTTTTTCGGTATAGTTACTATGATGCTACATTTGAAATCTTTGGGTATCTCGCCTGTCTCATACATATAGCTTACAAGTTGGAAGAGACGTTCTGTTACTGCTTGTTTAGCGGCTTTTAGAGTTTCTGCTTGCACCGTATCTGTACCCGGCGCCTTACCATTTTTCAGATTCTTTAATGCTAATTCAAACTCGTCTCGAAGTATAGGATATCCCAAGTCATCATTTTCAATGTCTGATACCTGTTCTAATGCAGTTAGTTCCTCTCCTGCATATAAATTCCCTATATATTCTTGCCATCTTTCCACTTTCTCTACGTTTTCTATAATGACGTTTCCTTGTGCGTCCCTTATATTTTTGCTATACGGTTTTATATCCCTAAAATTCATTCTAATTAATTTGTATGCTTTGTCTGTCTTTCCTATTTCCATCTTCGTTTGTACCTCTTTGCACTTTTCATCAATCCATTGTTCTTTAGCTTTCCTGCATTTTCGAATAATTTCCCATTTTATGGCTTTGTATCTCTGTTTTCCTGTTTCGTCTGATTTATTTTTGTATTTTCGTCTTCTATTAAATTCAGGATATCCTTTGTTACCCATGGTTTCTTATTTTCTTTTTGTGTATACCCCAGAATATCTCTGGCTGCCATGTCTAGGCTGGATTTAATGTTATTCCATTCTGTTTCTACTTCCTTATTATCAGATATTTTCCCGATATCTTTGAGCAATTCATTTGACTTTTTTTCGAATCTTTCTTGAATAACTTTATCTTTTAGTTTCTCTAAGTCCAAGTGCATTTTTCCGTTTCTTTTTTTCACATTCTTAAATTTAAGTGCAGCCTTCATAATGCTTCTGCTTCTGCTTCTGGGTAGCTTCTACAGTCTTTTACTTGATTCCTAAACCGTTGTCTAACAACAATGTAATCTATTTGATATCTTCCTATATCTCCTGGCATCTTCCACGTATATCGTCTTCTAGCATGATGTTGAAATAATGTTTGTGATGATTAAATTGTTCTTGTCGCAAAATTCTACCAGCCTATTTCCCCTGTCATTTCTCTTGCCTAAATCAAATAAACCTACTATTGCTCCTTCCCTACCCTCACCTACCACTGCATTAAAATCCCCCGTAATTATTAAATTTTCATGCCCTTTTACGTATCTTAATATGTCTTCGATATCTTTGTAGATGGCTTCTACCTCTTCGTCACTGTAGCTAGAGGTGGGCATGTATACTTTTATTATTACTGTGTTTACCGGTTTAGATTTTAATCTAACCATAAGTACTCTTTCGTTCTTTTGTAAGTAATTTTCTACACAGTATCCTATCTTTTTCCGCATAACTATCCTCACACCCAAATTTCCTTCCTCTGCTCCTGTATGAATTACCCTGAATTCTCCACTCCAAAAATCCCCCGCCTCTGGCCACCGAACTTCGCTGATCCCTACTATGTCTAGTGATAACCTATTCATTTCGATTTTTAGGTTCTCTAGCTTACCTACTTGCTTCATACTTCTAACATTTCACGCTCCGACTCGCAGAATGTTCCCGACTCTTATTTTTAACTTTCCGATCGCGTCCTCCGAAGTAGTCCCCTCCCGGAGATCGAATGGGGGACTATTTTAACTCCGGAATCTTTTACCCCAGAGAATGCCATCATGTTTGTTACAATTTAAGTACGCTGTGTACTTGGGAGATAATATGGTGGTTTCCCGTTGCCTTCCACATCGCGGTAGTGTGTCTTAGACTGCCATACCGGCCCCCAATGTCTCTGCTAATCTAAGTACCGAAAGAGCCGCTGCCCTCTTTCGGGGACCTGTCTTAGTCTGGTTCCTCACTAACAACCCTACTACTTTGGTTGGACCTGTAGTTTGTCTCTTTAGCTCATTAGAACACTCAAGCCATTTCACCTATTCTAGTAATTTAGAACTTTGACAAGGTGCAGGTCCATTCGAAACGGAAAAATAAACCATGTTGAAAAATTATATAAATTTTTCTGATTATTGTAAACACATTTGTTCCAACTGCAGCTTTAATGATGTGCACATCAAGGTGGAATCTTTCATCCTTAGATTTTGCACAAGTAGTCTAAAAACCTTTTTATTGCTTTCATTAAAAAACCTTAGTAGGTTACTCCTCGGAAAGGAGAAAAATCACTTTTAAAGCTTTAAATTACATATTTTATTTGTACATGTATGAAAAACCAAATCCTCATAGTGATCAATTTTAGGGAAAGTCCACATTTGGAAAATAGCGGATATGGTCATCAACATGTTAACGAGGCAATTGCAATTTTACAGTTTGCTAGTTTTTGGGTTGCTGAAGATGGAACTGATAATTGGATTATAAACACCATACGCGTTTCTCAAACACCCGATGGTCTTGTTAGGTATGCAAGTCTCACTTAGATAATTTGAAACTAAGTAAATCATTTTAGAATTGGTCGTAACAGCAACAAATTCTCTTTACGTACATCACCATCAAATGGTTCAGCTTCAGTGAGTTCGCCATTTTTACACTGTACTGGCTCGATGGGCCAAACACGTCATTTATTTGTACGACGTGGTGAACGTCGTATGCATTACGACGGTGCCAGCTTTATAGTGCGAAACGCTGGTCATTCAGCTGGTTTTGATGAAAAACACCAACTAAAAGTTTACTAAATACAATGGAGGGTAGACAGATATGGGTTTAAAATGGTAAAGCCACAGTATGGGCAAGGAATCGGCTGACTATTTTGTTTCTAAAATTCTTATACATTTTTGTCAGTAACTGAGGTTTTTGGTTTTTGTTCAGTGTAGTTTTACTATTGCATCTCGGATTGACAGCAGCTTTTTACAATTCATACCAAAAGTGGCTATTTTAACATGTGATCAGTGATTGTTTCCATTAGCTAGTTAAGAAAAAAGTAAGAATCTATATACAAAGTGTTTAGAACAAATTTTAAATTTACATCAAACTTCATACGTATAAAAGTGATCAATTTTGACAATTAGTTTTTTAACTGAGCTGCTGTCAGACTGGCCTATTTTAAAATGGGGTGTTTTGCAAACTTGTGGTTAATTGTACTGTGGCAAAATTGTTTGTTTTTGTTAAATTGTTATAACAGCAAAATTTCAAAGCAGGAGTTGCATTTTTAGATATATAGGGCTTGTAGTTCTAAGTGCCGTTTTAGTATTTGAAGTAGTAGATTAATCCCTTGTTTTGAATATTGCTGTTGTTATTACTTCTAATGTACGTAATAAAAGTATTTTTTAAATATATATTTATAATTATGTATTTTTAAGATATGATGACACCTGCGCATGTAGATTTATTTATAAATTGACGGCTAATTAAATAAAATTGTGTGGAGCACAGCACTGTACGGCTGTGAAACCTGGACAGTGGGAGAAGCGGACAAGAAAAAGGTAGAAGCCTTTGAAATGTGGTGCTACAGACGTATGATGAAGATATCATGGACAGACAAAGTTAAGAACGAAGAGGTACTAAAAATGGTAGGGGAAGAAAGAAATATGTGGAAAACTGTAAAAAATAGGAGAGATAAAATGATTGGCCACATACTACGGCATGAGGGAATAGTGCGGAATATACTAGAAGCAGAGAGGAAAAAAGAGAAGAAGAGGTAGACCTAGGTTAGACTACTGCACACAGATAGTGAAAGATGTAGGCTGTAGGAGTTTCAGGGAAATGTGTAGACTAGCTCAGAAGAGAAATCAATGGAGGTACGCATCCAACCAGTCCCAAGATGGATAAATTAATGACAAAGAAAGTAACTGCGCTTAAACGTGATATTTATTATAAGCAACTACAAGCATTGAATGGGCAATATTCTCGAATAATGGTAATTGCGTGAAAGCATTTACTGGAAAACTATTATTTCGGCAAATGTCTAAGCATTGGGGGATCTTGGCAGCCACAGGTTGCTTAACATCCTTCAATAAATCTCAGTGAAATAGGGCATAATATTAGAAAACAATAGAAGAAACATGATATTTATTATAAGCAACTACAAGCATTGGATGGGCAATATTCTCGAATTATGGTAATTGCGTGAAAGCATTTACTGGAAAACTATTATTTTGGCAAATGTCTTAAGCGTTGGGGGATCTTGGCAGCCACAGGTTCCTTAACACCCTTCAATAAATCTCAGTGAAATAGGGCATAATATTAGAAAACAATATAAGGGGAACCGAGCTGTATTGCTGTGTGAGAATTTCAGGGAACTATGTAGGTTAGTTTAGAAAATAAATAAGTGCAGGTACAGGTCCAACCAGTTTTGAGACGGGAAACCCAATGACGAAAAAATAAGCGCAGATAAATCTGATGATTATTATAAACAACTTTGTTGTGAAATATCTGCAACTAATGTTGACTGTGCAAAAAGATATACTGGAAAAAATATTAAATCAGTAAATGTTCAAGTGCTGGGGGAACTTGGCAGCCACAGGCTGCTTACCCCCCTTCGCAACCACTGAATGTCTGAGAAATAGGGTATATAATTGTAAAACAATAGAAGGGGACCGAACTGCATCTAACAAGAAAGAACGGCGCCTATGATGAAAGACAACAAACCTAGAACAAAAAGTTGTTGAAAGCGTATGTGTGGAGCACAGCACAGACAGTATGCCTCAAATACGAGCAGTCTGAAAAGCAGACAGAAGAACAGTAGCAGCCTTTGAAATGCCGTGCTTCAGATGTATGAGGATGAACAGACAAAGGTAATAACAAATAAGTTATAGAAACAGTAAGTGAACAAGGATATCTTTGGGAAAAATATGAGAAATAGAAGGGCAGAATACGTTCTAAGGCATTTTTGGGGGAATAGTATGGGATATATGACAAGCAGAGATAGGAAAAAAGAGGTGGATGTAGACCTAGATCAGATAGTAGTAGATGCAGACTATGCAAATTTCGGGGAAATCTGTAGGTTAGTTCAGAATAGGAAACAATGATGGTACGCGTCTAACCAGTTTCAGGACTGAAGACCCAATGATGATGATAAATAAAATTAACGTCTTTTATTAAACTATTTAATCTTTATGTGATTTCTGAAACAGTTGGTTATCACCAAATAAACAAAAACGTTTAAATAATCTATATAGTCAAAGATTTTCTAGAATTTAACCTGCGTAACCGAATCTTTGTGATTTGAAGTTCGATTTTATTTGTTCGAGGAATTACGTAAATAATGAAATATACTTTCCCAAAGGATGCGATTGTAGAACTCAAGGTGTTATTTTTCATTATTCAATTAATGTTCATATAAATTAAATTTCACTTCAAATCCCAAATATTCAGTTATGCCAGTTAATCCTCAAAAAATCCCTGATAAATTATGTAAACGTTTTCAATTGGTGGTATCTGGCGACTTCAAAACTGCATAAAGAATAAACAAACTAATAAAAATAAATTGATCTAATTGTCTGTCGATACATTAATCAATATACATATGCAGGTGTTAAGCAAGTGAGAATGAGTTCTGTACTTGATTATAAATATCTGAATAACTCGAATTTTTTAAGGGTGTTTTTCTTTTATAAATAAGCAAAGTCGATCCTCACGCGTTGAATAGGAAAATCGATAGTGAAATTTCTAGCACAACCAGTTGTTACCGTTTAAATGAGCATTACATTATTAATTTAGATTTGTCCTGAAGGGGTGGGGACCGCGTAACAATTTAGGAGCGCTGAGGCTAACTACATGGTGTGGGAGTGGGTTTCTATGGAAGAATTAATAAAAGAAAATAGAAAAATTCTAAATAAAAATAAAATGCCTGAAATATAAACAAACTTACCCTGAAAGACTTTCTATAGCCATAATTAAGGTACGCCAAACCGTCTTGTCTCTTGGTAATCTCTTTCGATATTTTTCCTATACGAACGTGGCGTGACGTTCCTTTGTAACCCCCGCGGTGCGAGTAGGTTCAGTCCACAAAAGGGTCTTGCGACAACTACAGAAGGGCCGTGCGATAACTACAGATATCTTAATCCCCACTAAACAGCTTCAAAATTTAATTCAATATTTCTTGCGGGGAGGTCCATCAGTTTTGAGTTACGCCAGTGTATACGAAGACTATTATTCTGAATAGGTAAACATTAAAAAACTCATATCTACTCACTGTTTAAATTCCAATTTTTTAAAACTTTCAGGATGCCCAGAGACCTCCAGCATTTCAATTTTTTTTTTCCAGCTAACGCAGTTCTTTTAACTCGACAAAACACAAAATCAAGTTATTGAAGTGATGAACTCTCCTTTAACCGGCCGGAACGGCGTTAATTCCACAAGCGTATGAATTGAAATATACCCTGCCCTTGCAAGCATAATTAAAAATAAAATGACGTATGCTATGTTTTTATTTTCCTTATGGAAATTATATTCTTATTTTGAGGCCGTGTCATTTTAACTTGGATATAGCATTTCATAACACAATTTATTAAGAAGCTAGACAGAAATTCCATGCTTATATTCAACTAGATCGTATCATAGGAATTCTAATAAGAAAAACACCTAAATATTTTCCATGAATAATCATTATATAAACATGTATTCGTAAAGATTCTTACGCATTGCAGACTCCAAAATCATTGTAAATCACTTAAAACAGTTCGTTATACAAACTGTGTGAACCAGAAAATCGCTTAAACCCCCTGGGAATATTTTAACTTCTAAGTATTGGCATAGCATAATGGAAGGGATCATTCAAATCTTACAACACAAGCTTTTCTCTTCAGTTAGTCGAGTGACAAGCATGGTCGTTGGGTGGATGAACCGGTTTACACTAATATGCATAACAGTAATTTTGAATTCGGGTTTGTAGGAAACAAGCTACAAATGCAAACACACTTGCAGATTCAATAAAGTGCCATTACATTGTGAAAGTTTCTATATTGAATACGTTTAACGAAAGTTGGATACATGAATTACTGATACCCAAGTTTGTCCTGCACTGAAAGGATTGTTTGAACTTTGTATTCGACCCATAAACTGATTCAATTTTTGATTTCTACCTGCTACATATTCTCTTGATGTATATTTTATTAGTTAGTAATCAGATCTTTATGTTGGTGCACGCTTAGTAAGAGCGTAATATAATAGAATCAAGCACCACAATTGTATTCGCATAGATTTACATATACCAGCCAAATTTGTTGGGTAATTATACTTGAATAAATTTAATATGTTGCTTTTCTTTTAGATACACACATACTTGGTCAATTAGGAATAGAGTTTGGTTTTTTTTGTGTTGGTCGTGACAGTTAAATACTGCGATTTTCATGGTTGCCAATATAGGTTAGGTGAAAGTCTTGTGCTTAGTTTAAATCAGTAGGCGAGAAAGAAAGCGTACACCGGGCTCCATTAACCTGCATGGCAGAAATAACCATTTAATCGCCTGACCACCCATCGTCTAACTGAGACTGAAAAATTCAGGTTGGTTAGCATTTAACATTTTATTAGATAGCCGGTTCAAAGACTTTCCAGGTAGCTGAAAGTGTTAACATTATACTCCTAAAGGCTTTGCTTTTGTTTTCATAGACCAAACTAAAATAAAGATTTGGACGAATTAGTTCCATGCAATTGATAAACATTAGAAATAAAAAACTCGATGGCACACTAATGTACCACCCTTAGCTCCAAGGAATTACTTTGCCACCTGAAGGCGTATTGTGTCATAGCTAACTAGAATGTTTTTTATATTGTGCCATTTATGTGTGATGTTTGTTGCTTGAAAAATATTAAAATTATACAATATCCCCTCTGAGTTACAGCATAGAGTTAAATTATTAGATGTATCAAATCTGGACATTGACCGTTTTAAATGAAAATTTGAGACGTGTTGTAAATTATTGAATCAGGGTTGTAGTATTATCTTAGCGGCCTTTAGTGTTAAAAAACAAATCTAAGGATAACTATTTATTTTATTTTAAATTTGTAATACAATGACATCTACATCAAGATGTTGTCACCCTCACATTCGAGTTAATACTGACTACCTGGCAAATGTTTTGTCCCCTTTTAACTACCCCTTTGCAGTTATGAAACGTATTTATTTTAAAAGAAGTAAGAAAATACAATAACGTACAGTTTTAGCTATAACAAAGGTTATGTTAATTGAATATGTACTCTGTTTATGAAGTTTTACAATTTTGCGTGTGTATTTGTTTACAGGAACATCGTTATGTCATTGGTGTTTAAATTGATGTAACTTTAAAATTGTGTATGTATACCTGTTTACAGGAATAATAGAATAATATTGTATTAAAATAGATTTAGGTGGCATAGCAAGTGGAAATTAATTTGATTTGTTTACACATAGAGTTTTTTTGTAAAAGGAACTCTAATTCACCAAGAGGTCACGGTAATTACAATCCCGCTGATTACTTCTTGTCTAAAGGAATCTTTCTAGACTATATACTAAACAAGTTGGCGCCCATAGACTTGACAGTGATTGAAAACCTTTCAAGGTGTTATCGGTAACATAACTTGAAATTGTTACATTTTCGGAATTTTTTCAGTCTACTTTCTTTACTAATTTTTAGGGGAACCCGCCCCACCCACTGTAGTTGTCGCTGCATCCTTATTTTGTTACAGAATTCATGTTCTTTTGGGAAATTCCAAATTTAATTATTTAACGCTTTAACACGTTTGCTACATAATACAAATTAAAACCTTTGTGCTTGTGCGAATCTGCGAATGAACTAATTGAGAAATATCAGGTTTAGACGCACAATACCGAAGTTTCAATATACGGACGATGCTGTATGGCAGCAGTTACAATTTATTGTACCTAGGTTAAAAAAGTGGGTAAGCTAGAAAAAAGAACAACAATATGAAAAAAATGTATATTTCATAAAAACAAACAAAAAATTACCATTATCACTTTCTGAATAAAAGTTCATCAGAATTCGGCACAAAAGAAAGTCTGAACAGTCTGAATCATTAATGATTCATGTTCCTGACAGATTTCAATATCTACAATTGTTCCTGCAATGGTTTGGGAAACATTGGGAGGCAGAATACATACCTGAACTTCAAACAAGATTAAAACGGAAGCAAAACGCTGCATCTATGTTCAAACTTGGATGCTTGGTGTTGATTCAAGAATGCAATCATCCTTTTAAATGGCATTTTGAAAAGATTATGAAATTACATCCAGGCGGTGAAGGAATAGTTCGTGTTGCGACTATGTAGTGCGCGAATACAACAATTGTTACATGCCAAAATTGGCACTGTACATGTCTTAGATTTAGTTATAATTTATAAGGAAATTCCCGCTTATTTTTTAAAATTAAAACCTGTCAACTTCCGTCATTCCGGACAGTCGCGTTTGCGCAAAAGAATGCGCAGGTGCGGGTAGTGTCGAAAGCGGGCATTAAGCCACGAGACCTCCAGCCAAGAACATTTATGTGTTGTGTCTTTTCTCTTTTTAGGTGTGTAGGTTCCTTACCTTGCCTTATCGTTCCTCATACCTGTATCCTTATCGTTCCACCTACGAGGGAATAGAGTTTTAGGATGGACGGGTTGGCAATTTGAAACTCAGTAATGGTGTAACCTAACCCACAAAACATGATGCACTCTGAGATTTAGCTACGAAATACCATCCACGTGAGTAATTTGTTTTACTTATATTGTGTATGTAAACTGACTTTAAATGTGCATGAAAATTTGACTATTGCATCATCTTTAAACCGTGGTGATGCGTTTATAGCTCAATGACACGACCAGTATAAAAATTTTATGTTCTTCCTGTTGGTTAAATTCAAATTCGTTTTCCCATTGTATGATAAACTGCTTGTCGGGGCAATATGTTAAGGCAGGCTCTACGTGGGTTGCAAATTTGTTAGTTTTAATTGTAGCATGTCTGCTGCTGCCATGTTTTTAGTAGTAGTAGGCACATTCCCTGTTCTAAGAATATTATGTTATGTTGTCATGAATATAAATGAGTTGTTGTAAATTGTCATAATAAAATGCATGTAAAAAATACAACCCATAAATATAAATAAATAAATTCGTACTAGATCAACATATTGAGCAAAAAAGAAGTGTACCATAACTTGGTAGAAGAAAACAACTGACATATACTTACATTTTGAATACTTCTCAGATGTTTATAATTATAAACTTAAATTAACACAATTTTTATTAAAACTAGACAGATACAAAAATTATTAAATTTTAAAGGCACTTTAATTTATGGTCCGCCAGATGGAGGCGGCGTGTAATTAGGATCATCCGATTTACACTCATCACTCCAACTTTCTGTAATCACAGGTTTCGTCAATTCGATTAACTTTGATAGAGGACAGAATTTTTCACAATCTGGAATTTGTAATTGATGCGGAATTCCATCTGTTGTGTTTCTAAGAAATATCTAAAAAATTCTGTTAGTTACAAAACTAAACGATTGAAAAATACCTCAAGTCCAAATTTATTTGTAGTTTTATCAAGCGAAAACTCCATCAGGATGTTAATTGCATAACCTGGTAATTGAGGATCCCAAACTCTAAGAGCACTTAGTAAATTAACTATGGTGGAGTCGTGCCCTATGTATAAAAAACCTTTGCGCTCTTTTGGTTTAAGCATGCCATCTGCTACACTTTTCCAATCGTTGAGTAATTTTCTAAGAAAAACACCTGCAAATTACTGTATAATAAATGTTTTGACTCCAGTTTTGTATATATTCTGTGTAAATTGTAGGTAAAATTGATTAGATAAGTTAGATAATAATTTATGGCAGGTTACTGCATGTAAAGAAAACTCATTAAAAATTGGAGACGCTTTTCCAAAACTGTAGGAATTAACAATTTTTTGGAGTTAATTTTGCTTCATTTTAGCATGTGTAAATATTCTCAAAGAATGTTTAGGATGCTAGGTAGCATAATTTTTTAATTAGTAAATACCAATTGAAAATAACGGGTTATAAATGTAAATATCCTTAACGTAGAGTGGAGAAGCTAGCATCTTAAATTATAGCAGATTGGATGTATGGTAGTCAAAAGCTTTTCAGATTCTTTTAGCGTAAAAATCAATAATTCTAAGGTCATAATCAAGGAGGTTGAAATTTTAATAATGTTCACAAACTAACAGGAGTTATAGATGTAAATATTCTTTGGGTGCATCTTTTATGGAAGCTTTAACATTTGTGTAACCTTTCAAAGTTATAACGAATATTGTTGCAAACAAGTTCCTAGTAGTAGTTTATTTCGAGGTTTTCTCATAGCGTGGTGGTATTGAAAGTTTTCTGTATAGTGTTGTAAACAAGATAACCGTTGCAAAAGTTCTTACTAGGCAGGCAAAGAACGTGCTCAAATAACATGTCTATTCTACGAAAGGTAGTGATCGTTGAAACAGGTAGGGATCGATATAAAGTAAGGACATTATTTTTGGCGTGCATTAGAATGAAATGAGGATATATGTTAAAACGTTCGACTTTGAAAGGAACTGTGGGACAAGGAGAAATTAGAGTTTAGGTGCAAGTGAGAGGTAGTGTTTGTACAGACATCGTTTTTAAAGTGGAGTGAGAAATATTGTAGAAAAGGTTATAGACAGGCTGTTAATGAGAGACACAGCAAAAGTATTATATTACGCGTTTATAAGAGTAAGATGAGGGTATTTTGTATATGTAGAAGTGGTTGATTTCTGCAAGGACGGATGAAGCTTGCATAGGAGGAACAAAGAAGGAGCATTGGATCGCACATATAAAAGGGGGACAGACGATAGTATTAGAGTGGGTAAATGTTATTTTAGGGAGAAACAAACTGGCAAACATGGTGTAAGCAGGAGAAAAGATGTGGTACACGACAAAGAGTTTAAATTTACCTTCTACCTCTACTTCCTGTTCTAATCTTTAAACCAAAACACCATTAAGCACAAATTATTATAATGTTCTCAAAAATATTTACAACGTATGAAAAGTTTAAAATTCTCTAACTAGAATTTTCTTCCAATAATTCAACAAAAAATTTAATTATCATTCCCAAAGATGATCAAAAAGCCAGCAAAATCACTATTATTATTATTAACTGAAGCTCCATGAACGTTCATTCAGCTTCTTTAAATATTTACGTAATTTAGGTGTACTAAAAAAAAACGATCCTTTCCGACCCCTCGCATAAATGATCATGAAAGCAATTTCTAAAGTATTTAAATTAGAAATATTCAATGAAATGTTAATTTTTAAATCATTCGGTTTAAAAATGTACAACGAAATATTCACAAATAAAATAATAAAACATTCAGATTGGATAACCTGTTGTTTTGAGCTAGAATCAGTCCCTGATCCAACTGCTTTAGATATTGTTTGCATCTCTCTTAGCATAGTCTTAAATTATTCATTTGTTAAACTTCTTGACAATTCATAGTTGAAGTAAATGCTTGTTGCATTTCCTCATTTGATCCAGTAATTATTTAGAATTGTCATCCAGTAATTATTTAGAGTTGCTTTTGAAGGGTCAAACGACAAATCTAATTTTCCTTAATTACAATAGCATTATTTCATACTTCACAATAAATCACTTCACATAAATATCTTCATTTTAAGGGATGTGAACTAAGCCTTACTTCATGTTGAAAATGATTTGTTTACAAATCCGGTCGTATTTAAATGCATCGTCTATCTATTGACAAGCGCAGAGTTCGTTGTTATGCATGATACTTTCATACCAGGTTTTTGGGTATTCCATCGTATTATATTGTATGTTAACATCAACGCGTTGCTTTTGTCACGTACCATTTCGAGTTAATAGCATTGATTCCCTTGGATTTTCGTACTTCTAGATAAGTAAACCATTGTTTGTTCAAATAAATTTGGTAAACTTTGATTTTATTCACCATGCCTTGCTCGTTTCTAATAAATCAAGTGTCGATTTTAGCTTTCTAGCCACGTAGACTTACTACAATTTATGCATTAAATTATATGCGTTTGCTATCTTACGCATTTTTAAACCTGCTTGTTGAAATTGGGATTCTTGGCCTAATAGTGATGCGTTATCCATGCGTGTGGCGTTTCAGCCTGCGTTTATGTTGTTTAACGACTTGCGAATTTCTTTATTCAAATAAATCTTCAAAATATTTTTCATTACCTAAATTAATTATGATTATGGTTTATATACAGGGCGTTGTCATTTACTTTCTAGTCTAATGATCGTGTTTCTTGTTTTCTTCAGAAAACTGTCTCGTTTTCTGAGTCCTCATGTATTTTATATGAAGTGTGCTATACTGTTGGTCCTAACTACCCCTAAATGACTTTATTAACACTGTGTATGGGAAAGCGTAAACATGTGTAACTAGGACAAGCATTTATTTATTTGAGGGACCCAGTATGTAAAAATCAATATTTTATTTTATTAAGCTTCAGTATAGTTAAACTGGAATAAAATTACATGTTATTAATGTAGGTTTAATTTGTTGACGTTAATTTAAGCAACGTACATTTATTTAATATTATAAATTAAAACATTCGTAGAAAGCTACAATGTTTAATATGGCAAAACAAGTTTAAACGTTCAAGGATTTCAAATAACACAAGCTTGGGGTAGATAAATAATTCTTGTTAAAGCTAGAAAACGTTTAGAAAACAATTCGGAGTATTGTGGTAACGAACAAGACACAAGGTTAACAATAACAGACGACTATTTCAAAAACGGATCGATAAAATTAAGCGACAAAGGAGCTTTACTATGTAACAAAGTTAGATGAAACATAACAGGTGGCTTAAATTACAAACATCTTTCAAGCGCGTGTTAAACGAGTATATTTTAAATACCAATAAGCAGGACAAAGATGCAACATGTTTGGGAACAGTATCGATTTTTCAAGGCGCACGTATATGAAGGGAGAATTGACAGCAAACAACATAGTAATAGTGGAAATAACGTCGACAATTTAAGTGGGAAATTAAGACAAAAGATAGGAAAGGTGGTTACGAAAGTGTAACTGCGATAGGAGTATAGACGCGCACATCAGAGGAGTAATCGGATTTGTTTGGGGGAATAGCAGACGACAGATTTCAAGGAAGGTTTAAAATGGTTGAAGTTTTACACAGTTTTTCGGGGTAAAACAATATTGGAGTGGATGAATTCTCGGTTTTGAAAGTTCGTTGCATGTTTTGTACGGATGGAATTTGTAGAATTGTTGTGGCAGTTGATTTCAGTTCATAGAATGTGTAGTGAAAATACGGGCATCGCGAGTGAGGCGAAAAATATATAAGCACTGCTGGAGTTAGATTCGTTCTCTTATTTTTCGATTATAATTTTAATTATTCAGAATCACATCCTAGCTTTGATACCGCGTAACAGTGCAGTCCGTCGGAAAATTATACAAGTGTTTTGTTAATGCACAAGTTGGGTGCAAAATAGATTAAACTGGCATAAATAATTATAATAATTAAAGCAGGATGCTACGTAAGTAAAAGGATTATTTACATTTTGAACGAGGGTGCTGGTGGCACATTAATTAGAAAAAGAGGTGTGGTTTGGTTGTTGAATGTGCAGTCTGGTGGAAGGCGTCTTCAGATTGTTAATGATTTGGATGAACATGTATGAGATGGAATTGCTGTACAACGTGGAAAGCAGCAAGATGGAGTAATCCAGGAACGAGCAGTCTGGTGAAAGTCATCTACAGAGATGGTGATCTAGAGGAATGCACTCCAGGTAACGATGTTTTGTTGAAACTGTTGTGCTGGTGCTTAGATATTTTAAACTAAGAGTGATTTGAGTTATTTATGGTGATAATTTTTATAAACTGTAAGGCAATTTTATGGACATATGTTATGGACAATTGTTCTATTATTTATCTGAGGGTGTAAATACTTGAATAATATGTTATCGATGTAAGAAGTAAACGGGTCTTTAGTTTAATTTGACAATGCAAATAATTTATGCACAGAAAATAAAAGGTTTATATTGAGCTCTACATAGACCTAGGGGAGTAAATTAAGGGTACAGAATAGGTCCATCTACTTTAAAAAAAAAGATGTAGAGGAGCACAAAATCACGGGAATTTTAGATTGGTGCTTTACTATTGAGCAGAAATATGAAACTTTTTAACTTGAATATTATTTGTACATATTGAGATCTTTGAGAATTTATTATTTGTGTTGGTAGAATAAAAGGGCTGTATGCTTTGTGTTGAAATATTTTTATTTTTTTCTATTCTAAAGGTGGTTGAAAGAATGAGCAGTTGTGGTGAGTATCCAGGGGGACGTAGTGAGCAGAGCTAGCCCTGGTTTTATCAACTTGGAAGTATAGCAACGTAAAGAGAGGCACAACTTCCTAAGTTAGTAAAACGAAAATAGGTGAGTACGTAGCAAATTTTATGATCAACCCAAAATAAAGGGATACGAATTAGAGCTTCTTTCCAGGCAAACCAAAGCATTTTTATGACACCCAATTCGTGGGGCAAATGATCATTTCAAATCGAGCTAGTAATTGAAAGGTGGAAAATGTGATCCCGGTCATACATACAGAGTGTCGAAGTTTTAATGTGAATTGGTTTTTTCTTAATAATTCATCAACAGGGCAACATAACTGCACTGCAGCATTTGAGGGTTTTCTGAGGCGAGAAATTGAAATTCGTTCTTAGTTTGGATGCCACTTGCAGAGGGCGCTACTCACCGTGCATTACATGTTTAAAATTACTTAACTTTTTTATCTCATGGTGTATTATAGCCTAAATGCGAATGCAGCACGCACTTCAAAGTTCTTTACGATGGTACCAGAGGCAGACAGCTGCTGTGGAAGATAAGACACTTTTTCTACTGGTTGTTAACCTCGTATGGGCTATAGTTTTCTTACTCGTGGTTGCATGATAAATTACAGACTGTGCATTACAAATTACATAATTATTCTTCAAAGTCACAATTAGTATAAACCGAAGCTTGCGTTATAGCACTTTTTACTGTTTCCTTTTTTTTTGTAAATTAATGCTAACATCAACGGCTTGTTTACCAAATTATAAGTTAGAGTAAGTTAACACTTGGTTACGTTATTTCTTCTGCGAAGTGCATTTCACAGAGCAGGTAAAACCCTGTACACAGGGTGCCAAATTTAACGTGTCTACCATTGGTAATTCGTTTATTCTTAGAGATAGAAAGTAGGTTAAACGGGAAGGTGTCAGTGTATTTCATTGTCATTTAAGGCAACTAAACACATTTTTTTCTATCACTTCCGGTTTAGCCGAAAATGTAACCAACTTTGAAATTCTTAATGAAACACCCTGTATATTATAATAGTTTTGGATAGGAAATATATTTGGCTTTATAAAAGTATAAGCATTAAGTATACCTAGAATGAAAAATAGCGGAGATATTTGACATTTCTTGTTTATATTTTTACAAAAATCACTGGTTTTGGCTGTTTATCCTCCAGAGCAACGAGTGATTGACCAGGAATTTTGCAGGTTAGAGGCTGTTGGCGTGGAAAGGGTACTGTTTACGGATTCCACAGGAATTACGGAGGCAGAGTTGTGAATGGAGTGGTGTTGGTGGATGAAGTCTTCTACTGCGCTGCCATTGTCGTCAGTGTAGTCACTAAACCAGGGAGTGGATTTAGCGTTTGCGTCCATGGATAATATTGTCGGTTTGTCTCCAATTACGGAGAGGATGTGTGTTAATTGGTGTAAGTATGCGTGGATGTCTATGCTAAATTGGAAATATGCGGAGATTAGGAAGGTGGAACCCGTTCTCCGATGGATTTCAGTGACAGTTATTTGGGGAGTGGTGAGGGAGGCGAGATAGAAAGCATCTAGGTTGTGATCTGTAAGTATGATGGCTGAGGTAAAGTTTCGGTTTGTTGGATTCGGGTGAAGCGTGGTGGGAGGTTGGGTATTCGGTACCGTTTTTCGACAAGGGCTATATGTATTCGGTGCTGTTGAAAACATTTAGTAATTCAAGGGAGGCAGCGCGGGAGTGTTGGAGGTTAATTTGCATGGAGTTAAGAGTGGTTGGGGAAAGAGGCGGTTCTCGTACCAGGTGTCTATAGTCCATAGTCCGTTTGTAGTTTGGTCATATGTAAAGACTACTTGTAGACGGGACACTCAGGATTGGTGACAGAGGGGTCATGGGGGCGGTTGATGCGGGAGCAGTTGGAGTGACGGTAGAAGGACTTGGATAGTCTTTGGTGAGGTGGGATTTGGAACAGCGGCCGCAGGAGGTAGGGAAGCGGCAGGATTCGGCTGATACTACTTTATTTCTTGTCTGTATGGAATACCGTAACAAGGTAAACCTTGTAAATGTCTCTCCTAGAGACTGTTTTGCAGATATCACCCTATCAATTATTCAGTACACCCTTGTAAATTCCCGAAAGTAAAAATTTTTTAAGTAGGATTATGACACATTTGTGACTAGCAATTTCCATGGTTCTCAAATTGATTGTCGTGAAAACGAATGTCGTTTTGGAAAAGTGAATACGGACTGTATGTAACCAAACTATATTGTATGGCCTGGTGAGCTTTTCCTGTCTAATAGCAACAGGTGTATTGTAGAATCCTGTACCTATTTTTATCCCCCAAACAGAGATTTTCGAACTAAATCTATTTAAGTAGCAATTGCAAGGGTTGAAGAAATTATTATCCATTGTTTATCGTTCGATTCGCTACTCAGTTATAGAACCGTTAACAAACTTTAAACGTGATTACGAAATAAACAAAAATAAATTCAATGCAAAATAAGTCATTAAAACGGGTTTGGGTGTGATGGCAATTTACTCTTCTCCAACCAAAGAAAAGAAGATACAACTTACCTCCTTTAAGCCTGTTAAGTTTAGTTGTAAATGCATTAAAAACATAGCTAAACACTGTTAATTCATGAAGTTTATCACGGCTGGAGTTAAACCAATCGGGTAACTTCAGATTCATGGCCTCCTACAAAATAACAGTAATAATAGATTTGTCGACAGAAAAATGTACCTCAGCCAAAAGAGTACTGTACACATCTTGCACGTCGTCAAAATTTCTTATTTTCTTTCCAGTGAGTTCTTCAAGTTCTTGCATAAATTGAGCGTTATCTTCTAGTTTCTTCTGAATTTCAGGCGTTTTTAGCAGCCTTTCTATTTCTAAATGGTACTGAGCACATGGTTGTCTGACTAGTAAAAGCTAGAAAAAGTGTTTGTGTTAATAAAGAGACTATGAAACTGTGTAGATTACTTAGGTGTGGTTTCTGGAAACGCTTATATCAAAGACAAAAGAATTATTTTTGTTACATTAAAACTAACTGACCGTCATTGGTTGAAAAAGACTTACAATATACCGGGTGTTTAAGAATAAAGTACCTTAAATTGGGAGAGTTATCAAGAAAAGTTAGATAACAGTGTCCTGTAAACCCGTCCGTTTCTATACAGGGTGATGAAGTAATATTGAAAAATACAAGTTTTTTAGAATATTTTCATTTAAGATAGACTTTAACTTAAAAATATGTACATGTTAGTTGTTTACTAATACGACTTATTACACTTCATTTTGACCTAATGTGATAATCCATTGGCATAGAATGAGGTGGGTTATCAAACAATTTTGACCCATACTTTTACACAACCTGTATTTCATAAAAATTAAAATTCATAATTATTCCTCATATAATTTACCACAAAAAAGGTACTCTAGGTTAATCTCTGTAAAGTTTTTCATTTTCGAGATATTTTAAATTAAGTCATACTCGACTCATGCATGAAAACAATGTATTATTAATTCTTTCAAAAATACAAAGGTTTATTTTATGGATTCGAAACTGATATCTAATTTAAATCAAATACATTCAGTAAAAAAACACGTTTAATAAACTTGTTAGTATTTACAAACTGAAGAATATTTGACTCTACAAACTTAAATTTATTTACTTAGCCGCTACAAACTACAAAATAGAAATTAACTCACCGCTCATTATTTAAGTAAATGTTCAAAGTGATGTCCTGCAACTTGAATACATTTTCGGGCTTGTTTCTTAATTTGGTGAGTAGTTTTTTGTAGAATAAACCCTAAAGCATTTTTTATCCTCTCTCTTAACTCCTGAACAGTATTAATAGGTTCAGAATAATCTTTTTGCTTCAAAATACTCCAAATTCCATAGTTCATAGGATTTAACTCAGGGGACCGAAGTGACCAATTAACCGGAGTATTTACTCCATGTCCAATCCACCTGCCAGGAAAATTGTTATTTAACCACTCCCTTGCAGTTAATGCAAAATGAGGTGTTGCCCCGTCATGCATGAACCACATGTTAAGTCTTCGATAACGAGGAACGTCTTCAAATAAACCTATTAAATATTCTCGTAAAAGAGCTGTATACCACTCTACAGTTAAATTTTCTTCTAAAATAAATGGTCTTATCAGCTGATTGTGTATTATTCCAGCCCAAACGTTTATTTTAAATTTATGCTGAAAACTGGTGGTTTTCGTGAAATGTGGGTTTTCATCTGACCCCACATACTCATTATGCTTGTTAAATATGTCATTTCTGCTAAAGATTGCTTCATCAGTAAAAGGAATGTTGTTAACAAATTCATTATCTTTTCTAATTTGTCTTAGCAGCCAGTCGCAAAACTAGACTCTAAGTTGGTAATCGGTTTCTATAAGGTCCTGAATTTGTTGCAGGTGATAGGGATACAGTTGTTCATCTTTTAAAATTTTTCATGTTACCTGAGAAACTCCCATTGGTAGCGGAAGTCTTCTGGTACTTATTCCTGGGTTCTACTCTACTAAATTTAAAACATTTTCTTAATTTCTCAATGTGCATTTTACTCTTCCACTTCTACGACGTTGAGCAGCAGGTAAATCAGTTCCAGTTTCCCTTATCCGTCTATCTACTGCCACAAAAGTTTTTCTATTGGGAACAATGCGTTCTGGATATTTCTCTGCATATCTTGTTACAGTATTTTCAGAATTGCTTTGCCATTCTCCTAGTACCAAATTCATGTCAGAATATTCAGAGAATGTGTATGTTACAATTTTTGTGTTTGATTGTTAACAAAATAATAGGAAATAAGCAAGCTGTAGTTACATATAGAACGAGTATAACTTTTGACTACACCTAGTAAAAAAGCGTACTAGATTCATAGTAGGAGAGCTGTTGACAATTTTCAGTGATTATTAGTCAATGCTTATGTTTTGTGGAGATGTTGAGGGAAGTATGCTCATGTACCTATATTAAGGATTTTGCCAGATAGTGGTCTGGGAGAGATGCCAAACGCCCTCAACATGTAAAAAAAAGATTGTCCCAAATATTATGTGGTCAAGGCTGAAAATGTGTGCACAGCTTGTCTATTGATCCAGGAATGCAGGATAGTATTTGCAGATCAATACATCGGTATTTAGAGGGTTGCCGATTACCCCAAACATGTCATGTACACGGTCTAATTTATACTATTAGGTCAAGCTTGAAATTTTGATGACAGCTACTATTCCAAGCATATATTCTAAGTTGCAGATCAAAATGTCGATATTAACCCCTCTGCGGAACAATTTAAACATTCCTTTGTCATGCGGCCGAACCAAGTTTTAACCTACTATTACTTTATTACTTTCTGTAATAGCAAACTTTGAATTTTAAAAATTTGTATAGTATTCTCCACTGACTTTGTGCAGCTGTCATTCATTCATTATCTAACAAGGGTTGAGCACTGTCCTGTCGGATGCACCATCCTATCAATACAAACGCATGAAGTTGATTAAAGATTACATTGTATTTTTGTGAATCAATGGCGAGATACGCTAAACTGAAAGAGGCCATAATAATTTAAGTCAGGTCCATTGGAGCAGCGCATTTCTTGAACGTTCCTGGACCTTTTCCTGATGATGAAAATGGAATTTGGTATATTTTCTTATTTCTTCTTCAAAATCGAGAAAATTAAAGAGGTAACTTTTTAATTAACATGATTTTGAATTCATTTTCATTGCTCGTATTTTATAAAGTTGGCCTACAAAAAAAAACAGGATGTGACAGCTGATCTGGAAAAAAATAAATTTAAAGCTAACTTACTGCAAAGAGATAATTTTATGAAAACTATAAAATTGAATTTAAATCCTTTTGATGCAAAAATTGATATAGATCGTTTATACAATATCAAAACAGGAAAAGCTGCATTGAATGTTATATCTGATTTTTTACTCATCATCATCATTAGGTCTTCAGTCCTAGAACTGGTTAGACGCGTACCATCATTGTTCCCTATTCTGAACTAACCTACAGATTTCCCTGAAATATGCACAGTTTGCATCTATAACTGTCTGATCTAGGGCTACATCTACCTCTTTTTTCCTGTCTCTGCTTGTAATATATCACGTACTATTCCCCAAAAATGCCTTAGAACGTATTCCGCTCTACTATTTCTCTTTTTCCCCAGATATCCTTGTTCCCATACTATTTCTGTAACTTATTTGTTATTATCTTTGTCTGTCCATGCTATCGTCCTCATACATCTGGAGCATTTCAAAAGACTGCTACCGTTTTTGTGTCTGCATTTCAGCCAACATTTTTTAACATGTTTCTATTTATACAATTGAGAGGATGGTTATTAAAGAAGTGTGCGATTGCATTATTGAAAGGCTTAAGTAGTCGTTTTTTTTTTATATTTATTTTGAGGGGGAAAATTCATTATGATTTAAGTTACCTCTTTGGTAGATTTTAACATGGTTCTGAGGCGACTCTATGGCGGGTTTACACTTGTCAGATACCAATGTTGTTCTATGAAGATTGTATATGGATCTGAGGCGACCCTATGGCGGGTTTACACTTGTCAGATACCAATGTTGTTCTATGAAGATAGTATATGGATCTGAGGCGACCCTATGGCGGGTTTACACTTGTCAGATACCAATACTGTTCAACGGAGATTGTATATGATTTTGAGGTAACCTTATTGTGGATCTATACTTGTCAGATACCAATGCTGTTTTACAAGGATTGTTAATATGCTTATTTTTATGTAATTAGTTATTTTATGTATAAATAGAAATCATGTATGTAGGCAGTATTTAATGTTAATATTGCAAGGAAAACCCAAGAAAAACTTGCAATGCTACCTAGATATTGTGGGCATTTGATTTTCATTTGTTATTTCTTTTGTTATTTCTTTTAGTAATGGAATCCATTGTTTACTGAAAGTCACGGATTCGTTTGCAACTCAGTTATTTTTATGTAGGTTATATAAGCAGCTTCTTTGATTTTGCGTTTTTGGTGGTTTTCTTCTTTTTCTTCTTTTCTTCTTTTCAGGGAGTATGTGTATTCAGCTCGTTCCCTTTCTATTGTTTTCTAATTTTATACCCTATTTTACCGAGATTCAGTGAAGGAGGTTAAGCAACCTGTGGCTACCAAGATCCCCCAACACTTAGACATTTGCCGAAATAATGGTTTTCCAGTAAATCCTTTCACACACTTAACATTATTCGAGAATATTGCCCAACCAATTCTTGTAGTTACTTATACTAATCATCATGTTTAAGCACAGTTATCTTTTCGTCATTAGTTTATCCATCTTGGGATTGGTTGGATGCGTACCTCCATTGATTTCTATTCTGGGCTAGCCTACACATCTCCCTGAAACCTCTACAGCCTACATCTTTTACTATCTGTGTGCAGTAGTCTAATCTAGGTCTGCCTCTTCTTCTCTTTTTTCCTATCTCTGCTTCTAATATATTCCGCACTATTCCCTCATGCCGTAGTATGTGGCCTATCATCCTATCTCTCCTATTTTTACCGTTTTCCACATATTTCTTTCTTCCCCTACCATTTTAGTACCTCTTCGTTCTTAACTTTGTCTGTCCATGATATCTTCATCATACGCCTGTAACACCCATTTCAAAGGCTTCTACCTTTTTCTTGTCGGCTTCTCCTACTGTCCAGGCTTCACAGCCGTACAGTGCTGTGCTCCACACATATGTTTTAAGCAATCTTTTCCTTGTTTCTATGTTTGTGGTCTTTGAGAACAATAGTTGCTTTTTCTTGTTAAATGTAGCACGACCTTGTGCTAATCTTTGTTTTATATCTTTTGTGCTTTTCCCATCTTGCGTTATTTGGCTTCCTAGGTAGCAGAAATCCTTAACTTCTTGTAAGTTCGTGTTAAATACTTGTATTCTTGTTTTTGATTTATTTTCCCCACCTTTGCAAACTAGAACTTTAGTTTTAGTTTTGTTAATTTTCATACCGTATCTCTCTGTTAGAACCGTTTCCATTTCATTAAGAGCCGCTTCTAACTCTTCCTTGCTAGATGCTAATACCGCTATATCATCTGCAAATCTAAGCATATCAATTTTTTGTCCCTGCATAGTAATTCCAAATGTCTTTCTGCATTTGACAGTATTCATTGCCTCTTCTATGTACAAGTTAAAAATCAATGGGGATAGGGCACATCCCTGTCTCACCCCTTTCCTAATGTTTACTTCTCTACGTTCCTGCTCTAGTTCTATTACTGCTGTTTGCTCTTTGTATAAGCTATGTACTATTCGTCTATCCCTATAACTCATTCCAATCCTTTTGAGTATTTCAAACATTTTTTTCCAATTTACATTGTCGAATGCTTTTTCCAGATCTTCCGCCCGTTTTTCCATTCGTCTTTGCACAATTCTAGTTAATATTTTTGACACGTGTGCTGTCAAACTTATTGTTCGAAAATTTTCACATCTATCCGCGCCTTTCTTTTTGGTATAGTTACTATGATGCTACGTTTGAAATCTTTGGGTATCTCGCCTGTCTCATACATATAGCTTACAAGTTGGAAGAGACGTTCTGTTATTGCTTGTTCAGCGGCTTTTAGAGTTTCTGCTTGCACCTTATCTGTACCCGGCGCCTTACTATTTTTCAGACTCTTTAATGCTAATTCAAATTCGTCTCGAAGTATAGGATATCCCAAGTCATCATTTTCAATGTCTGATTCCTGTTCTAATGCAGTTAGTTCCTCTCCTGCATATAAATTCCCTATATATTCTTGCCATCTACTCACTTTCTCTACGTTTTCTATAATGACGTTTCCTTGTGTGTCCCTTATATTTTTGCTATACGGTTTTATATCCCTAAAATTCATTCTAATTAATTTGTATGCTTCGTCTGTCTTTCCTATTTCCATCTTAGTTTGTACTTCTTTGCACTTTTCATCAATCCATTGTTCTTTAGCTTTCTTGCATTTTCGAATAATTTCCCATTTTATGGCTTTGTATCTCTGTTTTCCTGTTTCGTCTGATTTATTTTTGTATTTTCGTCTTTCTTCTATTAAATTCACGATATCCTTTGTTATCCATGGTTTCTTATTTTCTTTTTGTGTATACCCCAAAATATCTCTGGCCGCCATGTCTAGGCTGGATTTAATGTTATTCCATTCTGTTTCTACTTCCTTAGTTTCAGATATTTTCGCGATATCATTCAGCAATTCATTTGACTTTTTTTCGAATCTTACTTGAATATCTTTGTCTTTTAGTTTCTCTAAGTCCAAGTGCCTTTTTCCGTTCTTCTTTTTCAGATTTTTTAAATTTAAGTGCGGCCTTCATAATTACGATGTTGTGGTCAGTATCTATATCTGCTTCTGAGTAGCTTCTACAGTCTTTTACTTGATTCCTAAACCGTTGTCTAACAAGAATGTAATCTATTTGATATCGTCTTATATGTCCTGGCATCTTCCACGTATATCGTCTTCTAGCATGATGTTGAAATAATGTGTTTGTGATGATTAAATTGTTCTTGTCGCAAAATTCTACCAGCCTATTTCCCCTGTCGTTTCTCGTGCCTAAACCAAATAAACCTACTACCGCTCCTTCCCTACCCTCACCTACCACAGCATTAAAATCCCCCGTAATTATTAAATTTTCATGTCCTTTTACGTATCTTAATATGTCTTCGATATCTTTGTAGATGGCTTCTACCTCTTCGTCACTGTAGCTAGAGGTGGGCATGTATACTTGTATTATTACTGTGTTTACCGGTTTAGATTCTAATCTAACCATGAGTACTCTTTCATTCTTTTGTAAGTAATTTTCCACACAGTGTCCTATCTTTTTCCGCATAACTATCCCCACACCCAAATTTCCGTCCTCTGCTCCTGTATGAATTACCCTGAAGTCTCCACTCCAAAATCCCCGCCTCTGGCCACCGAACTTCGCTGATCCCTACTATGTCTAGTGATAACCTATTCATTTCGATTTTTAGGTTCTCTAGCTTACCTACTTGCTTCATACTTCTAACATTCCACGCTCCGACTCACAGAATGTTCCCGACTCTTATTTTTAACTTTCCGATCGCATCCTCCAAGTAGTCCCTCCCGGAGATCCGAATGGGGACTATTTTAACTCCGGAATCTTTTACCCCAGAGAATGCCATCATTTTATTATAATTTAGGTATGCTGTGTACTTGGGAGATAATGTGGTGGTTTCCCGTTGCCTTCCACATCGCGGTAGTGTGTCTTAGACTGCCATACCGACCCCTATGGTCTCTGCCAATCTAAGTACCGAAAGAGCCGCTGCCCTCTTTCGGGGACCTGTCTTAGTCTGGTTCCTCACTAACGACCCTACTACTTTGGTTGGACCTGTAGTTTGGCTCTTTAGCTCATTAGAACACGCAAGCCATTTCACCTGTTCTAGTAATTTAGAACTTCGGCAAGGTGCAGGTCCATTCGAAATGGGATTTTTTACTAAACACATAAAAAAAAACGGAAATGAGCTGCGCGAGAAGTTTATAGCTTAATATTCTGAAAACGTCGATCGTTTCGAGAAACGAATTAAAAAAAGAGCAATTCTCAATTTGCGTCAGGTACCAAAAAGAAGATACTGAAGATTGGTAGAAAGGTGCAGAAAATAAGAGTGCAGCGAGATTTGTTTGAACACCTATTAGCTTTCTCATTGGAAAATCACGTTGATCTTGCAAAAGTTGTAACGTATCCACTGACACCCCTCCCAATGTCACTGTGCAATTTCGATGGTTCTATATTTAAGACAAATAAATCGAAGTTGATGAACTTGTTAGCTGTGGAAGTGGAGAGTGGAGCTCCATCGTACATCGATGTTGTTGTATTAAATGTTTTTTTTGTTTTACATTTAATGAAAGATGTACCTAAATTGTTTGGGAACATTGCAACACAAATACTACAAGTCATCACGAAATATAACGCTAACCACATCCATGTTGTCTTTGATAGATATGCGCACCCATCTATAAAAGATTATGAGCATGAGCTGCATGGTACGTGTTCAGTAAACTGCGTAACTTCAGGACCAGAACAAGCACAGCCAACCGACTTCATGAAGGACCTACAAAATGATAACTTCAAAAAAGCCTTGGTTCAGTTCCTAATCAACTATTGGAACCGTGATGAGTTTGTTCCTTTTATAAGAAACAAAACTATTCATGTAAATTTTGAGCAGTGCCACACCTTAAGGATTAATAACAATCAAGTCCAAAGCATCGTTAATGATCAGCTATCATGTCAATATCATGAAGAGGCAGATACAAAAATTATCTATCATGTGTCACAACTTGATGAGCCTTGTAGTATTCTAATCCAATGCTCGGACACTGATGTTTTGGTAATACTGTTAGGAAATATAATCCATCTTCAACATTTACACCAAATATGGATGGAGGTAGGGGTTGGAAATTCACAACGTTACATCGACGTGACTAAGTTGCATACAAAGCTAGGAATATCATTATCAAGAGCTTCGCCTGGCTTACAATCCTTACAATTCTTCCTTTTTTGGTAAAGGGAAAAACAAACCACTTAAGCTCTTGAAAACATCTGAGACATACCAAAAACCATTTGAAACCCTAGATATGAACGACATTGATATTTTTACAGTCTTTCCCGTGTTGGAAGAGTTTATTTGCCGAGTGTACGGTGTTCGGAATGTAAATACCGCAAATGAAGCACATTTAGAATTATTCAACCGTGCTTACAAATGGAAAACACAAAATCGTTCACAAAACGCATCCGGAAATTACGACGCATCAAGCTTACCACCATGTTCTAGTGAAGCACAACAGCAGCTACTTCGAAGCCAGTATATTGCCAATATATGGCTTAACACAAATTTGCAACGAGCAACATGTAAATTTCCAGAAAATCATGGTTGGTATGTCAATAATGGCAAGTAGGACTTCGTTGGGTATAAAGGAAATCAGTTACCCGAATTCGTTGATAATGTAGTTGTAACTGATCCCGTTAACCTGGATAAAAATAGTGATAGTGAAAGTGAGCTAGGTATGAACACTAAATAATAAATACAATATAAAAAATTTACGAACAAAGTTTTTGAATTTTACAGAGATGGACACCCGTGCTTCTAGCTATTTGAACACCAAATTCGATGATGAACCAGAAGATAAAGCACGTGGCTGATACCTCAGGGATGGCACAAAAATTTGTTGAAGTAGTATATTTCTTAAAATAAATTGTTATACTTAAAAACTGTTTGTTATTAAAGTATTGTGTAATCCACATTTTTTGTTAATGCATCGTGTAAAATTTCCAGAACAGTTATGATCACAGCAAAAACTTTTTTGAATTAACTGAAACTGATGAATGTAATGGTTTATGTATTTTCGACTTGTGTTATCACAAGTGAGCATAGATTTATTAGCTTTAAGCAAAGTGTAATTTTGGAATAATGAGCAATGAAAATGAATTCAAAATCATATTAATTAAAAAGTTACCGCTTTAATTTTCTCGATTTTGAAGAAGAAATATTCCAAATTTCATTTCCATCATCAGGAAAAGGTACGAGTACGTTCAAGAAATGCGCTGCTCCAATGAACCTGGCTTGAATTATTATAGCATCTTTCGGTTTCACATTATTACCCGTCATTGATTCACAAAAATACAATTTAATCTTTAATCAACTTCATGCGTTTGTATTGATAGGATGGTGCATCTGACGGGACAGTGCTCGACCCTTTTAACATAATGAATGAATGACAGCTGCACAAAGTAAGTGGAGAATACTATACAAATTTTTTAAATTCAATGTTTGCTATTACAGAAAGTAGTAAAGTAATAGTAGGTAAAAACTTGGTTGGGCCGCATGACAAAGGAATGTTTAAATTGTTCCGCAGGGGGGTTAATATTGACATTTTGATCTGCAACTTAGAATATATGCTTGGAATAGTAGCTGTCATCAAAATTTCAAGCTTGACCTAATAGTATAAATCAGACCATGTACATGACATGTTTGGGGTAATTGACAACCCTCTAAATACTGATGTATCGATTCGCAAATACTATTCTGCATTCCTGGATCAATAGACAAGCTGTGCACAAATTTTCAGCCTTAACCACATAATATTTGGGACAGTCTTTTTTTTACATGTTGAGGGTGTTCGGCATCCCCCCATACCACTATCTGGCAAAATCTTTAGTATGGGCACATGAGCATAGTTTCCTCAACGAGATCAGTTACAACTACATCATCAACGAATTCGGGTAACTGATTTCCTTTATACCCAACGAAGTCGTACTTGCCATTATTGACATACCAACCATGATTTTCTGGAGATTTACATGTTGGTCGTTGCTTCGAAGTAGCTGCCGTTGTGCTTCACTAGAACATGGTGGTAAGCTTGATGCGTCGTAGTTCCGGGTGCGTTTTGTGAACGATTTTATGTTTTCCATTTTGTAAGCATTTACATTCCGAACACCGTACACTCGGCAAATAAACTCTTCCAACACGGGAAAGACTGTAAAAATATAAATGTCGTTCATACCTAGGGTTTCAAATGGTTTTTGGTATGTCTCAGATGTTTTCAAGAGCTTAAGTGGTTTGTTTTTCCCTTTACCAAAAAAGGAAGGATTGTAAGGATTGTAAGACAGGCGAAGCTCTTGATAATGATATTTTTAGCTTTGTATACAACTTTGTCACGTCGATGTAACGTTGTGAATTTCCAGCCCCTACCTCCATCCATATTTGGTGTAAATGTTGAAGATGGATTATATTTCCTAACAGTATTACCAAAACATCAGTGTCTGAGCATTGGATTAGAATACTACAAGGCTCATCAAGTTGTGACACGTGATAGATAATTTTTGTATCTGCCTCTTCATGCTATTGACATGATAGCTGATCATTAACGATGCGTTGGACTTGATTGTTATTAATCTTGAAGGTGTAGCACTGCTCAAAATTTACATGAATAGTTTTGTTTCTTATAAAAGAAACAAACTCATTACGGTTCCAACAGTTGATTAGGAACTGGACCAAGGCTTTTTTGAAGTTATCATTTTGTAGATCCTTCATGAAGTCGGTTGGCCATGCTTGTGCTGATCCTGAAGTTACGTAGTTCGCTGAACACATACCATGCAGCTCATGCTCATAATCTTTTATAGATGGGTGCGCATATCTATCAAAGACAACATGGATCTGGTTAGCCATATATCTTGTGATGACTTGTAATATTCTTGTTGCAGGCGGCTCCGTGGCGTAGTGGTATGTGTGTGACTACTACGCCCAAGGTCCTGGGTTCGACTCCCGACACGGTCTGCTTGAAAAATGTTAGGCGAGCATTTTTCATAAAAATACATCCTCGTTCAGATGAGAGGTAAAATGGAGGTCCCGTGTGTGAGTGTTGTCATGTACGTTAAGGATCCCTACCTTGCTTGGAACAGCAAGGGTTCGGCAAAATTCCAAATTTTCCAGGTAAAAAAAACTCGCTTCCTGGCCAATGTAGTACCTTCGGGTGGAGTATTGGAAAAATCACATGTAAAGTATTCTTATTGCAATGTTCTCAAACAATTTAGGTACATCTTTCATCAAATGTAAAACAAAAAAACCGTTTAAAACAACATCGATGTACGATGGAGCTCTACTTTCCATTTCCACAGCTAACAAGTTCATCAACGTCGATCTATTTGTCTTACATATAGAACCATCGAAATGGCACAGCGACATTGGGAGGGGGTGTAGTGGATACGTTAGAAATTTTGCAAGATCAACGTGATTTTCCAATGAGTAAGCTAATAGGTGTTCAAACAAATCTCGCTGCACTCTTATTTCCTGCACCTTTCTGCCAATCTTCACTATCTTCTTGTTGGTACCTGACGCGAAATTGAGAATTGCTCTTTTTAATTCGTTTCTCAAAACGATCGACGTTTCAGTACATTCAGCTATAAACTTCTCGCGCAGCTCATTTCCGTCTTTTAATGTGTTCAGTAAAAAACGGATATAACATTCGATGCAGCTTTTCCTGTTTTGATATTGTATAAACGATCTTTATCAATTTCTGCATCAAAAGGATTTGAATTCAATTTTATAGCTTTCATAAAATTATCTCTTTGCAGTAAGTTGGCTTTAATTTAATTTTTTTCCAGATTAGCTGTCACCTCCTGTTTTTTTTTGTAGGCCAACTTTATCAAATACGAGCAATGAAAATGAATTCAAAATCATGTTAATTAAAAAGTTACCTCTTTAATTTTCTCGATTTTGAAGAAGAAATAAGAAAATATACCAAATTCCATTTCCCGCCATTGATTCACAAAAATACAATGTAATCTTTAATCAACTTCATGCGCTTGTGTTGATAGAACAGTGCATCCGGCGGGACAGTGCTCAATCCTTGTTACATAATGAATGACAGCTGCACAAAGTCAGTGGAGAATACTATACAAATCGTTAAAACTCAATGTTTGGTATTACAGAAAGTAGTATAGTAATAGTAAATAAAAAACTTGGTTCGGCCGCATGACAAAGGGATGTTTAAATTGTTCCACAGGAGGTTAATACCGACATTTTGATCTGCAACTTAGAATATATACTTGAAATAGTTGCTGTAACGATATATCAAAATTTCAAGCTTGACTTAATAATATAACTTATACCATATAATTGACATGTTTGGGGTGATTGGCAACCCTCTAAAGACTGATGTATCGATCTACAAATGCTATCCTGCATTCCTGGATCACTATACAAGCTGTGCACAAATTTTCAGCATTGACCACATAATATTTGGGACACTCTTTTTTTACATGTTGAGGGTGTTCGACATCTCTCCCATACCACTATGTGGCAAAATCCTTAATATGGGTACATGAGCATACTTCCCTCAACATCTCCACAAAAAATAGGCATTGACTAATAATCACTGAAAATTGTCAACAGCTCTCCTACTATGAATCTAGTACGCTTTTTTACTAGGTGTAGTCAAAAGTTATACTCGTTCAATATGTAACTACAGCTTGCTTATTTCTTATTATTTTGTTATTAGTCAAACACAAAAATTGTAACATACACATTCTCTGAATATTCTGACATGTATTTGGTACTAGGAGAATGCCAAAGCAATTTTGAAAATACTGTAAGAAGATATGCAGAGAAATATCCAGAACGCATTGTTCCCAATAGAAAAACTTTTGTGGCAGTAGATAGATGGATAAGGGAAACTGGAACTGTTTTACCTGCTGCTCAACGTCGTAGAAGTGAGAGTAAAATGCACATTGAGAAATGAAGAAAATGTTTTAAATTTAGTAGAGGAGAACCTAGGAATAAGTACCAGAAGACTTCCGCTACGAATGGGAGTTTCTCAGGTAACATGAAGAATTTTAAAAGATCAACAGCTGTATCCCTATCACCTGCAACAAATTCAGGACCTTTTAGAAATCGACTGGCTGCTAAGACAAATTAGAAGAGATAATGAATTTGTTAATAATATTCCTTCTACTGATGAAGCAACCTTTAGCAGAAATGGCATATTTAACATGAATAATGAGCATGTGTGGTCAGATGAAAACCCATATTTCACGAGAACCACCAGTTTTCAGCATAAATTTAAAATAAACGTTGGGCCTGGAATAATTCACAATCAGCTGATAGGACCATTTATTTTGGAAGAAAATTTAACTGGAGAGCAATATACGGCTTTTTTAAGAGAACATTTGATAGGTTTATTTGAAGATGTTTCTTGTTATCGAAGACAACACGTGGTTCATGCTTGATGGGGCAACACCTCATTTTGCATTAACTGCAAGGGAGTGGTTAAATAACAATTTTCCTGGCAGGTGGATTGAATGCAGAGTAAATACTCCGGTTAATTGGCCACTTTGGTCCCCCGAGTTAAACCTTATGGACTATGAATTTGAAGTATTTTAAAGCAAAAAGTTTATTCTAAACCTATTAATACTGTTCAGGAGTTAAGAGAGAGGATCAAAAATGCTTTTAGTGTTTATTCTACAAAAAACTACTCACCAGATTAAGAAACAAGCCCGAAAATGTATTCAAGTTGCAGGACATCACTTTGAACATTTACTTAAATAATGAGCGATATGAGCTAATTTCTCTTTTGTAGTTTGTAGCGGCTCAGTAAATAAATTTTAGTTTGTAGAGTCAAATATTCTTCAGTTTGTAAATACTGACAAGTTTATTAAACGCGTATTTTTTACTGAATGTATTTGATTTAAATCAGATCCCAGTTTTGAACTCTTAAAATAAACCTTTGCATTTTTGAAAGAATGAATAATACGTTGTTTTCATGCATGAGTCGAGTATGACTTAATTTAAAATATCTCGAAAATGGAAAGCTCTACAGAGATTAACCAAGAGTACCTTTTTTGTGATAAAGTGTATGAGGAATGATTACGAGTTTTAATTTGATTTCAATCAATCAAGCCTTGGTTCACATATCAGGTAAATTTTAAAAAACTTCGTTTTTAACTAAACTGCTTAACAAAAACCTTGTTTGATAAGCAACAAACAGAGTCGCTAAAAAAGTCAAAGAGCTTAAAGAAATGAATAAGCTTATAGAGAACGATTCTATCACTTTCCTGCTATTTACAGGCAGAAAATTCAACGTCATAAACAGACGCATTTTGTTTTTCCAAATTTACACAATCGTTAATTGTTATTATCGAACACTTACGTTGATAAACGCCCATTATTTTAACTTTTCAGTAAATAAAACCACAACTATAGACTGTTTTGAACACATGCATTTTGAAGTTTTATTTTAAATCCCCGTTTCTTCGCACATCATAAGTTCTTATCTTCCTTAATTAAAGCGTTAGTTTACATGAAGTGTTAATTCTAACAAACTTAAACTCAAACGTGTGAGCCTTAATTAAATTATTCTCCAAAAGCTATAAAACTTCGTAAATCTGTCAATTTGATAAACTCTGGGAATTTTAAATAGTATATTTTCTGAAGTTTGTCAGCTAGCATTGGCGCTTATAAAGGAATAGAATATTGTGGACTTTGTTACTGGATTGTTGAAAATATTTAGTGCTGGTGTTACAAACAGCGTTTCTTTGCAATTGTACACTGATGACTTGTATATGATATAGCAATATATATATATATATATATATATATATATATATATATATATATTGCTATGCTATTGGCGGATTATCGAGCCCCGACGTTGGGCCGCTATATTTATTTGCTATGGTATTCGCGGATTTATCGAGCCTCTACGTTGAGCTGCATTATTTATTTTGCTATTAATTCTAAATTATTGGACCACCATTTTAATATTCACGATTAAGTGTAATTATCTCCTCCTCCAGCTGTTTTCTTAATATTGCTATCAACTGGACTTTATCTTTAAACAACTCTATCTACCAATGGCAAAATTCGATACGTTACCGCCTTGCGGGTTATCACTTTCCTATTCAACTTGTGGCTCCGCTTTTTGTACTATTTAAATCTTATGACCTCGGCTAGCATTTATTTGCAATTATAAAATTCAGTAAATTTAGATTCTATATAATGAAACTAATATGTTATGTACAGCTTTTGAAATTATTTGTAATACATTTCTTATAAATTTCATTTATTAACAACCATTTAGGATGTACTCAAAAACCCAAAGTCACCAAAGAAAGTTTATTATCTTTACCAACAAAGTGTAGAATATTCTAAACCTGTTTTCTTATTACTCATTCAATACGTATGCAACCTCATTTGTTGACTTCTTCACAAGCATATCATTTTTAGCAAATTCAATATTAAAATAAAATAAAAATTCATATGAAAAAACAAATGTCTTATAACTAAAAATCTGACCTGGTTTTATCTTTTTCACATCGACGCTTCCAATAAAAATGATCTTCCCCAATTCTGGATTCCATTCAAATTATTACACTATGGATCACCACTATTAAATTATATCCCCAATTTATTTCAATTCTTCAAACTCATCATTCTTGCACCAAACTTAAAATTGTAGTTTGTTTCATCCCTGTACTTCAAAATTGTATTATTCTTCTTTTCCCCTTGACATTTAAATTGTATTACTGTATTTTTCTTAACATCAGAATCCTAGTCTATTTCCCTCAGACCTCGAAACCCTATTATTTTTTATGTCTTAGTTTACAATATATTCATTAAAAACGTACTTACGTTTAAACGGTAATTATAATCTTCATATTAGCACTCATTTTATTTCTCACTTTTATACTTATTACGTAATACTTTGTTTTATGGCTATGCACTTCGGCCTTCATTGAGTTCAAAACTGACTTTCTTATCAAGGTGCTTGCTAATATAACCTCGAATTCCCACTCCATCCGTGGGTTTGGTCTAGAACTCGTCGCTTGTCTCTGACCAATCAAATAATTTTATTTACAGCAGTTTCTGATGCAATGCTCCACGCTTTCCCATAATCACAACCTGCCCGCAGCTGTGTTTTATTATCAACATGCTGTATTTTGATAGATTACCTGCTTTTCTATAAACAACTGATGCAACCCGACTTTAAATTTCCATGTTTACATGCGATTCACGCAATTTTTAATCATTTCTCTTATCAAAATGGTTAGATCTTTGTACGCATTTATATTAACTACCTGAAACTCTATCTTTATATCCGTATTAATTTAATCGTCTGGAACTCTTCTTCTTAATGCGTGTCTAATTACACTTTATCATTCATTTCCCAATATACGCGTACTTCCACTGAAAAATATCCTTATTTGTTTTACCTAAATTAACTAAACTTTATCTACAGGGTATTTAATATTTACTATTTACTTAATACATGTATTTCTCATTCCTACGTTTACCTGCGTCGCCCAAAACTATCTCTACTCTATATACAGGGTGTTGACTACTTACTATCTACAAACTATGTCTATTTCTTAATTATTTCCTTAAATAAGTGTGGTTTTCTGCTGCCTATTCTAATTACTCCTTCCCGAATGACCTTTACTATAACGTGCACCCTTAAGCAACCCCTTATCACAGCAATATATATATATATATATATATATATATATATATATATATATATTGTCATGTAAATTATAGGTTAAGAAGGATAGATAGGTCTAGATAATAAATTTTTAACGACTGTGTATGTACGAAATAGAAACAATTTATTTACGCGCCAAATTAATCAGTTTAGATATTGAATACGGACGGATACCAACATATTTTTGTATTTCTAAATTGGAATGTAAAATTTGCATAACGTGTAGAAGCTTTAGAGTACATGAAACTCAAGGATACGCATAATTAGTTTTAATATTTAAAATCAAGCGCATCGGATAAAAAACGAAGTTTTTGGGTATAGAAAATCAATAATTTAAACGCATATTTCCATTTAACTAAACTAAACGTTCGCTATACAAATCCTAAGAAATGCTAAAACTTGGAATTATAATTTCAAACGGACAGTTTGCTTCATAGAAACACCTGATAGTTAAAATGTCAAGGTCGAATAACTGAAATGAACATTGGGATAGAAATTCTGTAGAATTGTATGCAACGGTCGATGCGACAAGCTACTAAAATAACAGATGCTTTGAAGGCAAAGTGAAATGGAATATCCATAATGTAAAACACGCAGAGAACACGTATAATAAAATGTTGGTTAAAATACTCGTCTAAAGTAAGCGGTGATTTGGAGGTCAACCACAATATCGATTTTCTGTTGCTTGAGTGGGATTTTTATTATCGTAAGTTCGCGTCCATTTCGAATGGACCTGCACCTTGCCGAAGTTCTAAATTACTAGAACAGGTGAAATGGCTTGCGTGTTCTAATGAGCTAAAGAGCCAAACTACAGGTCCAACCAAAGTAGTAGGGTCGTTAGTGAGAAACCAGACTAAGACAGGTCCCCGAAAGAGGGCAGCGGCTCTTTCGGTACTTAGATTGGCAGAGACCATAGGGGTCGGTATGGCAGGCTAAGACACACTACCGCGATGTGGAAGGCAACGGGAAACCACCACATTATCTCCCAAGTACACAGCGTGCCTAAATTATAATAAAATGATGGCATTCTCTGGGGTTAAATAGTCCCCCAGTCGGATCTCCGGGAGGGGACTACTTCGGAGGATGCGATCGGAAAGTTAAAAATAAGAGTCGGGAACACTCTGCGAGTCGGAGCGTGGAAGGTTAGAAGTATGAAGCAAGTAGGTAAGCTAGAGAACCTAAAAATCGAAATGAATAGGTTATCACTAGACATAGTAAGGATCAGCGAAGTTCAGTGGCCAGAGGCGGGGGATTTTTGGAGTGGAGACTTCAGGGTAATTCATACAGGAGCAGAGGAAGGAAATTTGGGCGTGGGGATAGTTATGCGGAAAAAGACAGGATACTGTGTAGAAAATTACTTACAAAAGAACGAAAGAGTACTCATGGTTAGATTAGAATCTAAACCGGTAAACACAGTATACAAGTATACAAGTATACATGCCCACCTCTAGCTACAGTGACGAAGAAGTAGAAGCCATCTACAAAGATATCGAAGACATATTAAGATACGTAAAAGGACATGAAAATTTAATAATTACGGAGGATTTTAATGCCGTGGTAGGTGAGGGTAGGGAAGGAGCGGTAGTAGGTTTATTTGGTTTAGGCACGAGAAACGACAGGGGAAATAGGCTGGTAGAATTTTGTGACAAGAACAATTTAATCATCACAAACACATTATTTCAACATCATGCTAGAAGACGATATACGTGGAAGATGCCAGGAGATTTAGGAAGATATCAAATAGATTACATTCTTGTTAGACAACGGTTTAGGAATCAAGTAAAAGACTGTAGAAGCTACCCAGAAGCAGATATAGATACTGACCACAACATCGTAATTATGAAGGCCGCACTTAAATTTAAGAATGTGAAAAAAAGAAACGGAAAAAGGCACTTGGACTTAGAGAAACTAAAAGATAAAGATATTCAAGAAAGATTCGAAAAAAAGTCAAATGAATTGCTCAAAGATATCGGGAAAATATCTGATACTAAGGAAGTAGAAACAGAATGGAATAACACTAAATCCAGCCTAGACATGGCGGCCAGAGATATTCTGGGGTATACACAAAAAGAAAATAAGAAACCATGGATAACAAAGGATATCCTGAATTTAATAGAAGAAAGACGAAAATACAAAAATAAATCAGACGAAACAGGAAAACAGAGATACAAAGCCATAAAATGGGAAATTATTCGAAAATGCAGGAAAGCTAAAGAACAATAGATTGATGAAAAGTGTAAAGAGGTACAAAGGAAGATGGAAATAGGAAAGACAGACGAAGCTTACAAATTAATTAGAAGGAATTTTAGGGATAGAAAACCGTATAGCAAAAATATAAGGGACGCACAAAGAAACGTCATCATAGAAAACGTAGAGAAAGTGAGTAGATGGCAAGAATATATAGGGAATTTATATGCAGGAGAGGAACTAACTGCATTAGAACAGGAATCAGACATTGAAAATGATGACTTGGGATATCCTATACTTAGAGACGAGTTTGAATTAGCATTAAAGAGTCTGAAAAATGGTAAGGCGCCGGGTACAGATAAGGTGCAAGCAGAAACTCTAAAAGCCGCTGGACAAGCAGTAACAGAATGTCTCTTCCAACTTGTAAGCTATATGTATGAGACAGGCGAGATACCCAAAGATTTCAAACGTAGCATCATAGTAACTATACCAAAAAAGAAAGGCGCGGATAGATGTGAAAATTTTCGAACAATAAGTTTGACAGTACACGTGTCAAAAATATTAACTAGAATTGTGCAAAGACGAATGGAAAAACGGGCAGAAGAAATACTAGGAGAAGACCAATTTGGGTTTAGGCGAAACAGGGGAACACGGGAGGCTATTTTAGCTCTGAGAGTGATAATGGAGAAAACAATAGAAAAGGGGGAAAGCGTGTATATAGGGTTTGTAGATCTGGAAAAAGCATTCGACAATGTAAAGTGGAAAAATATTTTTGAAATACTCAAAAAGATTGGAATGAGCTATAGGGATAGACGAATAGTACATAGCTTATACAAAGAGCAAACAGCAGTAATAGAATTAGAGCAGGAACGTAGAGAAGTGAACATTAGGAAAGAGGTGAGACAAGGATATGCCCTATCCCCATTAATTTTTAACTTGTACATTGAAGAGGCAATGAATACTGTCAAATGTAGGAAGACATTTGGAATTACTATGCAGGGACAAAAAATTGATATGCTTAGATTTGCAGATGATATAGCGGTATTAGCGTCTAGCAAGGAAGAATTAGAAGCTGCTCTTAATGAAATGGAAACAGTACTAACAGAGAGATACGGTATGAAAATTAACAAAACTAAAACTAAAGTTCTAGTATGCAAAGGTGGGGAAAATAAATCAAAAACAAGAATACAAGTATGTAACACGAACTTACAAGAGGTTAAGGATTTCTGCTACCTAGGAAGCCAAATAACGCAAGATGGGAAAAGCACAAAAGATATAAAACAAAGATTAGCACAAGGTCGTGCTACATTTAACAAGAAAAAGCAACTACTGTGCTCAAAGACCACAAACATAGAAACAAGGAAACGATTGCTTAAAACATAGGTGTGGAGCACAGCACTGTACGGCTGTGAAGCCTAGACAGTAGGAGAAGCGGACAAGAAAAAGGTAGAAGCCTTTGAAATGTGGTGCTACAGACGTATGATGAAGATATCATGGACAGACAAAGTTAAGAACGAAGAGGTACTAAAAATGGTAGGGGAAGAAAGAAATATGTGGAAAACGGTAAAAAATAGGAGAGATAGGATGATAGGCCACATACTACGGCATGAGGGAATAGTGCGAAATATATTAGAAGCAGAGATAGGAAAAAAGAGAAGAAGAGGCAGACCTAGGTTAGACTACTGCACACAGATAGTAAAAGATGTAGGCTGCAGGAATTTCAGGGAGATGTGTAGGCTAGCCCAGAATAGAAATCAATGGAGGTACGCATCCAACCAATCCCAAGATGGATAAACTAATGACGAGAAAATAACTGTGCTTAAACACGATGATTATTATAAGTAACTACAAGAATTGGCTGGGCAAAATTCTCGAATATTGTTAAGTGTGTGAAAGGATTTACTGGAAAACCATTATTTCGGCAAATGTCTAAGTGTTGGGGGATCTTGGGAGCCACAGGTTGCTTAACCCCTTTCACTGAATCTCGGTGAAATAGGGCATAAAATTAGAAAACAATAGAAGGGGAACGAGCTGTATACACATGCTGTGTGAGAATTTCAGGGAACTATGTAGGCTATCTCAGAATATAAATAAGTGCAGGTACGTGTCCAACCAGTTTTGAGACGGAAAACCTAATGACGAAAAAATAAGCGCAGATAAATCTGATGATTAGTATAAACAACTAGTTGTTGGTTGCGAAATACCTGCAACTAATGTTGACGGTGCGAAAAGATATATTGGAAAATATATTAAATCGGTAAATGGTTAAGTGTTGGGGGAACTTGGCAGCCACAGGCTGCTTACCTCCCTTCACAACCACTGAAGGTCGGAGAAATAGGGTATATAATTGTAAAACAATAGAAGGTGACCGAACGGCATCTAACAAGAAAGAACAGCGCCTATGAGGAAAGACAACAAACATAGAACAAGAAGAAAATTGTTGGAAGCATAGGTGTGGAGCACAGCACAGTATGCCTATGAAATACGAGCAGTCTGAAACGCAGACAGAAAAGCGGTAGCAGCCTTTTGAAATGCTGTGCTTCAGATGTATGAGGATGATAGCATGGACAGACAAAGATAATAACAAATAGGTTATAGAAATAGTAGGGGAACCAGGATATCTGGGGAAAAATAAAAGAAATAGAAGGGCAGAATACGTTCTAAAGAATTTTTGGGGATTAATATGGGATATATTACAAGCAGAGATAGGAAAAAAGAGGTAGATGTTGACCTAGATCAGATAGTGATAGATGCAGACTGTGCAAATTTCAGGGAAATCTTTAGGTTAGGTCAGAATAGGAAACAATGAGGGTACGCGTCTAACCAGTTCCAGGACTGAAGACCTAATGATGATGAAATAAAAATCACGAAATTTTAAAAGGTTTATGGATTGAGATGGTAACATTTTATGAAACTGTGTATACAAATGTGTAAATATTTTCTTGCTAATGGAAACTTTTTAATATGTGTAAATAAAAAGGTTGTATGTCTTGTTGCATTATTTGAGTGGTAATTTCATTTGACTGTATGTGTGAGAAAGAATGAACTTAGGATGGTAGGTATCCAAGAAGAAGCAGATTTTGCAGCTAGCCGGGGTGTGCAGAAATAAGGAGAAAATTTTTATGACGCTCCAATAACGCTGGGACTCGAAGGCGATCCTGATATTTCTTGAGTAAACATAATTGCGTTCCGTACACTCTCAAATTTCCATTTCTTACATATATTGTATTACCGATGACTTATTATAGTACATGATGTTGCTTGAAAAACTATCATCTCTCACTCTCTATCTGTCTCTCCTCTTTCTTTCCCTCCCTCTCTCTTTCTCCCACTAGTGCACCACTCTGTCCTTCTCTGTGTCTTCTATATTCCCCACCCCCACCCCCTCTCAATATGGCACTTAGAGTAGCCATCAGTATTAACAATATCAACTTCACAAGCCTACTACTGTATTTAAGATTTCAATCGAAATTGAAAAATGTCAAATATAGCAGAATCTTTAAGAACCATCGTACCTTTCTTAAAGAACTAAACCGTATCGTTTTTGGTTTTGTAACAGTATAAAATATTTACTGGGAAAAAAACAGTACGAAATATTTTCTGGGATAAAATGAAGACTTACTGCATCATAATCAAGAGGCTCTGCGTGGCTTGGTATAGGTTGCCACTCAAGTGGTCCCCATTTTTGCTGATGGTTTGGCGGCCATAGTCCAGCGTTAATACACTGTGCTGTAACTACAGTTCTATCAACATCAGTGGTTTGAACGTTATATAAATCAGGAGTGTAGTGAGTTCCAAAGAAGTCTCTATATCGTTCTCTCAAATATTTGCCGTGATTGTAGAGTTGTAGTTTACCAGCCTGCAACAGAAGAATAAAAACATACATTTATTTAGATTAATTTTTAAAGGCTTTAACAAGTGTGGTTTGTTTATTGAATGTTGTTTCTGTTTTTATACAATATACTTGACTTTTTAAATTTTTATAATTAGTTTTCTTTTTGGAAAATATGCTACGATGGACAGTGGATGTGTTATTGAATTTATCGGCCACATTATTTTTTACAACGAGTATGTTTTCAAATAATTTGACAATGACAAAGTAGAAAATGTCAGTAATAGCAGTACAATTTGCGATAAAACTCATTACGATCTAAATTACTGTAATATATGCAAAAGAGAATTTAAGAATTCTAAAGGACTAAACACGCATTTGTTACATCCTAAATTGATGCTAGTTACCTGAATTTTACTCTACAAAAGAGACGTAACAGTAAATAATGCACTTGCTAGATTTGAGTGGTTGTTACGTGCCGAAAAATTCGGCACTAAACATTCTCAATTAAGTTTCAATTTGCAAGAATTTCGCGCCATAAATTTAAAAGGACGTGTGCGTATTTCCGTCACTTTAGATAGTGCGTTGCGCGAGATTGCGCCGACGCGGTGTGCCGAGAAGGGAGGAGGGTGATTTCCGGCATACGTGACGGGACTAGCCACCAAGACGTAAACAAGTGTAATTGTCTTGTATCTTATCGTGTCTTTTTTGTTATGTAGGTTCCTTTGGCCCTTATCTTTGATTATCGTTCCTTAAACCAGTTTTCCTGTCGCCCCTCTACAAATAAAAGAAGACAAATTGAATTTGGATTTGACCAGGGCCGACGAATCACCCACGCCCGAGAAAGATTAGCGAAGCAGCCGCCGACATCATGGAGTAATTCTGCAAGAACCCCTGCAATTCATGTGAGTAGCATTTTCGTTTCTTTTTTTATGTGATGGAGTAATTTTATATAATTGTGTGACGTCATCTATTATTTGCGTGTCTTTTTTACATTATCTAACATTGCTACCAACTGACTGTAGTGGCTCGCGTACCTCGCCGACGGGGGTATAGTATGGTGAGGGGTGGGTCTATAAAAGCAAACGCAAATTTTTAAGGGTACACAAACTTCAACACCTTCACTTACACCTACCTGGAAAGGTCTTTGAACTATCTGTCCAATAAAAGTCGTTGAGTGCCAACCCACCTGATTTCAGTCTCTTTAGAGACTGTGGTTTGAGACGATTTAACGTGAATTCGTAATATACAGGGTATTCTTTTCATTTAAATTTAATTTCTTTCTTTTCTATCAGGTTTCTATCTAAAGTAACGCAAACGCATTACACACGTTTGGCAGGATAGTTTCTGGAGCGCCTGTATATTCCAGTAAGTTACAAAAATCAGTTACAAATACTACACATAAGACTCATATTCTTGCATTTTTTTTAAATACGCCAGTGAGTGTATACTTGCTCTTCTGCTTGCCCTAATACTGTGCTCATTCTTGTTTGCAAACGTTTCGTTTTTAGGTACTTTTGATGAACGAAATTGACGTATGCGTTATTTAAGTATGTAACCATCATCCAACCGAACCTGGTATCTTACATTTAAAACCATAATTGCAATTAAAAATTCGATAAATACAACACCGGAAGCGGGGTTTACTAGACACCATCGGTGGTTGGTAGCGCTAATCTTATACAGATTTTGGGCGCGCTCATCCACCAATGACGTCACCAATGCACAATTTATATTGCATAATAATCGGAAAAATATATAAAGTTCAGGCAATATATTCTAAGGCAACTACTCACATGAATATGCCCCTGGGTTAAAGTTGGCTTCTATTCCAAGTCCATCAGGATACGGAGGCCCTGTTGAGGTAGTTAAAGGTGATACGCCGACGCTCTTCCAACGCGTTCGGACCAGCAATCAGGGCTCCGCTCCGGGGTGATTAAAGATGGTGCTTCCTCCGGTGCTGTCTCCGGCTCATTCTCGGGTCGGGCAGTACGGTTCGCCCTAGGTGGCGGCAGATTTCTCCTACCTATGCAGGGAATGACGGGAACATGGTATAAGGGGCGGCAAACAAAAGATAAGCAAGCAGGATATCTACATAGGTAAAGATAAGCACGATACGATACCTCAAAGCGTCCACTCCACTCGAAGGTACGGGCTAAAAGCTACGTTGAAGAGCGTCACGGAAACTTGTCCCCACTCTTTTGTCTTTTACACGTCGGCGCGAAGTTATTCGTCCAACCCTCTCGCATCGCGCGATCTGTGCAAACGCACTGTGACGTAACGGAAGTATGCGCCTAGTCTTTTAAAATTCCGCGCACCGCGTCTTTTGAAATTTATGGCGCAAAACCTCCACACATCAAACTTAACCTAAAACAATGTTTAAGTGTCAATTGGCACGTAACAGGTATTGTAAATATCAATATTTTGTTATGGTGCCACCCCTCAAAGTCATTTTATTTCTTTTATAAAATCTAGCTTCCACTCTTTCCCCCATGCATAATTGACGTGTGTTACAAGAATGTTTTTAAACATTTTCATGTTTGTACAGTCGCACTACATCCAGCTTCATATGAAAAACTGTGTTAAGGTACATTGTGCGTGCAATTTCCCATTTTCTTGTATTGTGGTCCTATACTTAAAGAGAATGTCTTCTACATTCTTAGCCATATCTTCGGGTTTATTTGACATGGCCTATAGTTTATTTTTGAATGTTTGCACATTACGTTCTACCTAATTCGTGATACGCTTTCCCGCGTTTCGTATTATTGTGACATTTATATCAAATACCAAACACGTTAAAAGTGATACCATTCTCAATTTACAATAGGAAATAAAGCAATGTACTCACTTAAATCGCACTTTAGTTATATCCCAGCGCCATCTACTTGTATTTTGGGTGTGGGTTACATTACGCCATTGTTGAGTCCAAATTTATTCGTCTATCCTCTTTGCTTGTAGAGGAATGATAGGAGAACCAGGTAAGGAACGTTATAAGGTAGAGATAGGGACCTACCACCTAAAAAGAGAAAAACAGACACCACGAGACAGGTAGATGTTACCGCCTTGACGTCTCGTGGCTAATAATGTCTTGTCACACCGCGCGCACTTGCGCTATTCACTCCGCGCCTGCGCATTCTTTTGCGCAACCGCAACTGTCCGAATGACGGAATGGACAAGTTTATTTGAAAATATTCGCGGAAATTCACTCATATATTTAAAAATGTGCATATCCAAATTTCGAATGTAACACTCGTTTGTAACATGGTGACCTGGTGCATAAATTTGTGAAAAATCACACTCTCTTTACAATGTGATACACACAAGTCGCTTAAAAAGATTGTTGCATTATCGGATATGGCCACTTCTGAAAATCCATGAAAACTAAAAATGTTTTGCACTAATTCGATTGATTTCGCTGATGTTGGTGCATCACAAATGGAAGCTAGCTTTAAACCATTTTGACATAGTATCCACAACTAGAAGAAAACAGAAACCTTGAAATGGACTGGCTTAATCTAAATAGATCCTCTCCCATTTTTCTACTTGCATGTCCCAATGGGAACTTTCACCGGTGAAGAACGAACGAACGCAGATACTACCGAAAGCTGACCATGTTTTCAATGTCTATCAATATTAATCCAATAGCAATATTTTTTGACTAATTGTTTCATTTTTACTATTCCTACGTGGGTACTGTGAAGCTCATCAAAAACTAACGGTTGCATGGTACTACGACTCTATGACCCTTGAACAAAATTCCATCTTCCAATATGTATTCATCGTCAGTTGATATATCTACTCCATAAGCATTTTCATCTGTGGCATTTTTGACAGAATCGGCAGAATAACAAAGATGATTAACTTCGTCATTTAAAATCTTGTCAAATTATGGACTCATGTGAACGACGGCCGCTCTAGATGAACAGTCGACATTTGTGTTTGTTATTCTTCCTGTATTCAACTTCATAACTCAATCCTCAAGATATGCTGCATACTGCAATCATCTTCCATGTGTCATAGTGGAGGTTTTGAATTTTTAAGGAACATCCTTGTTAGGGGAGTGTTATCTGTAATTAATTTAAACCGTCGTCCATAAAGATACACAAAGAAATGATGTACCATGAATATGATGGCAAGTGCTTTGTGGTTGAATTGACTCCAAGTGGTGTCACTTGAAGATAGACCTTGGTGCATAAATGATAAGTTTTCAATTCCATCAATTACATATGGCAAAATACCAGCGACACCAGCAGGATTGGAAATCACATGCTAACACGAATGACGAATTCATCTGCCGCTAAAATATTTCCAGCTTTGATCCATAGAGGCCTAGATCTGACACTACCACAAATAGCAAGGATCTTTACGACCAACCCGGCATTATCCGTCTTTATAGAGGTTGGCCAAGGTGGTGTTCCTTCTCAAGGTGGGCAGGAGCGATTACACTCACACAGGCCAATTCTTTTAGACCAATAAGTTTGATATCCTTTCTGTTGAAGACAGTGGAAAGGTTAGGTAATAGATTTCTGGTGGAAGAGGTATTGATGAGACATACATTTCACCAAAATCAACATGCTTACCTGCATGGCAGGTCTACAGTGTCTGCATTACACACGTTGGTAGATAAGGTGAAGAATACTCTTCATGTTAAGGAAGTGGCCTTAGTAGTTTTTATTGACATAGAGGGAGCTTTCAATAAGGCGCAAACGGATACAATCTGCCGTCTTTATACAATCATATGGTGTCTTACAATTAGAATATACGATACGATAATTCTTACAATTTAAATGGAGATAGTTCTTACACTTGAAGAGTCGATAAAACAGTTTACGAAGTACGTCGATAAATACAGTTACAGAGTCGGTAATACAGTTTAAGAGTTCATAAATACATCGCGCAAGCGCAATGAATAAGGAAGCGAGCAACGCGCCTGGCGGATGGAAACGCGAACCTTATTACAGATTCCGCGTTGCCAACCTCCAATGACGTCACCCTTGAACAAATCATATTGCGTAATAATCGGAAATATAAAAATTTTAACAAAAAGAGTACTCACTCAGAAATCCTGCATTCGACGGAATGGGGCTATAGTTGGCTTCTCCCAAGTGCATCAGGCTACATCCCGGAGGGATTAAAGATGGAGATTCCTCCGGAGCTGCTGGCGGAACATGGGCTTCCGGCTTATTCTCGGGTCGTACGGTTCGGCTTGCCCTAGGTGGCTGCAAATTTATCTACCTATGTAGGGAATAGACAGGAACATGGTAAGAGAGCGACAAACAAAGACAAGCAAACAAGGAAATCTACATAGATAAGATAACGATACGTTACCAAAAAACGTCCACTTCACTCGAAGGTTCTGGCAAAAACAGCCTCGTTTTAGAGCGTCACGGAAACTAGTCCACACTCTTTTGTCTTTTTCCCATCGGAGCGAACTTATTCGTCCAACCCTCTAGCGTCACGCGATCTGCGCAAACTCACTATGACGTAACGGAAGTACACGCCTAGTCTATTAAAATTCCGCGCACCGCGTCCTTTGAAATTATGGCGCGAAACCTCCATACATCAAAACTAACCTAAAAACAATGTTTAAGTGCCAATTGGATTGGCACGTAACAGGTGATCTCGGACCTGGCGGCTCCGTCGCGTAGTGGTATGTGTGTGACTATTACGCCCAAGGTCCCGGATTCGAATCCCGACACGGTCCGTTTGAAAAATGTTAGGCGAGCATTTTTCACAAAAATACACCTTCGTTTGCATGAGAGTTAAAATGGAGGTCCCGTGTGTGAGTGGTGTCACGCACGTTAAAGATCCCTACCTTGCTTGGAACAGCAAGGGTTTGGCAAAATTCCAAATTTTCCTGGTAAAAAAAACTTGCCTCTTGCCAATGTAGTAGCTTCGGTTGGAACATTGGGAAATCACATGTAAGGTGGTCTCGGACCCAACTTGTCAGTATCTCCCTCAAGTTGTTCAGAACTCTCAGGAGCAACGAAGGCAACACCTAGCAGAGCTCTAGACGTTTTACTAGGGCCCTCAGCTCTCCCCATCTAAATCCAGATGGAAGCTCTGGCGACATCTAAGAATTCGAGATACGGTCGGGTGGCAGAGCAGGAGGAGGTAATAGGGCATGCTAAAGGTATTGTTTTAGCGAAAAGGAACTTCCCATTTCCCCTATCAAAGCGAAGCAAGCAGAGGATGGATTAAGATCACAGAGATGATAATTCACTCTCACAATCCTTTCGAGTAAAAAATGGACATAAAATGAGGTTACATTCCTTTAGGACTCAGTGGTATTTTATACTAACGGATCACAAATAGAGGTACAAGATTTGCTACAACAGGGGTATTTCTGGAGAGTAGTGGAGCTCATTGGAGCATTCTTTTAGGCCGATATATTACTATCTTCCAGGTAGAGGTATTCGCAATATTAAAAGTGACTGAAAGCCAGTAGATACGAGAGGTAGAAGAGGGGAGGTTTATTATCTGCTCAAATAGTCAAGCAGCACTCCAAGCAGTCTGCTCCCCCAGGACCAGATGCCCACTGGTTCAGGAGTGCGGAGACACATTGGAGGAATTAACCAATCAAAAAAAGTTCAACTTTTCTGGGTTTCAGGACACAGCGTTGTGCAGGGAAACGAAGTAGCCTTAGTAGTTTTCATTGACATAGAAGGAGCTTTCAATAATTTGCAAACGGATACAATCTGCAGTATTCATAACAGAGGTACCCTGAGGGTTTTAGTAAACCGGGTACAATCAGCACTAAGGCATATAAGGGTAGTGGCGAATATAGGTCACATCCAGGTACGGGCGGAGATTGCAGAGGATTGCTCGCAGAGAAGCTGTCTGTCACCCCACTTGTAGTATCTGGGGAAGGACGAACTTTTGAAATGTCTATCCACGAAAGGCTTTTATGCGCAGGTCTACGCAGACGATGTACTTATCCTGGTATCTGGTAGGTTTGTGAGCATCCTCATGCTCCTTAATAGAAACGTGGTTCGGGAAGGCATGCACTAGAAAAAAGAACATCAGAGGATCCAGGGTTATGGTGAACTACTTGCTCTTAAAACAGAGGTTAAGTACCTAAGTGAGATTCTTGGTAATTTGTTAAATTGGAGGAAACGCGTGAAAAGACAATAGAGAAGGTGATGGCCTCTCTAGTAGTTACGCCGTGTGGTCGTCAAGAGCTGGGGCATAACTCCCTAATATATGATCGCTGTACACGGCAGTCGTTACATTCCAAATTTGGTAATGTACATTTTTAAATATGTGAGTGAATTCCCGCAAATATTCTCAAATAAACTTGTTAATTTCCGTCATTCCGGACAGTTCCGGTTGCGCAAAAGAATGCGCAGGCGTGGCGTGAATGGGCAAGTGCGCGCAGTGGGATACCATTAGACTACGAGAACAGCTACCTGTGTCGTGGTGTGTCTTTCCTCTTTTTTTAGGATGTAGGTTCCCTTTTACCTTATCTTCATGTGCCTTTACCTATATCCTTCTCTTCCTACCTACCAACGAACAAGAGAGGATGGACAAATAAGAATTTGGACTCAACAATGGCGTGATGTAACCCACACCCAAAAATAACGAGATAGCCCTGGGATGTAGCTGTAAGATGCGGTTTAAGAGAGTACATTGCTTTCATCTGTATTGTAAATTTGATTATTGTATCACTTTTAAACGTGTTTGGTATTTGATACAATTTGCCGCGTAATTATGTTAAAATATACGATTGCGCAATATAGTATGAAACGCGGGAACCGTAAGATCGTATGGCCTAGGGTCCAGTATGGATCAATCATAAGGTGGTCTCGGACCAGGCGGCTCCCTGGCGTAGTGGTATGTGTGTGACTACTACGCCCAAGGTCCCGGGTTTGAATCTCGACACGGTCCGCTTGAAAAATGTTAGGCGAGCATTTTTCACAAAAATACACCCTCGTTCGCATGAGAGGTAAAATGGAGATCCCGTGTGTGAGTGTTGTCACGCACGTTAAAGATCCCTACCTTGCTTGGAACAGCAAGGGTTCGGCAAAATTCAAAATTTTCCAGGTAAAAAAACTCGCCTCTTGCCAATGTAGTACCTTCGGGTGGAACATTGGAAAATCACATGTAAGGTGGTTTCGGACCCAACTTGTCAATATCTCCCTCAAGTTGTTCAGGACTGAGGAGCAACGAAGACAACATCTACCAAAGCTCTAAACGTTGTACTAGGGCCCTCAGCTCTCCCCATCTAAATCCAGAAGGAAGCTCTGACGACATCTAAGAATTCGAGATACGGTCAGGTGGCAGAGCATGGGGAGGTAATAGGGCATGCTAAAGGCATTGTTTTAGCGAAAAGGAACTTCCTATTTCCCCTATCAAAGCGAAGCAAGCAGAGGATGGATTAAGATTACAGAGATGGTAATTCACTCTCACAATCCTCTCGAGAAAAAAATGGACATAAAATGAGGTTACATTTCTTTAGGACTCAGTGGTATTTTATACTAACGGATCTCGAATAAAGGTACAAGATTTGCCCGGACATGGGTATTTGTGGAGAGTAGTGGAGTTCATTGGAGCATTCCTTTAGGCCGATATATTACTATTTTCTAGGTAGAGGTATTCACAATATTAAAAGTGGCTGAAAGCCAGTAGATACGAAAGGTAGAAGAGCTCCCTCTTCTTATTATCTGCTCAAATAGTCAAGCAGCACTTCAAGCAGTCTGCTCCCCCAGGACCAGATGCCCACTGGTTCAGAAACGGAGACACATTGGAGGAATTAGCCAGACAGAAAGACGTTCAACTCTTCTGGGTTCCAGGACACAGCGGTGTGCATGGAAACAAAGAAGCCGATAGGTTTGTTAAACAGGAGGCAGGAATCCCTCATTTAGGGCCTGAATCGTGTATAAGTTTAACGAGGAAATCAGTGGCATCTGAATTAAAACTTTGGATGAGGAAGTGGCTGAAAAAGGGGGACGGTAAACAGTCAAAGATAACAAAAATCCGAGTCTGCCAAGTTAAGAACGGCATGGCTATTAAAGATAGGAAAACACTTAACGTGTTGGTGAAAATCCTTGCTGGTCATTGCAGGTTACGGCGATATTTGGTACTACTTGGTATCGAATCAGAATCTAGGTGCCTAACCTGTAAAAGGCTGGAAGAAACTCGCTCACTACATAGGGGAGTGCGAGGGGTATATGAGGTTAAGACATAGGGCCCTGGGCTTATGCAGCTTGACGCAGGAGGTGTTGCTCTACCTTCCCTGGCCAGGCATGCTGGCTTTCATTAGGGAAACTGGCAAGTTTGTAACGGGAGGGCAATAGGGCTGAAATAGAGGAATCTGATAGTGAGGATTAAGAGGATGGTCATAGGAGTTAGAAAAAAGGCCAAACGACCTATTTGCTTGTCCCCCCTAATTTACTACTACTATGAGTTTAAGGAATAGTAATTTGTAGCTGTCGTGTAGGGAGTTGAAGTTTATTTTTAAATCGAAGCTAGTTAAACGGGTTTCCAGAACATTTACCTAATGGAAGTTAAAAGTGTTAAATGTTAGAAGTCGATCAAATTGCACTTTTGAAAGATTCAGGGTCGAAGATACAGTGTTGAAATAATAGGTTCATCATTGATTTTTTTGTTTGTTTATAATTTAACAAGGAATTGCTTTGATAAGACATAGCTTGTTAACAGCCATGAACGATATCGTAGTTAATTGGAATTTATTTTGTGTATATTTATATTTTAATATAATCGTTTAATTTATAGGGTAACGCACTTTCAGGCTACCCTCTCCACCCCCGGTTTTTTAAAATTTGTGCATAAAAATTTTGCCTGTAACACAGAATCTGTAGTTTGCCAAATACTCACGTTTGTAATCTGTCCCCATCCTACTGGAAATAATGTTTCATTAATATGCGGATCCTTAGGGAACGTATCTGCTGGAGATCTTATTCCATGCCTAAAAATCTGCACCCTCCGCTCTTTTTATCTTCAATAATAAAATTATTTTATACTTACAATATGAACCAGTTTTAATTCTCTACTGGAGCTATGTCCATAAGCACGGACATTTAACGATACACAGAGGATAATTATAACAGCTAGCACCCCCATTCCTAAAGCTACGAGGAACGGTTTATTTCGCATTAACTGAAACAATAAAATTGGTTTAACTTTTGAATATTTATATGGGAATGGCAGTATTACATAATATATCCTGTATATTATTTTAAACGCTTTGTTATGAGAAGTTATCAATTATTCAATATAACGTGCTGATTGGCAGCTGTCAAGGTAATGGAACAGTACAGCTAAGGATATCAGCAAGTAAATAGATTTGAAAAAAGCAAAAACCACTATTGGATAACATTGAACCTAGTTATTATCTAATTTTATTGTCATTCTCACTATTTGGTAGTAATTATATAGTAAATTTGTAGTAGAAAGATACTCTACACGCAACTTTAATGGTGTATCATCAACAAAGACTATGGATTATTTTTGGAGAGGATCTAATCTAAATATTAGTACAATGGCGAGTAGTTTTAGCAATTAAAACCTTTATTAGAAATAATTAGTCTCTTCGGATGTTATAAATACGGATACAGATGCATTAACATATTTTTATTAAGTATTTAATTTTACCTTCTACTTATGACATGTTAGGTACACTCATGTTCCAAATATTAAGGTCTAATCGTGCAAATTTCGGTACTTTTGAACAAGTTATAAACACTTGCGTTTTATGGCCTCTTTCGAAGGAACCTTCTCAGGGCCGTGATCCTGTCTTATTCAAATTTTATAACGCGGTTGCCACCAATGATCACTATAATGCCCTGAGAGGAAAAGGTAAAAAGGGAGGAACGTTACGTCGAAACACGCGGTAACGGCACTCCCGAAAAACAACAGTCGCGTCTGTAAAGTCCGGTACTAAGGCGTCCACGTAATTATCCCATTTTCCCAGCACTTTTAAGCCCTCGCGGAATTGAATTATTCAAACCGGCTGATGTAAGACATTCAATTAGAATAGATAACATCATCACTTGAAGGGCGCGTGTTCACATCATTTCCCCGAGAGCGATATCTTAACGTATTTCTGCTTGTCAAAACTATTTTATACTTACAATGTAAATAATAATTTGTACAATACCTAAGGCCGAATATAGGAAACAAATGGAATTCCTTTACTTTTATATAAAATGCAATTGATTTAATAGATTGAGAGACGGAACTTGGATATCCAATAATTGAAAAGGCATGTTAGGAGTTAATTCACTTAACACGTAACAGATGTCGGCTGACATCTCTAACTAGCTACCCACTGCGACATAACAACCTCTTTTTCTTTATTTGCGTACAGTAATATAACAAACTAATTTTTACACTATAAACATCTATAAACAACCTTATCCCCATCATATTAATTCAGTGCTAAACAATTCTATTACATTTAAATATAATAATACAACTAACACAAATTTTTGAACATCTATCACCAATAAACAACAGTCATACAACGTCATACTTAACTGGGCACTTTATATTTCTTTTACATTTTGATTCAATAATCCAGATCTGATAAATAAAAAATCGTAACTTCCGCTCAACACAAATCTTATATACTAAAAATAGAGTCCGAAATCTCCCTTTAGAACTAGGTTGATTACTCACAAATCTTAATCTCGTTATTATCATTCACAAACAACTCTCTAATTAAATCTTCCTTATTATATACGTACAACATTTATCGAAATAAGTCGTATAATTTAGTATTCTCCTTCTTAAACCGTTTTTAAACCTATCTGATATCAGGGAGGCTTAATTATTTCATACACTTGCGAAAACCAGTACTGTAGGCTTTCCAACCCTTCTAATCAAATTATCGCCTTATACATACAACTCTCACTCAAACACTTGCACACAAAAAATCTTAACTAATTATTCTATAAATATGAGTCCTTTTAGGAATTTAAACAAGATATTTTTATTTATCGTTACAGACCTTTCTCTAGAACGTAATTATCATTTTATGCTCTAAAAATCGTTTTACTAAGTAAGCCTTTTCGTTGCTCTATATACCATATAACAGACCATTCCAATCATATATGCTTTATTCCATTTAAAAAGACTTTATCTTGCAGTGGTTTAATTATTTACTTTCCATTTTTAAAACCATTGTAGGTACGTCAAATAATCTACTTACATTTGTGCGTTCATCAATACTTTCACTACTAAATGCAGTACATGTTGGATAGCACTTTAAAATACGTGATGTATTATCCAATCTATACAATCATGTGCCAACATGTAAGCTTCGTTCAAGACTGATCTCCTCAACATTCGATTGGCTTTTATAACAATAAGCCTCTGTGACGAAGGCATCTAGATTCTTCTCGCTAAGTTTAGTTGTTTCTATGTTTGAATTGGCTCTAAAAGTAGGGTGTGCTATACCCTTTTGTTCTGTAAGGTGTGTTATACGTTCAGGATTTATTACTTTTACTATTGTTCTTAGGCTTACTGTTTTCACGAACTTTGTCTTCGTTCAGGGCTTTCGCGTCATTCACTTTGTTTTATTTTAGCCTTTGAGTGTTATAGAACACGGTCAATAAACACACTTTTTAATTCTTTATACTGACGTACTTTTATAATGAAATCAAAATCTTAAACTTAATCAATGCGCTTTTCCACTAAAACGTCAATTCTTTATAGAGTATTTAACATTTGAACACGCTCCTTTTATTAATTGCAAAATGAAAATGTTTGAGAATGTCTATGCATTTACGTGTATTTTATACAGAATTAAGTACTTCTCTAAATATAATGTTTCGATAATAAAATGTGGATGAAACTCTTTTGATTATTCAATTAAAACTGAAATTATTTTTTCTATACAGGCATTTCAAAAATATATTTTATATACAAATAAATATCTACATATTTTGGCCTTATCTTAAATTTTCTCGGGTTTACGACATTGAATGTTTATGAGATGATGCAATATGACCTCTCCATGACTTTCAATCACATTAATATATACATATATATATATATATATATATATATATATATATATATATATATTATAGTGGTTTTTATATGGTTAAAAATAAAAATAAACGCAGCAATTTCAAAACACCCTGTATAAAGAAACAAATAGAAATTACGTGCGAAATTTATATTAATTAATTCAATTTTAAGTAACGGGTATTAGTCAAACTGTACAAATAATATTTCATATTTAATAACTTTGCTAAAAATTAAAGGGTAGAAGTCAATGCCATTCATTATTAATTTAATTAATGTTAATTGAACCATTAGTAATATATAATAAGCATAAAAGCCTGTGAAAATCCAAGGTTGGTAACAAACAGCTAAAAGGAAGGTTGGAATACCGTAAAACGAAGCTCGGAGAATTGTATTTACAACGTTCATTAGGAGCGAACACCTGCAAACTTTTAAATGTCACGTTCTAATAAATTCGAGCAGATAAAGATGCAGATTCTACGTATATTGGAACGGGTAAATGTTTTAGTAAGAAATACAAAACGCTTTATTTAAAAGTCACGTCGCGAGTCCACGTGTGGTTTAGATAGTAGATAGTCGAGAATATCGATTTGTACCACTCAGACCAGGGTAGAAAGGGACGGATAAAACGCGTAAAGCAGAGACACTGATAATAAAAGGAGGGATTTGTGAAGCGTCACTAGGTCTACAATTGGTTGAAATGTTTAGTCTAGTTTGAAACGAACAAGAGCTTGGTGTAGCGTATTATTCGGAAAATTTAATAACGAGGTATTAAAATTCGTGGAGTGAAATGGGGTTGAGTGCAAATTTGCGAGAACGTGTTGTTGCAGAAAGGGGATTTCGGATGAAAGCAGCCGGGAGGTGGCGGCCTAAGAGTATAAATGATTTTAAATAACGTGGTAGGGGCCCTTAAGTTTTCGACCGCTCAAACGAAGAGATCGCTGTATCATGAGTTGTAAGTAGTACAAAATCAATTAAATTTATTATAAGGTGATGTTCTCGTAATTAAAAACGCGGTTAAGTGTGCCGAGGTTATTTTAATCGAGATATCATTTTCAATTATAAACAACTCGTGTCGCGCTTTAAATAACGTGGTTCGAAGCATTTAAAATTATAGAAGAAATAATTTGAAATGGAATTTGGAATTGGTTACACCAGGGAGGCCGCGTTTGCAGTTCAATTGAGATGGAGTTTTTCTAGTAACCGCTAGAAACGATCTGCAGAACGGACAGAAGAAATCGACAACATCATCCTCAAAGCACAGATCTACTATAAACTCTCCAGGTAACGATTTGATTTGTGACTTTTTACTGTGAATATTGGGAGAATGTTAGCGTGAAATTTCAAGGTAGTGTGTATTAACTACGTATTGAACGTAATACGTGTAAAACTTTATTATGGTAGTTAACTGAAAAGTTGAAGATTTCTATAAAGCTTTTTAACGTTCCATCAGAACATAAAATTTTTGTAAAGAGTACATGGCTTTGTTTTGTTATTTATTTTAAAAGTATGCAAATGCATAATTACTGGGTATTCTGAGCTCATCCTACTCCAGAGTTTATTTAGAGTAAAATGAATAAATAAATTATAAAGAAGGATTTTAGCGACGGTATTATTCAAGGCCCATTTACTCCGTGTATAATTTCTGTTTAATGATTTAAAAATGAAATTCTGGACATTATGAAATAAGGTTTTTCTGAAGTGAAACGGGATTAATGGAATATGAACATTATTGCATTTCATGTGTAAATAGTTAGAAATAAAAGCTTGTATGTTGGTTGTATTTGAGGTTTTATTGCTAGAGTGTGTGTATGAATGAGACTATGCGAGTGAATTTAGGTACCCAAGAGGAGATCCGAATAAGCTAGCCGGCAGCAGTTGAAGAAGGCCGTTCAACCGAGGAAAAAAGGAAAACGGGTAAGGATTTTTTTTTTGATTAGGTAATTTTTAAAAATTTTGTTTTTTGTCGAATATGAAAAATTTATAAAATTTTGGAATATATTTTTGTATCGCAATTGCTTACCCGAGATCCGCAGCAATAAATTTGCCGCCTAATTCGTGAGGCTTCGATTAAAGTTTAGGATACACGGCAATATATATATATATATATATATATATATATATATTTGGATTATTTAAAAACCTTTTATAAACCTGAGCTATTTATTTTAATCCTTTTCAGTAGCGAGGTTATAATAAATTGGCGATTAACATAAAAGTTATTTTGGTTATAAATCTTCTAAAATGTATATAACAACTTCAAAATACAACAAGAGGTTGTATTTTGAAGTTGTTATATACATTTTAGAAGATTTATAACCAAAATAACTTTTTATGTTAATCGCCAATTTATTATAACCTCGCCTTATACCTTTGAAAAAGGATTAAAATAAATTGAAAGCTCAGGTTTATAAAAAGAGTTTTCTAAATAATCCAGCCGACCTAAACCCACAACATTTTTAGAAAATTACAATAAAGGAGGTCGTTATTAGTAATTCAATTATATATATATATATATATTATATATATATATATATATATATATATATATATGCAAAGTAAAAAATTAAAATGATTTGCACAAGTGGGTGCTAGCGTTACAAAAGGTGTTGTTACTACACGATCCAATCTAATGATATGATGGTACTTGGGTAAGAGAATCAAAAAGCTTAACTAGTATGCGTGAAGTGTAGTGGTATGGAAGGTTAAGTTTGGTCAAGACAATTATCCGGGTAGAAATATTAAAGGTGGTTGTCGAGATTTGGTAGGTGAGTGGGGATCAGTTGGATCCAGGCACAATCACGAAGTATATGGACACAACGACGAGGGTTTTGGTACACATCTTCAGAGGTAACAATGGACGAAGCTTACGCCAGGTAAAGAAAATTAATTTCTTGCTTTCTGTTTGAACTTTTGTGCTGATATTTTTGTGTTTGAGTGTTTTGACTTATTGGGGGCGTATTTATTACCATAAAAACTCATGTAAAGGGGTATATGTACAAGACAATTAAGATTGATTATTTATAAATGTTTATTGATGATATAAAAATGTTGTTGTAAGGAGTAAACGGGTCTTTAGCTTTATTTTAAATAAAAATGCGAGGTTTAAAAGCATTTAGAGCAACTGGGTTATACTGAGCTCAAAATAGGCCAAAATAAAATCAATCTAGGGTTGCATGACGGGCCCATCTACTCGTCTACAATAAAATCGTTGAAATATATTAAAATCAGAAAATTTTAAACGATTTAGAGATTGAGATTGTAACAGTTTTATTAAACTGTATGTACCAATGTGTAAATATTTTCTTAATAAGGGAAACTTGTTAATATGTATAAATAAAAAAGTTGTATGTCTTGTTGCATTATATGAGTGGTAATTTCATTTGACTGTGTTTGTGAGAAAGGAATGTACTTAAGATGGTAGGTATTCAAGAAGAAGCAGATTGCTGAGCTAGCCAGGGTGTGCAGAAATCAGGAGGCGTTCCAAAGATAGAGTAAGAATTTTTTTTATTAGATATATTTCAGAAAATTTTATGGCACCCAATTCGTGGGGCGAGATTTTTTTTTGGAATCCACAGCAATATATATACAAAATTAAACTAATGAATTATTGTATAGGCAAGTCGCAAAACTTTACCATTGGCCTTTTGTATTGGCCTGAAGAGGTGCGAACGGTGCAACACGAACAATGTTATCACGACCTGGGTGTAGAGTGACAATTTTCCCCAGTTTCCGCTGCAACAGGGGATTATTGTCCTCTTTTATGAGCACCAAGGTGCCAATATTTGACGATTCGAGATTACGGGTTTTGTTCCATTTGCTACGTTGGTATAAATTATGGAGTATTCATTGTGCCCACACTTCCAAAAATCATTATGTAGGTGCTGGGTTAACTGCCACCTAGACAATCTAGACATTTTTAAATGGTTCAAATCTGCATGGGGAGGCGCAGTCAATGGCTCGAGCGTTAAAAAAGTCCAGGTGAAAGAACACTGAGGTCATTTGGATCTGTTGAGGACGCGAATTGAGCAATGCCTCAACCTGAATGCAAACAGTATTGAATTCCTCGTATGTAAGGATTTGCATTCCTATAAAGCGACGGAGATGAGTTTTGACAGACTTAATAGCGCTCTCTACCAGTCCAGAAAAGTGAGGTGTGGAAGGGGGATGAAAACTCCAAGCAATTGCTTCACCCTCTACGGCGTTTTTCATATGCGAAATGAGCTCTTTGTTGGCTCTGACGAAGTTAGTGCCATTATCACTGATGATCTGAGAACAGCGACCACGGCGTGAAATGAAACGATGCAAGGCGGCTATAAATGATTCCGCTGATAAGTCGGAAGCTACTTCAATGTGAAGAGCCTTGACTGCAAAGCAAACAAAAATATACATGCAGGCCTTTTGAGTTCTAGACCCACGTCGACGTGACAAAAGAATGGAAAAAGTCCACCATAGTCGAATGCGACTACACTAAAGAGCTTAACTTCTGTAACTCTTGTAGAAGGTAAGTCGCCCATTGAGGGAACAAATGTGGTTGGACGTAAATGAAAACAGTGGTTACATTTTGACAAGTAATACCTAATCGAACGCTTTGCGGACAAAATCCAAAAGTTTTGTTCAATTAAATACATTGTAGTATTAATTCCAGCATGTAAATGTTCATGATGTCTTACAGTTTAAAAAATACGCTAATTCTTACAATTAAAAAGTCGATAATTACCGTTAAAGAACGTCGATAAATACAGTTAAAAAGTTCCTAACTACATCGCGCAAGCGCAAAATAAGCAACGTCACGGGCGGATGGTGACGCTAACCTTATTACAGATTCCGCGTGGCCAACTACCAATGACGTCACCAATGCACAAAATATATTGCGTAATAATCGGAAATATAAACATTTAAAACAAAAATTCATATCAGTGAACAAATTAAACACTGTACTACTTACATCGGAAATCCAAACGTTCTGCGAGGTTGAGCTAAAGTTGGCCTCTATCAAGGTCCATCAGGGCTCCATCCCGGAGTAATTAAAGATGGTGATTCCTCCGGAGCTGCTCGCGGAGCATGGACATCAGGCTCGTCTAGGGTCGTGGAGTACGGTTCGCCGAAGGTTGGAAATTTATTCCTACCTATGTAGGGATCGGATAAGAAAAAAACCAGGTAAAGGGCGACAACAAAGATAATTAGGCAGGATATCTACATAGATAAAGATAATCACGATACGATACCTCAAAGCGTCCACTCCACTCGATAGTTCTGGCGAAAAAGCCACGTTATAGAGAGAACAGGAAACTTGTCCCCACTTCTTGTCTTTTACACGTCGGCGCGAGGTTATTCGTCCAACCCTCTCGCGTCGCGCGATCTGCGCAAACGCACTATGACGTAGCGGAAATACGCGCCTAGTCTTTTAACATTCCGCGCACCGCGTCTTTTGAAATTTATGGCGCGAAACCTCCGCACATCAACCTTCACCTAAAACAATGTTTAAGTGCCAATTGGCACGTAACAGATGAGTTTGAAGAATCAAAAGTTCCGATAAGCGATGCTTGCTGTGGAGAAGTGTGGGATGTTTAGTTTCAAACAGTAAGGATGAATAGGACAATCGACCACCAACACGAAGTATTCCATCCTTATCCAAAAAAGGAGAAAGTTTTTGAAATTGTTTACAACGTGGGACTTCCCTTCTGATGTGTTGGATTTCAGTTTTAAATGCGGAAGGTTGCACATCTTTGACAATGTATAGTAAAACTTGATATAGTTCATAATCCACTAAAGCACCGGAAAATTTGGGAGTCTTTAATAAAACGAAAACAATACGCTAAAATGCGTTGAATTTTGCTAAGTGAAGAAAATCGATTGAGAAGCGAGTTGATGATTGACGTAATATTTCTGAACAAATGTTAAAATTCTTTTTTCTCCAGTGATATCAGTGAGCAAAGAAGCAAAAGATGCTGCGAAAGGCTGTTACGTGCCAAAAATTTCGGCACTAGACATTTTTAATTAAGTTTTAATATGTGAGGATTTCGCGCTATAAATTTAAAAGACTTGTTGCGCGTATTTCCGTCACTTCAGAAGTGCGTTGCGCGAGATTTCGCGCCGACGCGTGTGGCGGCAGAAGGGTGTGGGGAATTTCCGAAAGACGCGAGTTATGTATCCCCAATTACCTATATATATATATATATATATATATATATATATATATATATATATATATATATATTGAAATATTGAATCTAATAGGAATTATTAGAAATTGTTAAATAAAGTATAAGTTTATTGCAACATTGTAATACAAGGATAACCCAGAGAGGTTATCGACAGTTCATGTGAACGGACATGCAACTTTGCATCCGTGAGGGCAGTGATACTGCAGGTGGCAGGTCACAGGCGGTTAACATACCGCAATTACTTAGAATTAAGTTGTTACATTGTAATAAAGTGTACAATTAAGAGAAACGCAGACATGAGATCTGCAAGTTCCCACAGCCGTGTGAGGGGCAGGTTATTATAAAAAGCCCGGGAGCTCAAGGCCCGGCAGTCAGTCTTCGAACTCCATACTTCGTTGTTCAAGCTACTCACCAGTACAATTAAGTATTTTTTATTAAAGTTATTATGTACAAGTTATTCCAAATTTCACCATAATTTCTGTTTAAAATCAAATAAAATTATTAAGTATTTGAAGTTGTTTTTTAAAAACACAGCTCCAAAGGCCCGAACCTTAACTGGCGCAGCGTAACGGCTATCAAAAGGGCACTAAATATCCAAAAATCGGAAGATTGGTGACCAAGAATTTTAATTCGCAATTTTGACAGAACCCAAACCACGTTGGAGGAAGAACACAAATCGTCTAAATCCAGCAACAAACCAAGTTGGACGAAGAACAAAAATCGTCTAAATCCAACAAACAAACCAAGGTGGACAAGATACAGCATCGATCGAGCCCACAAAAAAAACAGATGAAATTAATGTAAGTTCATTTCCTTTTCATACCAATTTAAACCATAAACTATAATTGATATATGCTAGTATTATTATTTTATTATTGATTACCATTTATTATTATGTTATGAATATTATTTTATGAATATTTTCTTGAAAATAGTTACAAAGTGAATTATTTTCAAACATTTTTATGAGACGAATGTTTAAAGAGATTTTTTCTTAAAAAGCAAATGAGACTTGATATTTAAGAGATTCTTACCACAATTATTAAAACAAACTCAAAAATAAACCAAAAATAACGGACGCACATCCACTAACACCAAAATAAGAAACATTAACTAGCGTGATTCAAACGCACGTTTTTAAACCGGTAAACTAACGCAAAATTAATTCCAATTCTTCAAACAAGCAATTACGAAACGATTATTTAAACCATTGACCTCTATAATACTGTATAAACTACAGCAAGAACATTCTGCATTAACTAAAACTACGGTAACCTAAAACCACCTAAGAAAGCAAAGTCCGCGAACGCAATATCATTATTACCTTAAAGAAATCGCTTTAGAATCTTTGTACAGTACTAAAGTATAACTTTCAACAACGCAATTTGCATCATAAGTAATAAATCCATCACGACATAATAAAAGCGCGTAAAACTGCAACCAGCATTTAATGAGAAATTACACCCAGCATTCACCACAGCGAATAAATTGCAGTACTAACACACAATAAAAACTAAACGTTTTTTAATTAAAATTACTCATTATTTATAAAGTGCATTATCCCAGTACAAAACTGAGTAAAGTTAAACGGTCATCGTAAGAAGCTTTAATTAAAACGCTTATAATTGTTACAAAACCTCATCACGGAGATATCTAAAAATAATTAGACGTATCATTTATGCAAAATATTCAGCGAAGTACGGAAGTGAAGTATTTAATTCCTATTAACACCTGTAAGTGTTAATTACCTCAACGTACGCGATTAAATTACCAAGAAACGTGAATACACCTTTAAGAGACATAACTTAAGTATTTAAATTGCAACGATAAAGTGCAAAAGTAATTAACCTACAAGTTATAATTAGAATACAAGACCGACGAACTAAAACGTTATTGCAACTTAATTAAAACCCACGGAAAGAGTATTAATTACAAATTAACAGAATTAAACTAACACAAAGCCGTGAGAACAAACATATTCACTCCAGATTCTTTAGAAAGCAGAAACTCAAGACAAATTACAAAACCGCAAGATAGAAACAGGCAAATTCAAGACTACGGTAATTAAATCAACATCATCGAGCATAAATCTCACAAGATCATTACCGCACTGTGTAACTAAGCACAAGTAACAGCAAATACGATTCTAAAAATAACCCGACGCAGTCTAAACTAAAAATTACCAACCCAAACCCAAAATAACAATAAAAATAGCCAAATCAATCTCAATTTTTACAAAATTTGAATTTACCCAACCTAAATGAAAAATTAAAAAATCTAAACCAAAAATAACAAAAATCAACCCCAATTTTTACAAAATTTCAAATTACCCAATCAAAAAGGAAAATTAGTTAAACCAAAGCAAAATTAACATCACAAATAGTAAAATCAACTCAAATTTTTACAAAATTTGAAATTATCCAATCCAAACGGAAAATTAATACATCGAAAGCATAATTAACGTTACAAATAGAAAATCAACCCCAATTTTTACAAAATTCGAAATCTGGCAACCCAAACAGAAAATTTGTAAATCCGAAGCGAAAATAACAATATACATAGCGAAATAAACCTCAATTCAAAAAAAATTTTTTTGAAATTACCCAAAATCGAAAACAACCCTTAACCAACATAAGTAGCACAGACATGCGACTCTATTTGGAGACAATACAGATATTTGATGGCACGGAAGCACATCTTTCAAATTTCATTAAAGCAGCCTAAATGTTCCTAAAAACCTTCTACAAACCCGGAGATAACAAAAGAAATTCATTGCTTATACGCTTTATAATAAGTAAACTAACCGGAAGGGCACTAACCTTAATCGCCAGTAGGGACGATTTCCAAGAATGGCAAGAGTTTAAACAACTACTAATTGCATATTTTGGAGACCAACGTAACATAAAATGCCTGGTACGAGACTTAATAAACCTTAGAATGGAACACAATCAATCCCCCTACCAATTTGGAATGAAATGCCAAGACGTGAGAAGTTTAATTTTAACAAAATTAAAAATCGAAGAACCCGATCAAAACGTTAGACATTTAAAAACAAAAATGTATGACGAAATGGCACTAGACACGTATATAAACGCTTTACCAGAACGACTATCGGATAAAATCAGATTCCAACGACCCCAAAATCTAGAAGAAGCTATGAACCTAGTAATAGAAGAAGAAAATGTAATGTATTACCGCAACAGATTATACAACCCCAACACGAACAAAAGTTATGCACCAATAAAAACTATACAAGCCACAAGACAAGCAATCCCTCAACAAAAATTCATACCCTTCAACGCACAAGCAAATCAACCACGGATTAATAACCCAAGCTTCAACAATACAAATTTTAATAATCAATATAAACATTTTTCAAAACCAACATTTAACCCAACTTTTACAAAACCTGCATTCCAACCAAGATTTAATCAAAACCTAAACCAACAAAGACCAGCATTCAACGCAAACTCCAATAGAAACACACCAATGAATAATAACAACCCTAATAATTATTACAAACCAACACCAATGGATACCTCATCCGGTAACACCAGACAAAACACAAAGATAACACATATCCGACCAAACCCTCATCAGAAACGCAATTTTACATCGGAAGAAATAGAAAAATTTGACACTGACCAGAATAATTACATTGAGACAGGTACGAACAATGAATCAAACCATGCAGAAACTTATGAACGCGACGAACAATACGAAACTTACGAGGAGTACGACGAAGAAAACTCAAACTCAAATTTTCAAATGGACACATTCATAGACAACCAAACTTAATAAACTTAAATAACATAAATCATTTAGTACTACCATACATAGAAATACCCCACGCCGAATTCAAACTATTAATCGACACCGGATCATCAAAAACATTAATTAGCCCCAGAACCGTACAAAAACATTATTTAGATTATGTAGAAAGAGAACCATTTAAAATTAAAACAGCCCATCAAACGACAATACACCAATTTATAGCTAATATACCCTTACCGAGAACATTTAATGTTAAAATGAAACACAAATTTTGTGTATTTGAATTTAACGACAAATATGACGGCTTAATCGGAATGGACCTTCTAAGAAAATTAGGAGCCAATATTGACATCAAAAATCGCTTATTAAAGACAAAATACGGAAAAATCCCCATTAAATTTCAAAACACACAAACAGAACAAAAATACACAATAGAACCCCGAACGGAAAGAAAAATAAAAATCCCAGTAAAATCTAACAAAAATTTAGGAATAATAAATCATATGACATTTCAACAAGGAGTAGAAACCCCAACTGCCTTAGTACAAATAAAAGATAACTATGCAACCACAACAATATTAAATTTAAACGACTATCCCGTAGAATTATCATTGACAGACCCAATTAACGTAGAAGAACTAAATTTTAACGAAATGGAAATAGACGAAAATTTAGAAAACGATTACAACCCAATAGAACATGACGAAATGTTAAGAGAAAATTTAAATAACATCCGCTTTAACACCGATATCAATCAAGAAGAAGAAAGAGCAATTAAAAACTTATGTTTTGAATACCGCGACATATTCCATTGCGAAGGAATACCATTAACATTCACCAACACAGTAAAACATAATATCGAGCTAACAGACAACAAGCCAATTTTTACAAAAGCATATAGACTACCTCATGCAAGCCAAGAAGAAGCTGACAGACAAGTAGCAGACTTATTAGACCAAGACATAATCCAGCACTCCAACTCACCATGGAGCAGCCCCGTGTTAATAGTACCTAAGAAATTAGACGCAACCGGAAAGAGAAAGTACAGAATGGTAATAGATTATAGAAAGTTAGATGAAAAAACGGTAGATGACAAATATCCACTACCAAATATAACCGAAATTTTAGACAAATTAGGCAAATGCCAATATTTTTCAACATTAGACCTAGCATCAGGATACCATCAGGTAGAGATGGAAGAAAAAGACATATCAAAAACAGCCTTCAGCACACCCAGAGGACATTACGAGTACAAACGAATGCCATTCGGATTAAAGAACGCACCCGCTACTTTCCAGAGAGTCATGGACAATATACTACGAGGAATACACAATGAAAAATGCCTTGTATACCTTGACGACATCATAGTTTATTCCACATCATTGGTAGAACACATAGAAAGATTGAAAGAAGTATTCGAAAGACTAAGACAAGCACATTTTAAAGTACAATTAGACAAAAGTGAATTTTTACAAAAAGAAGTATCATTTTTAGGACATGTAATAACACCCCAAGGAGTAATGCCAAATCCCGACAAAACAAATGCAGTCCTAAATTACCCATTACCAAAAACAACCAAAGAAATTAAAGGATTCCTAGGACTTAGTGGTTACTACCGCAAATTCATTAAAGGTTACGCTCAGATAACCAGATAACCTCTGACAAATTGTTTAAAAAAGGGAAACAAAATTGAACACACACCGGAATTTATTAAAGCCGTAGACAAAATTAAAAACATATTAACGAATCACCCTGTATTAGAATACCCAGACTTTACAAAACCATTTATACTGACAACAGACGCATCAAATGTAGCATTAGGCGCAGTATTGAGCCAAGGAAAAGTAGGTAGCGATAAACCCATCAGCTACGCATCCAGAACCCTAAACGAAACCGAACAGAAATATAGCACCATAGAAAAAGAATTATTAGCCATAATTTGGGCAACAAAATATTTTAGACCTTACTTATATGGAAGAAAGTTTTACATATACACCGATCATAGACCACTAGTATGGTTATGCAAACTGAAAGAACCGAATTCAAAATTACAACGATGGAGAATCAGACTCGAAGAGTACGATTACGAAATTATATACAAAAAAGGAATTTATAACAACAACGCAGACGCTTTAAGTAGAATCCAACTCAATGCATTAGAAACGGAATCCATTATAGGAAACGTAGACGAAGCAGAAATAAGGGAAGATCCAGACGAGATCGACACGATACATTCGACACAAAACGAAGAACCTAAAAACGCGATTAAAATTTTAAACGAAGCAATCGATATGAAACCCAACCAATTTATAATAACCGAAGTTTAAAATAACCCAAATCCCGTAAAATATACAAAAGCAGATAACAAAAAGATATACCAAATTCAAATAACTAAAGATGACAACGAGGAACAAATAATTAAAATTCTAAAAGAATACACCCCCGAGAAAAAACGATTTTATTTTTATTTCAACACCGAACATTTATACCAAAGATTTTCAGAATTATACATTAAATTATTCAATAACTCTGGACCTGAACTCATCAGATGTACTAGAAAATTAATAACACTAGACGACCCTGACGAAATAAACGATGTAATTAGGAATCAACACGAAGGAAAAACCAACCATCGTGGAATTAACGAAACAATAAAGCAACTTGTAAGACGCTATTATTTTAAGGATATGAAGGACTTGACCACAGATTTCAGTAACCAATGTGAATTATGTGACAAAGCGAAATACGATAGAAAACCCCCAAAGATACCCTTAATGTAACCAAAACACCCGACAAACCATTTCAAAAACTACATGCCGACACTCTAGTAGTGGAAGCGCAAAACTATCTATCAATTGTAGACGCATTCACAAAAATAGGCCAAGCAATACCAATCACATCCAAAAATAGCATTGACGTGACCCAAGGATTTTTACAATATTTCACATTTTATGGAACACCCGAATCAATAACTCTAGACAATGGTAGCGAATTTAAAAATGAGACAATACAAAACACTTTAGAACTTCACAAAATAAAAATTCATTTCATAACGGAAAACCACCCTGAATCAAACGGACTAATTGAACGATTATATTTAACCCTGTTAGAACAAATTCGATTATTAAGAATAAATTATAAAAAGGAACATATAACCAATTTAATGTCATACGCACTAATCGCCTATAATAACACAATTCACTCATCAACAAATTTTACACCCTTAGAATTAACCTTAGGACATTCAGATTCACGAAATCCCTATGACATACACTACAACAAGGAAGTATATCAACAATATGCGAAAGACCACAAAGAAAAACTAAAAATAACTTATGACAAGGTAAAAGATAAATTAGAGAACGATAAAGAACGTATCACCACAACCCGAAATAAAAATACCGACTCAAATAAATTTTCAATAGGACAAACCGTGCATGAGAAAAACTTTCAAAGCAAACGACATAAAACAGCACCCAGAAATTTAGGACCATTCAAAATTAAGAAAATATCAGATAAAAATATAGCAGTAGTAGACAACGGTAAAATAACAAAGTACATTCATTTGAAAAACCTAAGACACCCTGTCACTTCAGATGGACAATCATCACCATTACCGTCAACCTCCACCCAGGTAGAACGGACAACCAAGTAATAATATAACATATAAAAACAACCCCGGTATACTACCAATTAAATTAGGCAGTATGCAAAACCCAATTAACATTTGCAAATTAAATACCCTACACTCTAGTATTATTGAACCAACCGATTTATTAAATGAATTAATAAAAATTAGATCACTTATAATTAACAGTAAATTACCTTTTGATGTAACAGAGACAAACATTCTAATATTTGAAAAAATAGCTATAGTAAAAGGCTACATTAAGAATAACGAAATAATATTTTTAATAGAAATCCCGATAGTAGAAAGTAATAATTATAATTATTATCATTTATTTGCTTTTCCAACGAAAGTTACTAGCACATACCAAGTAATCATACCCAAAACCAAATTCCTATCCCTAAATGAACTGAGATATGGTTATACAAACGAAAAATGTACTGAAGTAACACCAAACCAATACTTATGCCAATCAATGACGACAACAACCATTCAAGAAGACAGTCCTTCTGAAGTACAACTATTAAAATTCTCAAATCATTACGAAAACTGTGAAGCCAAACAAGTGCAAATAACTAATATGAAAATTCAAAAAGTTACAGAAAACAAATGGATAGCCATTTTCCCAACAGAAGTAGTAGCAACCATCCACTGCAATCAAGATGAAAATAACCAAGCATTAATCGGAAGCAAACTAATTACCCTCAAAGAAGACTTATGTGAAATTGAAAGAAGAAGTAATCACAGTTTATCAAGATCCCATAGCAACAAAGAAACTTGCAAACCAACCGGAACTACAGTTCGAGATAGAACAAGAAGACGAAGAAATAATCAAGAAACCTATGAAGCTAGAGCATCTAGACTTAGACGACCTCAACCACGCCATGAAATTAGTGGAAAGGTACAAAGAACAATTAAGCGAACTCAAAACGCCAAAGTTACATTATAATAATATAAGTGTCTGGACAATTGTATTAATCATTTTAATAATTTTTGTAATCATGTATGTATTTTACAAACTGTACCTTAGATATAAGAATGAAGGAAACAGTTCTAGATTTAAGAAAAATAAAGAAACGATAAGTATACCCTTAGAAACAATAAATTTTAAATGAATTTGAATAATGAATTTTATGTATTTAAATATTAAGTAAAACCTTAATTTTTCATTTACGGTGGGAGGAGTTATGTATCCCCCAATTACCTATATATATATATATATATATATATATATATATATATATTGAAATATTGAATCTAATAGGAATTATTAGAAATTGTTAAATAAAGTATAAGTTTATTGCAACATTGTAATACAAGGATAACCCAGAGAGGTTATCGACAGTTCATGTGAACGGACATGCAACTTTGCATCCGTGAGCGCAGTGATACTGCAGGTGGCAGGTCACAGGCGGTTAACATACCGCAATTACTTATTACATTGTAATAAAGTGTACAATTAAGAGAAACGCAGACATGAGATCTGCAAGTTCCCACAGCCGTGTGAGGGGCAGGTTATTATAAAAAGCCCGGGAGCTCAAGGCCCGGCAGTCAGTCTTCGAACTCCATACTTCGTTGTTCAAGCTACTCACCAGTACAATTAAGTATTTTTGATTAAAGTTATTATGTACAAGTTATTCCAAATTTCACCATAATTTCTGTTTAAAATCAAATAAAATTGTTAAGTGTTTGAAGTTGTTTTTTAAAAACACAGCTCCAAAGGCCCGAACCTTAACTCGCGTTAGGACTTGCCTCTGAAACGCGAAGAAGAGTGGTTGTGTGGTGTCTTACCGTATCTTTCTGTTATGTAGGTCTCTTTTTGCCTTCTTTAGATTATCGTTCCTCATACCCTTTCCCGTCGTTACCTCTACATAAGGAGAAGACAAGGTAAATTTGGATGCACCCTGGCTTAGGAGTTCCCACACCCGAGAAATATTAGCGAAGCCACGGGCGACCATCATGGAGTAATCCTGAAGGAAGCCTATCTGTTCACGTGAGTACCCCGTGGGGGTTTTTATATAATTTGTATAATTAATAAATTACGTGCCATAATTTGCATATTGTGTGACGTCATCGAAATTTGCGCGTCAATTTTCACATTATGTAATATCGTTACCAACTGACGTAGTGTCTCGCGTACCTCGTTTACGGGGCTATAATAAGGCCATAAATCGGGCGACGATTGAAGCCATGAAGTCCCTGCCCACCATAAGCGATAAGCTCTTGAGGTAATAAACCTCCGAACGCTGGGTTTGCTAGGTTGTTAGCTGAACGAATATGATGCTAGAGGCAAATCACTTTAAGAAGAACCCAACGTCATCATGCGCACAAAGCAAAAATTGGTTAGGAACAGTTCATTATATGTAATTAGGGATGGCAGTATTCAGGTTTCAGTGGCGTTGAGTTTTATGATCAACCAATCAGAAATTACCTTGTAAAAGTTTTAGATTTCATTACTATTTATTTTTACTTGATACACAGACAGACAGTTTTAAACCGCCATCTAACTAATATAAAATATCTTTTATATAACAATTAACATTAATAAAACAATAAGTTACTCAACAGATGTGTTTGCAGAACACTAGAATGAGATAGAAACCACTTAAGTAGGCCATGGTATTCAATCATTTGCTTTATCGGATTTTACAAAATAACCTTGCTTTAGCAGTATTTTTTAGGGATATTGATGCACACAACTCATATGGCGATATTATATTAAAAATTTTAAATTATAATTTAATTGGTTATTTTTATTTTTTACTATTTAACGCCATATCTTCCGTTTATACTGTAATAACTCAACTACGCCACTGTTATTACATTTCTGCGCAATCTGGCATATGACGTTGGGTTCTTCTTAAAGTGATTTGCCTCTAACAAACCGGTGAAACCCTTTGCTGGATATGAGTCACCCTATTGGCTACAAAATTTCCCACCTGTGTGGCGAAGAACAAATCCATGAAAAGGCGACTGTGGAATCGCTCCATGCGAAGATTTCATCAATATGTAAATAATCTCGATAGATTTGTGAAAGAAAATCTACTAAATCTGAAAGTAGTACTGCGGCGTATAACTCTAAGCGAGGAATAGAGATGCGTTTGAGTGGTGCGACTTTGGACTTGGCCATGGCAAAAGATATAGACACCCTTCCTTGGTGATCTATAAATCTAAAATAAACGACTGCGGAATAGCCTAGTTCCGAGGCATCGCAAAATGCGCGAAGTTGACAAAGAGAAAATGAAGTAGGTCTCAAACATTTAGGTATGCTGACTTTAGACACGTCACCATGACATGGCTCACGGTTGGGTAGCGGTCTGGCATGTTGGTAGCGTTTCGTTGCTTAAGCCTTACCATAACATATAATTTAACACTTTTCCTTTTTGAAGCGGATAACCAGGTTATATTTCATTTCCTTATAAACGGTAATCATGTAAACATGTTAGAGTTCTTTAACAACCATCAGGTTGCTAATATCTATGTAGAGCCAGCTGGATAGGAAAAAGATAGGAGGATATAGGAAGACCTAGACCAAACTATATTAGTCAAATTATTAGAAATTTAGGTTGTGAAGGGTATGTAGAGCTTTTTAGATTAGCACAGAATAGAAAAGAAGTTAGAGCTGCGCCAAACCGACCTTAAGTAAGGTCGATAACAAAATGATGATGATGATGATGACTTTAGACAATTGCGACAGAGAATCTTTATATTTTTTCCATTGCGTGCAAACATTTTCCTGAGGGGTAGAGTCCCAATCTAAGCTCAACGCCCAAAGATACTAAATAAGATGTTTGGCGAAAAATGTTAAAGGAGCTAAAAAACCTAAGGGGTCATATATACGGGCCACCTCTGAAAGAATGGTTCGCTTTGTACAAGGGGAGTCAACTGTTGTGACTTCAAACGAAAATATGTCTAAATTAGAATGCCATTGGAGGCCTAGAATCTTGACAATTGAATCACTATTAAAACTCAAATGATTTGACTGAATATGTTCAGTAGGGTAAAATCAAGAAACCCACCGCCACATTTCCACCAGCATCCACATTTCCACACACATCTGGACCAAAAAGTTTTCTTCGACTAACCATTTTTCATCTTTCGAGATAAATGAGCATCCACATTTCCACACACGAGATAAACCTATTTTTAAGATTTTTTTTACCGCTAACATTCTGGACCAAATAGTTTTCTTCGACTAACCATTTTTCATCTTTCGAGATAAATGAGCATCCACATTTCACACACGAGATAAACCTATTTTTAAGATTTTTTTTACCGCTAACATTCTGGACCAAAAAGTTTTCTTCGACTAACCATTTTTCATCTTTCGAGATAAATGAGCATCCTCATTTGCTCCCACATCTAAACCAAATAGTTTTCTTTGTCTAGCCAATGCATCTTTCGAGATAAACCTATCTTGTTTGGTATCAATTAATATTAGATTTTCTCAGCTACCCGAATGTTTAGGAATTTTTAGATTGCATCACCCCAAGGAGCTACCCCATTTTAAGATTTTTACCTATAGCGACTTTTGAGCGTTCTTATAAATTTTCTTAGTCATGCGATACATCTTGTTAGTCTAAAATTTTACGCAGAATTTGAATCTGCAAGCAGATTTGAAATCGGACAACGCCCTGCAAAATTACACTTTAAGCTCTCAAACCTCTAAATTTCGCCTTTGCTTTATAAGCAAAACTAACAAATAGTTTTCCTCGTCTAGCCAATGCATCTTTCGAGATAAACCTACCTTGTTTGGTATCAATTAATATTAGATTTTTCTCAGCTACCCGAATCTTTTATTTCTAATTTTCAGATCTCCGCGGCTAGCTCTTTTCAACGTCTTAAAACCGTAGAAATTGTTTTGTGAACCTTAGAATTTTGGTGTTGAAAATAAAAACTAAACATATTAAATAAAATTTATTGATAAAATAACCGCCACTGAACACCTTATCCATCTAACGTATTGATTTTTTAAATAATATTAACAAAACGCTAGTTCGCAGGATCTGAAATTTGTGTAAACAAGGATGAACTCCATTCAACGGTACATCAACTACTTATTTTCTCTTTAGGAATATACACCAGAAACTTGTATGCTTTTAATTAATTAAAAGCAGAAAGTTTTGTCCGGAAACGCTACTGTAAAATATATAGAGCAAATAAATTATTCCCTGAATGTGTTTTCAATTGCAATAACTGACTATACAATCATTTATGAATTTTAAATTACACTTTATTTAACTAAGTTACTTTAAACAAGAAATTACCGCATCCAAAAATTCCAATGCATGCTTAACAATAATGTAGAAATGGCAAGGTCGACTTTTGATGTCCAATGTAATGTGTTTTAAATATCTAAAAGAAAGCGCATTTTGCTGGTATGAAATCTATGGAATTTCTCCTGTAATGAAAGAAGAATGCATTCGTAATTGAAAATGCGTGCTACAACTTTCGCTAGATACCAGCCATGTATGTTAATTAGAAATTTTGTGTATATGCTGTTTTATAATTTCTTTTCTTGGACTTTCTATTAATTATGTTGAGAATATGTTTCAATGACGCGCATTTCAAATCGAGATATAATTGTTTGTAGATTACCAATACCACGAGGCGCTGAAAAGTGCGTATTTACGGAAAATACAAACCTCATTTAGTAGTATAATTAACGGAGCTTAACAGTGGACGATGTTACACCACGACATTAAATGGTGTGCTTGAATATTTTCTTTGGAAACAATCGAAGATTGCCGAAGACACTCGAAGAGTGCACAAACGCGGTCACTAAACCACAATTAATAATCGCCTTTATAGGTTTAACATTTTTACCATTACCAATGACTTTAATTTCTTATTGGAGAGAATCCTTATTCTCCCACACACTGCTACGTAGTTGCATGTCCATTCCTTTTGGAGGTATATGCTCGTTATAGGTTGTAGCACCCGCGGTTTTACTTAACTACACTTTGTGAGATCCCTTTAATCTTTTTAATCGTGTCCTTCTCGCGCACAATACAGTAGGACTTAGCCTTACTACCTACAAATTCTAACACCAAGTCACCGTTAAACTCGTCTTTAAATTTCCCCCACAACTTTTTGTTAACATGCGGTATATTGTGTTTATTATTTCCGCGTACACCACTTTAAACCTAAAAAATAAAAACAGGATAGTTTAATACGTCTATTAATAATTTATGGTAATGTTGGCGATACAAATATGTAAAACAAACTTTATCAAGAAATATGTTTTAATAGAATACATACACGTATTGATAACATCTATAAACCGCTGTGGTAACCAGAGTCTGGCGAATCTGGGATAGCCAAATCTCTAAACATTTGCGCAAGCGATTGCCTTGCAGTTGCATCTTTTAAGTACTGAATGGGAAACATTTAATAATTTCCAACACTGTCAAGTAATTTAAATTGCTGCAATCATTAGACAGAGAAATAATGGCACTGCTCTCCCTCTAATAACGTTTGAACCCTTTCTTCCTCCGTCGTATTTCCACATACTTTTTATATCAGCAACAAATTTTTCGTAAAATTCTGGAAAGTTTCTACACCTTAACTCAACCATTTTAAAACAGATCAATTCTCGCAAATTTAATAGCTTGATGCACTCGTACGCAGGTAGGACAATAACATTCCCATCTTTCATAATCTTCATATTATATAAATTCTCTTTTCAAAATTGTTCAACAACCATATACTTCTATTAAAGGCTGTGCTCAGCTGCAATTTGAAATCTTGATCCAATTGTATGTCAACAACATCGTTTCCAGTAGTCAGACCATTTAATCGTACTTGTTTTGAGTCTTGAGCAAATTGGCGAATTTGAAATTCTACTTGAAAAGTACACAATTTCTTCCAATCGAAGTAAGAGAATGTTATCGTAGAATCAGCACACATACCACTACAGCAAATCACTTGGATGACAGGTTGAAGACCACCATATAAATCAAAACCAACTTCTAATATATGGTGGTGATAATTTGAAGGAAATTCGCCTAACCTATAGGTTGACTTACCAACCAGTTGGTTGATATTTAATTGTGGTACTGCACATCACTTGTAACGTCAACACAAGAAAAATCCATCTTTAATTTATAATTTTAATCAAACTCGATGATACTTTGACGACTAATGCACTGGAACATAGCTCTCGCCTTTTATGCCGATGGTCGAGCGTGCGCAGCTCCTTATTATATTAGTTGGCGTTATATGCAAGTCTTGACTGGAAAAGTGACGTGTATAATTGTTTATAGTGGGTTTTACCTGTATGTATTTAACCACCAACGCCATTTTAGAATTATTAAACAAAATTACTCTTAGCAGTATTTTTAATATACCATCGTGTAAGATTTCAATTATTATTGTGTTTTCCTCAGGTTCTCAAATCCTCGGAATTTTTTCAAAATCGAATGACCCCTTACTGATTTGCAGATTAACCTTTGCAAGCACCGTATATAATTCATCTTTAATCTATTTCTAAACCGTATCGCTCTGTCTTTTGAGATAAACCCCGGTGTAACCCATAAAATTAGTATAGAATTTTCCTGGGTAATTGAAATTAATTATCAGGTCTTTTAAAAATAGTTCCAACAAAGACCTGTATATATTGTATTAATATTCAAAACCTATCAGCAAAACACCTTTGCATTTTTATTTAGATTTAGCTCGATAATAGAGTTAAACTTCAAAAATATTTATTAGTGGTTAGAATTGTTAAAATTTTCAATTAGTGAATCCACATACAAATGATTAAACCAAAAGGTATAATACATACATTAATTCTGCACGGTGACCTAGAAAGTGGTTGGATAATTTATTTTAAATGTAGTTCAACATAAGACGTAAATTCTAAATAAATTTGGTGAAATGTATGATCATTAGCCTTGCATTGTTTGTCGATGACGTCTGACTAATAATTTAATAAAAGCACTTTCCACAATTCTAGTTAATATACGGGAATACACATTCTATAATTTGATTTAAATTGGGTTAATGTAAGGACAAATTATACTTATACTTTCTCTATGTACATAAATACGGGGAAATGATGCCAAAAGTTCATTTTAAGTTTATTTTGTAAAGCGTAAAGTCGTTTATAGTGTAATTAATAGTAATACTGAATTTTCAGTCTTTGGTTTAAAATTTCGTGTGAGGACTATCGACAAAGAAGAGTAAGTCTTAGTTTGAATTTTGCAAACGTAGAAGAAATTAATATTTACATGTATAATTCAAAACTGTTAATCAACAATTTTTTCTAGAATGAACATCTTAAGTATTGCGTGCAGTGTGTGCGAAAATGTTTTACTGGATGTGATGCCATAAAAAACACAACGAAAGGCACATCGAGATGGTTTATTTCAGGAGGAACTAAAATTACAGCCAATGAGTGGGAACAAATTAAGGATTTGGAAAACCAATCGACCGCAGCGCATAAAGAACGTATAAACACCGCAATTCAGTTAGAACGAACCAAGTTACTATTTGAAAAACCATACACCATAACAAAATCTTCTTCCAAAATCATAATTGTAGGTCTGAACCCATTCGACGATTACAAAATAATTTTTAGATTTGTTGACACCATTTCGCAGAGCGTACTTGATGTATCCCTCAACGTATTTAGGAAGTTTATATCAAATCTTCCACACATTATACGCACTATGGAAGTTGGCATGCAAAATCAGATATGCAAATTCGACAACTTGCGTTTTTATTTAAATAAGAATTGTTTAGTGAAGATGATGACATTTGATGGGAATTATATGATATTTACCAAAGGAACTTTAGAGCACTTTTAGGGGTATCTCAGATCGTTCTCAACCATGCTAATACTTTAAAAGAACTAACGGAAAAGGGTACTCCTAATATAGATCTGTTTCTGTTAGATGTTGCAATGGGAAGATATAATAGGAATGATGTCCTACAGAATCTCGCACATGATGTAATTAAAAGCAAATACAGTAATAGTGATATTGGGATCATATTATACGAATTTATAAGAACCTACCCAAGATTGTTTGAAAACAGTATTTGTAAACAAGTTGAGTATATGGAAGAATACAACAGGTTTCCATTCCACGCATTTACGAGCGATGTTTAAATTTTAAGCCAAAGACTGAAAATTTTGTAACACTATTAATTACACTTTTGTTTTCTTATACGTTTCTAAATTGTTGTATTTCATCTACAGATATTAATAGATGTCAATAAAATTATGTTATAGTTTTAAATAAAACGATTCTGATTAATAATTTTGTAAAACGTTTATAACTAAATTGTTATACTCAACTACAGATATAGATCGAATTATGTTAAACTCGATCGGTTTTATATTCACTGAGTACAATATTATTACTTTAGTTTATCTCGGATATTGAACCGTAAAGCATTGTAACTCGAAAATGATTTCCAGAAAAGCGTATACCAAGGAATGTTTGCAAGAAGCTCTTAATGAGGTTAGACGAGGTGTTGCAACAATGTACTCTGCTAGTAAGAAGTTTAGGATTCCAAAGTCTACATTGCGCGACCATCTCATACGATCACAGAGTAAAAGAGATAAAAGTGTAGACAGTTACATCTCTGATATACAAACAACTAATTTACAAACTGCGGAAATGGGCACAGGAAGTACTCTAAGATGTACAGCAACACCTATCTACTCAGATGGTAAAGATGATAAAGTAGTTTGTAAAGAAGTTTTAAGATGCAAAAACAAAAGTTTAATATTGAGGAAATGAATTCTGCAAAAAATAATGGAAATGCTCGTCATAAACTATCAGAGCAAATAATATATGAATCAAGTTCTATGGATTACACCCCAAATTCTGAAGATGAGGATTCAACACAGGAAAGCAATAGTCGGGGGACTAAAATACCGATGTATATAAAAGGGTGTTGTATTAAAAAATACACATCGTACTGAGCACAGTTCAGATGGTGCATATATTCACTTTAATGTACATGGGTTGATCGAAAGACTGCAGTTGCTAGTTACTGTTGATTATCACAACCATCGAGATATGCATAACCTAAATGAAATTATCTCTATAATATCTAAACTTCGACAAAAAGGAATTATAGAATAGAACGACAACGAAGTTAGATGGAGGTATATATTTATACATATTTTTCGAAATTGTAAAATTGGAATAGTCTGCATTTGCATTTTGATAAGTAAACATCGTAATAAAAATGAGCGGGGAAAGAATTATATCTTTAGATGCTATAAAAATTTTAGAAGAAGTTGTCATGGAGATGAAAAAAAGTTTATCAAACAATTCAACTAGCCAACATTTGAATGGTATGCCTAATGAATCTCTGGCAAATACTAAAATAGTGCAAGATAAACCTACACATGATAATGTTGATGCGAAAGATCAGAACATAGACTCCAAGTCAGACGTTTCTGGTAGAAAAGAAAGAGACAACTTAAATCATATACTAAAGAGGATTTAAATAAAGCCATTGACGAAATAAACAAAGGATGGATTACTGGTTCAGAAGCATCCGAAATCTACAATGTTCCAAAAGCTACACTCTATACGAAACTCAGATCAAACGAAAATCGTGTACAAAATTTGGATATGTATACTACACATTTCCCAATTAAAAGGAGGAAAAAGTGACTTTTGTGTGCGTGTATGTGTGTATTAGTTTTAATAAATAAAATATATTTCTATGTGAAGTGTACTTGTTAAGTATTTGAATTGAAATATAAATATTGTTTCAAACGTTGTGGTTTTATTTATATATAATGGTATTGTTAGGATACAATTACTCGGAAGCAGTAGCAGAATCTTGGTTTATGTAATATCATAGAAGTCAAACAAAAAAAAAATTTAAACTAAAAGGTATGTTTCAAACACGTAGTTGTACTCATTTCTATTAAAATTAAATGTAGCGCTCTTTGTTATAATTCTTTTCATAAGAACTTAGATACCCATTTCAGTTGCGGGGATATTTGAAAAATTAAACAATACTTCGGATATGTACCGATTGTGCCCGATTTGTGTGCACGCACGAAACAACCAGTATGGAATGTATTCTATGAACTTGCGCACGCGCAAGGGTGCGCATGGGCATGGGTGTGCATGCGCAGGGGTGCGCACGACATTACGAGTTAGAGGCCTTGGTATAAAATTTCCAGTTTTATGTTAAAATTTTCTAAGTCAGAACTACTAATAATTTTACCAAGACCCAAAATATTCAAAATCTAAAGTAGTTACGAAAATGTATTCACTCTGTTGTTCCAGAGACCTCAACTTCATTCACTAATAATGTGCATGACTATACCCTAATAGCTTCGCATACTACATTAATTGCGGTTATGATGACAGGACATATATTGGACACCGCCATATCGCGTACATTTTCTTGATTAGGAACAGTTTTGCTATCCGATCTGGGTCGGATTAAAATCCGATCTAGGTCGGATTAAAATCGATCTAGGTCGGATTAAATCCGACCTAGGTCGGAGGAGACCTCTCACCCTATGGAGGCAATTTCACTCTATAGGGCAATTTCAGATTCAAGGAACTTTGCCATTAATACACCCCACAACCAGACCTAGATCCGATTATGCACATAAAGAAATAGTTTAATATTATTGCAATATCAGAAAGTTATACGCAACAACCAATTTTATTAGTTTTAATGAATAAAATATATTTCTATGTGTAGTGTACTTGTTGCATCCGTCCAGGTTGGATGTGGAGCTGTCGGAATAGGTTAGCTAGGTTGATCCGAGTTAGGTTCAGGTTAACGTCTAGGTTTGATGGACTTAGGTCAGAAAAGTAAATTGATAGGTTAGGCTTTCATTCAATGAGATTTCTCATTAAAACCCCATTAGCAGCCTAATCTTGCAAATAGTTTAATGAGTTATTCCATATACAAACTAAGTGTGGACCATTAGGTTTAGATAATAGGAAAAATTATAGGTTGCGGTGCAGCGCCGCGGCTGACTAACCTATTAGAAAAATAATTATTGTCAGAAATAACAGAATCTCGTTCTTGGAACCTTTTATTGGTAATGTAGGTTCCAAAATAACTTGGAGTCGTTATTTTGGAACCACATACACAATAAAAGGTTCCAAGAACGAGATTCTGGTTAGTTTACAAAATTTATTTTTTAATAGGTTAGCAGCGCGGCGCTGACCAACCTATTAATTTTTCCTTTATCTAACCTAGGTCCACACTTAGTTTTAATGGAAAACTCATTAAAAAGCAATTAGTGTTAATGGGGTTTTAATGAGAAAACTCATTAAAACAGCCTAACCTATCAATTTTTACTTTATCTAACCTAAGTCCACACAAATCCAGCTAACCTAACCTAACCCGGACAACACTAGCTAACCTATCTCCGACAGCTCCACATCCAACCTAGGACGGATGCAACAAGTACACTACACATAGAAATATATTTTTATTCATTAAACTAATAAAATTGGTTGTTGCGTATAACTTTTCTGATATTGCAATAATATTAAACTATTTCTTTATGTGCATAATCGGATCTAGGTCTGGTTGTGGGGTGTATTAATGGCAAAGTTCCTTGAATCTGAAATTGCCCATAGAGTGAAATTGCCCATAGGGTGGAGTTCCTCCGACCTAGGTCGGATTTAATCCGACCCAGATCGGATTTTAATCCGACCAGATCGGATTTTAATCCGACCTAGATCGGATAGCAAAACTGTTCCTAATCAAATTAATGTACCGATATCGGTGTCAACATATGTCCTGTCATCATAACCGCAATTAATGTAGTTGATGTATCTGCACATTATTAGTGAATGAAGTTGAGGTCCTGGAACAACAGAGTGAATACATTTTCGTAACTACTTTAGATTTTGAATATTTTGGGTCTTGGTAAATTATCATAGTTCTGACTTAGAAAATTTTAACTTTTATCTGGAAATTTTATACCAAGGCCTCTGAACTGTAATTGTCCGCCCACTGACCATGCTCTGCTGCACCCTGTATTTTATTGCATCCAACAATACCATTATATTTAAATAAAACCAAAACGTTTGAAACAATATTTATATTTCAATTCAAATACTTAACAGGTACACTTACATAGAAATATATTTTTATTCATTAACTAATACACACACACAAAGTCACTTGTTTCCTTTTTATTGGTAAATGTAGTATACATATCCAAATTTTGTACACGATTTTCTTTTGCATCTGAGTTCTGTATGAGTGTAGCTCGTGGAACATTGTAGATTTCGAATGCTTTGAACCAGTAATCCATCACTTTGTTTATTTCGTCAAGGGTTTATTTAAACCTCTTTAGTATACGATTTAAGTTGTCTCTTTCTTTTCTGTCAGAAACGTCTGACTTGGAGTCTATGTTCTGATCTTTCGCATCAACATTATCATGTGTAGGTTTATCTTGCACTATTTTAGTATTTACAGAGATTCATTAGACATACCATTCAAATGTTGGCTAGTTGAATTGTTTGATAAACTTGTTTTCATCTCCTTGACAACTTCTTCTAAAATTTTTATAGCATCTAGGATATAATTCTTTCCCCGCTCATCTTATTACGATGTTTACTTATCAAAATGCAAATGCAGACTTATTCCAATTTTACAATTTCAATAAATATTTTATGTATAAATATTTACCCCATCTAACTTTGTTGTCGTTCTATTTTATAATCCCTTTTGTCGAAGTTTAGATATTATAGAGATAATTTCATTTAGGTTATGCATATCTCGATGGTTGTGATAATCAACAGTAACTAGCAACTGCAGTCTTTCAATCAGCCCATGCACATTAAAGTGAATATACGTCGGTATTTTAGTGTCCGACTATTGCTTTCCTGTGTTGAATCCTCATCTTCAGAATTTAGAGTGTAATCCATAGAACTTGCTTCATTTATTATTTGCTCTGATAGTTTATGACGAGCATGTTCATTATTTTTTGCAGAGTTCATTTCCTCAATATTAAACTTTTGTTTTTGCATCCTAAAACTTCTTTTACAAACTTCTTTATCATCTTTACCATCTGAGTAGATAGGTGTTGCTGTACATCTTAGAGTACTTCCTGTGCACATTTCCGCAGTTTGTAAATTAGTTGTTTTTTAAATTTGTTATGTATAATGTTGGAATAAACATTTTATAATAGTATATAACATTGTTCTTTATTTATAAAAGGCTGTGACGTTACCACGAAATAGCAGTCGCACAGAGAGGGGGCGCATGGGCAGCGCGCATGGGCAGGGGTGCGTACGCGCAGGGGTGCGCATGGGCGGGGGTGTGCATGCGCAGGGGTGCTCATGGGCTGGGATGTGTCTGGGCGTACACGAGGGAAGCGGATGTTAACAGTCACCAAGCATCCAATTCTTTATTTGGTGTGGAGTACTTGTCTGCGTATGTATCCGGAGTAAAAAATACGATTTGCATACGCAGCTTATTAATAAAATTAGTTTATCGAGGAAGATGACAAAGGTACATCATTCCTAATAGTACAACAATCTACGCATGGGGCGTAAAGATATAAGATAGTTGTTTATATTTGTATATATTAGTTTTAAGATTCCATAATTTTCAAGTTCTTCTCCCACCTTCCAAATCCTTCCGGCTTCTATCCTGGTTGACAGAGTATACGTGTTATCTCCACGTGGTATTCGCGAGACACGGCGGTTTTAGATTTCTCGGGAGATGGTTAGTTAAGGCATATGTCTTGCATTGCAAAAAAGGGTTCTAAAGATGGTGTTAAATAAAGATGAGCAAAATTAATAATTTGGGTCTTTAAAACGCATAACTTTGTATGGGTGGTCCTATTTAAAATCTGTTTACAGATTTGGGGTCCCTAGAAAATTTAATATTAGTTGATACCTAGCAAAATATATTTATCTTAAAAGAGTGACTACCCTGCGTATAATAAATACAATATAACACTTCTCGATAAAAAGTTGCAGGGAAAATTAAAGACGTATTTAATGGGGGTCCAGTATTAGAATTTGTTGGTAATAGGGCTAAGTCCTACTGTAATGTAGGCGAGAAAGATACGATTAAAAAGATTAAAGGGGTTTCACGAATTGTAGTTAAGTAAAACCGAGGGTCTTACAACCTATAACGAGCATATACCTCCAAAAGGGGTAGGCATGCAACTACGCGGCAGTGCGCGGGAGAATAAGAATTCTCTCCAATAAGAAATTAAAGTTTCCATGTACGTAGCACCAGTCATTGGGTAATGGTCGAAATGTGGGACCTATAAAGGCGATTATTAATTGTGGTTTAGAAAAATAGTAGTTTTCGTGAACTAAATAAAATAGCTTAGACTGGTTAATGTATATGGTTACATACTCTCGTACACATCCACAAACATCTGTTTACGTCCACAATGGTGATACCGGTGGTTTTTGTTTAACAAATAGTAGGAAAGATACGTCAGGTGTTAGTGCGTGGAAGCCCATAGGATCGTTGGATTCAAAAAGAACGGTGCGGTGGGATGTATGGTGGCTCCCCGTTAGAATAATCGAAAGTGGTTAATCGGTCGTATTAGATGTTTAAATAAGCGAAAGTGTAAAGGCCTACATAAACAAAAATTTAATTAACCGACAAAAAAGTGTGCGATGTGCTACACTTATAAATAAAGTATGGAATGGTGCTTTTTAGCGGCCCTAGCAGTAAAAAGGGCGACTGACTTTTCCAAGCAACTACAAGAATAGCAGTAGCGCAGAGAAGGGGTATGCATGTATTATACAGTTGCTGCAAAATATGTTAGTTTACGCGTAGCTCGGATGTGTAATTGACCACGACTTAAAGATCCCTCGGAGGTTTAAAAATTCTCAGCCCATTGTCGTTCGAAAAATGTTTGGAAATTATCAAAACGGTAGCGGGTCGAAGTTTAATGGATGATTGACCGAGTTTTTCTACCTTTTACGAGGGAATCGGAAATTGATAGACATCGAGCATCTAATTCTCTATTTGGACGATATCGAGTACTTACCGGTTCTAGAAATCAATACGTGCGGCCGACCGCTATGCGAAATTGTAAAAGCCTACAGAAGCATAATTATCAGACGAAAAAGTGCGCGATGTGCTATAGAAAGTATACAAAAAAATGGTGCTTTGCCCAGTCTTAACAGTAAAAAGGAGAGTGACTTTTTCTAGCAATTACAAGAATAGCAGTAGCGCGGCGAAGGGGTATGCATGTATTATACAGCGCATTGTTGCTATAAAATATGTTAGTTTACGGGAAGCTCGAACGTGCACAAATTAAATTTTAATCTATAATTAACCACGGTCGTAAAAATGGGAAATTAATGGGTAATTTGAATACCGCTAAGCATATACTTTCGCTTGGTGATTCATTTGGAAAATATTCAAGCCTATCATTTCCTAAAGTATGACGTAGAAGTTATTTAAAATTAAATTGTTGTAAGTATCCTGTAGACAACAAGTTGGTATTTTCTTAGTAATAGTTTAAAGTGTTTTGGTTATAGTAGCATTGCATCTTCTACAGCACGACTTGCAGACAACTTGTGTGCGTGTGCTACCGCTCTTTGGATTTTTAATATGCACACGATCCGTATAACATAGAAGACGTTTTCCGGTGTTTCTACTAACGGCATTCGCACCATCGACGAAGCGGACCAGGTGCATGCATTGGCGCTAAATGTATTGGACGAGCAGCGAGGATTATGACATCATTTAGTTCCCGCCGAATCCTCAACTTCGTTCGGATGTCTTCGGAAACCTTCGGTATGCATTCTATAAGGAACATAAATCAGGTACGCTCGAGTAAGCTTTTAGTTAGTTCGATTACAAGTCAAGTGCTATAGTGCGGGTTTTGTTTTGTACTAAATGGTACCTGCAAACGTTTATAAGTGCAACCCTTGCGGTGCTTCCTATACCTGGAAAATGCTCTCAAACGGCACCAGAACAAATGTCGTAGTGTAACATCGCCCAGGGTTAAGCCGTCCGCAGCAAAGTACTTAAACTCTGGGTCTTGCGGTATCGCTTTTACGAGAATAGCTCACAGCGACACAAGGAAAAACAGCACGGTATGTCATTAAGCAGTAAACGTTCAACGCCACCAGCTGTTAAAGGGTCTTGTACGAAACAACCACGAATTATGTGTACAGTATGCGATTTCGAAATGGAAAAACTACGTACGCCGCACACTTAAGGAGCAACAAACATAAAAATGCATCAGTTACCGCTACTAACGAAGATGGCGTAGAAATGATTAGCACAGCGTTTAACAACTGCATGGCTAGCTATCGCATAAATAACGCCAGCGTCGACAATGGAGTGTCCGAGTTTCTTTGGAAGCAGAAGGAACGATTTATTCGATTACTTAATAAAAAAAGAATACAACATATAATCCGGAAAATACGTACGAAGTCTTAAACATCATTCCTAATAGCACAGCAACCTAATTAAGGTAGGTCAGTAAGCAATATTTAATTGCTGTTAATTGACTTGTATTTAGCGTACTTTCCTATTATAATAACCGCATTTGTTTGGAGAAGATATACACGTTTAAAATAAAATTATATACAGCTTTCTTAATTATTAACCACGCGATGATTACGTGAAAGTTGACCTCCCATTCTCATATTTAAAACCCATTACATTGAATGTGTTTACCTCCACGTGGTGTCGCTGGACGGTAAAACATATTGTTAGATTAACGATAATATGTCTTATTAACCGAAAACACGTCTCCTTTTTTTACATTAATCTCTTTTTATTACAGGTCTATTTAAACAACACATTAATCTTTTTTTTGTTACAGGTTAACCTGCTTGGATTCGGCTACACACAGGAAATAATGTTATACTTTGTAAAAATTGTAATTAGTTTATTAAACTGTAAATCGAATAAAATAAAATATTAAACTTTTGTGTTCTTATTATTGTTGGTTAAAGGACTGTAGATATTAAAAAGGAGGGGTGATTATAAATTGATCTTGCTACAAAATCTTAAAATGAGGGTAGCTGAGAAAATTCTAATATTAATTGATACCAAACAAGATAGGTTTATCTCGAAAGATGCATTGGTTAGACGAGGAAAACTATTTGGTTTAGATGTGGGAGCAAATGAGGATGCTCATTTATCTCGAAAGATGAAAAATGGTTAGTCGAAGAAAACTTTTTGGTCCAGAATGTTAGCGGTAAAAAAAATCTTAAAAATAGGTTTATCTCGTGTGTGGAAATGTGGATGCTCATTTATCTCGAAAGATGAAAAATGGTTAGTCGAAGAAAACTTTTTGGTTCAGATGTGGGAGGAAATGAGGATGCTCATTTATCTCGAAACATAAAAAATTTAAGATAGGTTTATCTCGTGTGTGGAAATGTGGATGCTCATTTATCTCGAAAGATGAAAAATGGTTAGTCGAAGAAAACTTTTTGGTCCAGATGTGTGTGGAAATGTGGATGCTGGTGGAAATGTGGCGGTGGGTTTCTTGATTTTACCCTACTATGTTCTGATGGAATGTCTACCAAAATTGTGCTATTATTAGCTGCCCACGTAACAAGCTGACTGTACCAAGGCAATAAGTTGATAGCGTAATTCCAAGACCGCTGAAAGATCTTGGCCACCACAGACTAGGTCATCGACATTGAGTGAATTGCCATAATTCTTCTTAGTTTATGTATTTATAAGTATATAAATTCTGGCACGTGGAAACTAAATAATTGAAAGCGGATCCACTAGGAAAATAGTCTTAGAGTTACCTACTGTTGTACTTTGAATATTTTACTGCAACCCCTATTTCTGGTACATTTACAAGCAAATTTTGTTTTTGAGCAAGCAACAAACTCCAAAACAGGCGAATATAGCAAGCAAATTCAACACGTTCGAGCCGCGTGAAAGCAGTATTACTAAAATAACGTTTTTCTAACCTTGAATATCGTCTTGTTAAATCCATTTATTGCGTTTTTATAACCTTGATACACAATCATAACGTACGTTATCACATTGATATAATAGCGTAAACCACTGCATGCCTAAACCTCGTTGACCTACGAGAGAAAGTGATATCAGCGAAAAAATATAAAAACTAGTTCCACGTTGTAGAAGTTTAGGCGCCAATGACTCTCTCCAGTTTGTATATTCCGTCTCTCTTTCTCTAACAACAACTTAATTGACCTACATTTATCCATCTCTTTTATGTTAGCGTTTCGCGAAGGTCAATGCAATGTTTCGTTTTAACCCAGACCTAAATTTCATAGTTTTGTGAAAGTTGTTGCGTGTGACACGCAGAAACCGTACACGAATAAAATATTGATCGTTGTTTATAACCTACAATTTAATAAATACTCCGGTTATTTTTATCATATTTAATACGAACGCTGACAATTCTGTAAACTAAACAAATGCTATCGGTTTGTGGGTGCGTTACGCATAACCTTTCAATTTCACAAAGGAGCGATGGATTAATCAATAGCTGCATCTTATCCATTTCATAATTAACCCAAAATTAAGGATAATTAACAAATTATTACGTAATAAATATATTCGTTTTAATTGAAGGTTGATATTTATAAATTGCGATACGATGTGACGCTATAAAACAAATACTTATTTACACATAACGTAAAGCTGATCGGTCAATGTATTACTAAGTTTCCTATTCTAATTTGATACAGTATTATACAACTCTCGCAGAACTATAATTCAATTCCTAACCGGACGGGCAATTTCCGCTAATACACCTGTTTAAACTAACCCATTCCCAAGGGCGCTGATTCCATGGGGCTTGGGGGTGCCCAAGCTCCCCCCCTGAATGTTATTGCCAATACGACTGAATCCCCCCCCCCCCAATATTTTATCAGATTGGTCTTCATTCCTAAACCGGGACAGAAGGACTACTCCTTGGCCAAATCCTATCGCCCAACCAGTCTAACGTTCTTTTTGTTAAAAACGCTGGAAAGAGTGTGCGATAGGGCAGGGATTGGGCAGTACCATCCTCTTCACCCAAACCAACATGTCTATATTGTCGGCCTTAATTTATAAAATGATACGGTCCTAACTCGGAACCATAAATATTTATAACATGTCTATATACCAGGTGTAATTAGAATATTTACCTACCGCGTGAGGGTATCCAATTAACAATAAATAATAAATGGCAGGACCTCTAGCACTATCGTACCCTCACGTTTTGGGACGTTGCCTCGCAAGCTGCAGCAGTCGGTGAGAGGGGGGTTCATTAAACAAACACACTGAGACGAAATTCCGATTGTTTTATTAAATGGGCTAGTAACTAAAACTTCAACTAATTACATATGCATAACAAAAATATACAGTAAATAACATTATTTACAATAGGGCGCCACCATGGGAATTAAACGGCCCATGGACCAATCGCGGTAATAGCTCTCGTCGCACTTTGTTCGTGGGCGATGAACCAAGATTGCAGGACAGAAAATAATCACTTCACAGGGGCTAAACTTTTAAAGTCTCCGGCTAGCGCAAACACAACTTAACTAAACTTAACTAACAAAACTTATTTTTGAATAGTAATACAGTTCTGGGTGTAAACACCCCAATAACAAAAATTTATTAATGCTACCCTAGTCTACCTAACTTGCATAGTGCGACGACCCTTTTTTTAACCACGGGGTCATCAACAACAGGAAAAATACGACCTTCGCAAGGGTCAAATATTACAGTAACGGAACTCCTGACCGGAGCTTCGCATACACAGGTAGTCTCGCGGCTTAGTGACTACAGGCCTCATACAAACGTTGAAAGAACAATAAAATAGAAGACCCTTCTAAAGCGATGCGGTCTCTAAAACAATACTTTAACGGGATCAATTTACTAGAACTGAGCTTTAACCCGACGTTGTATTTTATATGGAAATCGACAGGTACTGTATTTAAACAAATACGGAATTATGATGCATAACACAGCCTTGAGTTCATGGTAATACCACATATACTATTTACTTACTCAGAGAAATAATTAACTTAGAACATAACGGCACGCACTTGACTTCAGAGAAATAAAACACTTCACTCAGTCTGGAAATAAAAAACCAGCTTTAACCTCTAATGCGTCTGGAAATAAACAACCCCGATTACCACCGGCTGGCATCCTTATATACATTTAAGTTAATTGAAAAATAACCCCTTTCTTAGCTCTCATACTCGACTTAGGATACGCCGGTCGTAAATCTTTAAGATTAATTAAACTGCCAATTGCACTAAGATAGCCACACAAGTAGATCTTGGAACTAATTTTAGTTGAGTACTCCGCTAATTGAAAAATTCCTTCCGACCACCCAGACATAAATAGGGTCCTAGAACATGATTGACATCTAATCATAGATAGCCACTAATCTGACATGTTTAGTGCCTTTGAAGTAAAGTGCCTTTAGAAAAATTAATTAACTCTTGGATTATGTCTTCCTGGAACTTCGCTAGGACGCTCTTGGGTGATCTTGCAGCTGCTTACAATTGCAGACATATTTATGCTACAAGACCTTCATTCTAATAATTAGAATGCTAAAATTAAACTAGAAAATAACTATTTTTAGAAATAATAGAACTATTAGAGCGTATTAAAACAGTATGTTACACAGGGAGGTCTACAGAGTCTGCCCTACACGCTGTGGTAGGGCGGAACGAGAAATCCCTCAAGAACAATATGTCAGCTATAGGCTTATTTATAGATATTGAAGGCGCGTTTATTGAAACCACCTTTGAAACTATTGATAAAGTTATGAGAGAACACGAAGTGGACAACACGCTCAGGCAGTTAATCCAACAGTATCTACCCTGTCGTGAAGTACGTGTCTGTGTCGGAACAGCGGTAGCTAAGGGCTGTTCTCAGGATGGCGTATTGTCACCGCTACTATGCAATCTAGTAGTTGACAACCTGCTACATCGTCTTAATGGGGCCGGCTTCTACACGGTAGGGTATGCTGATGACTGGCTACTGTGGTAGTTGGCAAATATGAGCAAGTGCTGTGCAACCTAATGCAAACAGCATTAAAGCTTATCCTTACTTTTTTCGTAAGCTTTCAGCAAATTTTTTTTAACGTCTTTAAAGATAGAAGGTAATGATTGTTGGTCGTTGTCCCAGCGTACTTTTGCGTCAAATTCAATTACGTTAGTATTGTCCGGAACTGAACCATAATAACTACCATTGATTGGGGTATATTTTCCAAAAACAAGAAATGAAGGCGTAAATTGGGTTGCTTCGTGTTTGAATGTACGCAAAGCTTGAGAGATTTTAAGGATATTTTCATCCTACCTAGTGTGGTCTGAATCGATATATGAGGAGATAGCAGTAATTAAAACTCGATTTACTGATAACAAACTTGTTGACGAACACAAAAAAAATATATCTTACAAGGCATATAATTGCTAGGGTGACAAGCCCTCCTTTGAGCTTCACCTAGACTAATAAAGAAAAACTGCAACATCATTCTCAAAAAATGATTCAAAAATTACTAGAGCGACAAACTTACCCCGAGTCTCGTCTAGACTTATGTAATGCTGAGCGACCAACTCTTAATGAGTCTTGTATAGACTAACATACTGTTGAGCGACCAACTATGACGACAAGTCTCGCTTAGACCAAATAGGTCTTAAAATGCTGCGTTGCAATATCGATATATCTAAAAAATATGCTATCAAAACAAAATCATGCTCGCTACACAAAAGCAATATTGTAGCGATACATGTATAGAAAAAACAGTATTCCAAATTATTAAAATATTGCTTTTATATCGAGGGATTTATCAATAAGTATCGTAGCTAAAGGGGATCGTAAATGAGCTTAAATGCAAAACATTATCAACAACCTCATTATTGTAGTATTTAAGAAAACAGATATAACAAAATCAGTTTACTATAGTGTTTTAGAAGGTATAGATATACCAAGAATTCAGTTAATTGCGTTAGCTGTATTTAAGCACAAAATTTTTTTTTGTAGAAATTCCTAACTTATAGTTGATTATTTAGATTGTAAGGGAACACTTTAGAATTATCGCCAACTAAGATAATGTAGTAGATAGGTTTAATGAATTTTTTCCTTTTTTCTTTTAATCATAATAAATAGTAAATAGAAGCTTTTTATCTATAACTAGAGTACTTGCAGAAGGAATTATATAATCCAAAGCACATGATTAAAGTGAGGTTATGTAATTTGCTAAACACATTTGAAAGGTATATGCTTTAGTTTCATCCTAAATTAGGTTAGGTAATTATTTAAGAGAATTAAAAAATATAAATACACTGTTTTTATAAGGGAAAATGCCAGTTAATTAAATTTAAAATAACATATATGAAGTAAAAAACACTGTTCAAACATGGCGGCCTAAATGCCCAGATTGATATTTCATCTGTATTTAATGGCATGCTAACATAAAATAGATATGCAATGTTGCCAGATATTTCTTCTATTTAAAAGCTATTAAAAATTTTTAAAAAAATTATTTTTTATTATTATTTGAGTGAACAAAACCCAATTTCTACAAATATATTCAAAACTAACTTTTATAAGATAAATCGGAGGTGAAGACAAATTTTTCAACAAAACGTTTTGGCGCCACTGTTATAGTCCCGCGCAACTGTTATGAGCCACTACTACAGATGGTCCACAATATTGCGCAATAAAGGTATTACGACATAATTTGCCAAATTGTGTCATGTACCAAATATGTTTACAGTGATACAAGATGCACCTTAAAAAAGATAAAAAACGCTCACCTAAAAATGTGGAACGCTTCACGATTCTGCGGTCATCTTTATGCAGGAGCCGTGCTAATTTCCATGTATCTCGTTTGGCGTTGTTTGGGCGTGGGTTTCATTAGGCCATCGTTGAGTCCAGATTTAATGTCTTACCTCTTCTTCTGTTTGTAGGCAGGACGGAGGAATAAGGTGAAGGTAGAGATACGATAGGGCAAGAGATAAAGGAAAACGTATATCCCAAAAGAGAAAAGACAAGAAAAAAACAACACACACAATCCGGATGTCCGGTCGTGTCGCAAAACGCGCACTTACCCCATCACTTTACGCCTGCGCATTCTTTTGCGCCGACGCAACTGTCCAGGATGGCGGAAATGAACAAGTTTATTTTTAAAATATTGGCAGGAATTCACTCACAAATTAAAAAGTGTGCAATGCCAATTTTGGCATGTAACACTATACACTGCAGTAGTATGACCTATGCTATGCTATGGAGCTGTTGTTTAGTGGCCTCGAACCAGACAAGTTAACACAGCTAAAGAACTTACGGACATACAAAGATTAGCTTGTCTTAGTATCACAAACGCAATAAAATCCACACCAACTGCGACCTTGAAAGCCATCTTGAACCTCCCTCCGCTAGACCTGCATGTGGAGAAGGTGGCTCTAAGAGCGACACTAAGACTAAAAGTTAAGGGATTGTGGAACAATAAGGGAGATGGTGGGAGACACAAGGATATCTTAAAGGAAGCGTTGCTAACAATGCAACTCTTGATGCCATGGTCGACTCAATTACACCCAAACTAATATTCAAGAAGCGGTACAAGGTCTGTGTGGACCTTGAAGACGTGATTCCAGCAGATACATTCATTTTCACAGATGGATAAAAAACGAAGGAAGGTACAGGGGCAGGCATTTTTTCAGATGACCTAGACCTTCACGAAAGCATATCGTTGGGAACGCATGCAACTGTTTTCCAAGCAGAAGTCACTGCGATCACGCAAGGTGCTAGTTTTATTTTGGAACGAGGTATTTAAAATAAAACTATACGCATATCCACAGAGAGCAGGGCAGCTTTAATGGCCCTAAATAGGCAGAAGATCCTTTCAGAGGTGGTACTTCAGTGCCACCTCATTCTTAAACGGACTTTTTACTCTAATATCCTCGAGCTGGCCTAGATCAAGGGTCATTCAGGTAAATACGGTAATGAGCAGACTGACGCTTTGGCGAGACAAGGATTGACTCAGAGTTTTGTCGGACTTGAGCCATCGGTCTCTCTTTCGACATCTGTGCTATTTACCATGATAAGATAGAGAACCTACCATCGCCATTGCGAGAGGTGGGCAAAGGAAACATATTGCCGACAGGCAAAAATGTTTATTGTCTCCTTCGACAAAAATGGGAAACTTTGCATAGGTTTACCGAGGCAAAAACTACGACTTTTAGTAGGTGTTTTGACTGGACACTATTTGATTGGACACTACAAGTTAAAAAAGCACATGCATAGGTTGGGTTTATCAGAAAACCCAACCTGTCGCAGTTGTCAACGGGATGAGGAGACGGCAGAGCACATCCTTTGCACCTTGACCGGGACTCGCCAATCTCTGAGGATCCATGTTAGGTGACTTCTGGCCAGACATCGCCAGAATCGGTAACACGCCCTGGACCGGTATCCTCAGGTTCGTCTGTAAGCTCGGATGGCAGAGTGATTGAGGACCAGGTATAAGAAGGCAGCACAATGGGTCCATATCGAGGTCTAAGTGCGCGTGGCTTTGCCACCCTTCCAACGAAATCAATCGATCAGTCAGACCTATAATTCAATTCCTAACTAGACATGGCAATTGGCGCTAGTAATTACACCTGTTTAAACTACCCATTCCCAAGGGCGCCGACTCCATGGGGTTTGGGGATGCCCGAGCCCCCCGAATGTTATTGCCATAGGACTGAGCCTCCCCAATATTTCATGCTGTGTCCCTGAGTAATTTTTACTAAGTACGTCATTATAAGCATGCGGGATAAACAAAAGCTTTGTGTTATTTTTGAAGCAATATTATTGCATTTTGTTCTAGAAATATCAGTTACGAAGAACTATTTTTATTATGTTGTTATTACATGATGTTCTGTGATTTCTATCCATGGGTACCGAGCCGTCGACAGACGTTTCGCACAAACTGTATTCAACAGAAGGCTGCGAGCGGAAGCGCAAGCCTAGACTCCCACTAGCGTTTGTTTCTTACTCCCGAATCCTGTTAATTAGTGTCGTGTCAGTAGGTGACATAGAGAACATACGGTAAGTGATTAGTACTCACTCACATTCGATACGAAATCTAATGCAATACCACTACGTAATTGCGACTCTTACGAGTAGTGGAATCTTTTGTTTTAAAACGCGGAGCTAAATTTTACGTTAACAATATTACAATAATATAGTATAGTATAATACAGTGTTCTAGTGGTGAGGGTAATTACGTTGTAGGTGCGTTTTACTGTTAAACAAACACCCTACAAATTATCTTTTCGTGGTTGATTTGTTAAAAAATAGGTGATTGCGTAGCTGAAAAACAAATGAAATGGATAAATTTTTGATTAAAAAACCACGCCTGCAACTTGAAATACCGCTATCGTCGGCACATTTACTGTCATCACCAGGTAATCCTCGCAAAAGATTATTACCTACATAAAACCATTCAGAAAATAGAAACTTAACTTGCAACAATTGTAACATCTGCGAAGTATAAAAATATACAATTCAAGGCGACAGTAATTGGCGAGGCATTATCAAGCAGAAATTCTTTAATGTAATTATAGCAATTGATAACTACGTATAAAATATAAGTAAAACGATTCTTTAAATAACTAATACAATCCAAACTGAAAAGTAACAATGCAAACTACAAAGTAAATCTCAATTTATACAAAAACTTGATATTAATTGGAACTGAAAGTGACCATTAATTATTAGAACAATTATGAATTCCGACATAAAGCTCTATATTGAGAGTGTCTCCCAATATAACGGAGATCAAGCGCTGCTAGACAACTTTACTACCGTGTGTGAAATATTTTTAAAGACCTTTTTTATACCAGGATACAACTTTTACACCTAATAATAAGTAAACTGACCGGACCGGCACTAACACTAATTGCCAGTCGCGACGACCTTGAACAATGTGAAGACTTCAAACGCATCCTAATTGCATATTTCGACGACCAACGCAACATCAAATGTCTAATCCGCGATTTAATAAACCTTAGAATAGAAAATAACGAATCACCCTATCAATTCGGTATGAAATATCAAGACGTATGAAGTTTAATTCTGACAAAATTAAAAATCGAAGAACCCGACCAAAATATCCGATTATAGAAGACAAAAATGTACGACAAAATGACATTAGACACCTACATAAAGCACTACCTGAAGGTTATCAGACAAAATAAGATTCCAACATCCCCAAAATCTAGAGCAGGCAATGAATACATTTATAGAAGTAGAAAACGTTATCTATTACCGAAACAGACTATACTACTATACTACTCACCGATAAAAACCATACAAGCCGCGAGACAAATATCCACACAACCAAAATTTACACCATTTAACGCACAAGGGAATCAACCGCGAATTAACAACCCAAATTATAATAACACAAATTTCAACAATCAATTTAGACAATTCCCGAGACCAACATTTAACTCAAAAGCAGACATGAGCTCTGCAATTCCCACAGAAATATGAGGGGCAGGGACAACATAAATACTCCGGGAGCCCCAAGATGGTCAGTCAGTCTTGAGCCTCACAGCTTTTGCATTTTGACTTAGAGTAATTTTATATAGTTTTGTGAAATCCCACTTGTAATTTCTGATTAAATAAAAATTGTTACAAGAGTTTTTGGAAGAAGACTTTTTAAAAAGGCAGCTCCCAAAGCCCAAAACGTAACTGGCGCAGTCGGTAGGATTCAGAATGGCTCTAAGGAATTCCAAAATCGATGAACTGGTGGCCTGGAATATCAATTCCCAATCTGGAAGAACAAAACAAAATTTGGACAAGGTACAAAATCGGCCAAGCCTAAAGAAACAAAATTTGGACAAGGTACAAAATCGACCAAGCCCAAAGAAGGAAAACATGAAATTGACGATGAAAATTATGTAAGTTCATTTATCCTAACCTATTTTTCTTTTTCAATTATTGATATTAACTAGTAAGATACGAAACGAATTGTATGTACAAATTGTTTATTATTATCGCAATTTAGTATTTATACCATTTATGAAAAAAATTTACCCAGAAAATTTATTTTTAACAAGAGAACTATAAAGACGCATTTACATGCACGAATGATTACAAATTATTACAAACGAAACAATCTATTCAGCAAGTCTGAAACTTTAATATATAAATAGAACGCAATTATCTTACAATTTACTATTCAGAAAAATCCGAAGGACGTATCGCTCATTACAACTTTATAAAGCTATAATTGAATATTTTCAGCACAAAAGTATCTAATTATAAAGAAACATTTATGCAATTTCTTGTAACAAAACGATTTACTGAAATAGCATCATTCAGAAAACATGAAACTTTATAATTGGACATTTTAAGGTAACGAGACTGTACAATTATAAAGGAAGCATTTACGCACTTATTAATGCAAAACCGGACGAGATGATTATAGCAACTTATTACTGCAAACACTTAATTACTCAGCAGGACTGAATAAAAATGCACAAATTATAACGCAGTTATTGCAGAAGATTATTACCTACATAAAACCATTCAGAAAATAGAAACTTAACTCGCAACAATTGTAACATCTGCGAAGTATAAAAATATACAATTCAAGGCGACAGTAATTGACAAAACATTACCAAGCAGAAATTTTTAAATGTAGTTATAGCAATTGATAACAATATATAAAATATAAGTAAAACAATTATTTAAATAACTAATACAATCTAAACTGAAAAGTAACAATACAAACTACAAAGTAAATCTCAATTTATGCAAAAACTTGATAAGCGACCATTAATTATTAGAACAATTATGAATTCCGACATAAAGTATCCCCTAATATAACGGAGATCAAGCGCTGCTAGGTAACTTTACTACCGCGTGTGAAATATTTTTAAAAACCTTTTATAAACCAGGAGACAACAAACGTAATGTTTTACTTTTACGCCTAATAATAAGTATACTGATCGGACGGGCACTAACACTAATTGCCAGTCGCGATGACCTTAAACAATGGGAAAACTTCAAATGCATCCTAATTGTATATTTCGGTGACCAACGCAACATCAAACATCTAATTCGCAATTTAATAAACCTTAGAATGGAAAATAACCAATCACTCTATCAATTCGGTATGAAATGTCAAAACGTACAAAGTTTAATTCTGACAAAATTAAAAATCAAAGAACCCGTCCATAATATCCGATTATTGAAGACAAAATGTACGACGAAATGGCATTAGACACCTACATAAAAGCACTACCTGAACGGTTATCAGACAAAATAAGATTCCAACATCCCCAAAATTTAGAGGCAATGAATATGATTATAGAAGTAAAAAACGTTATCTATTACCGAAACAGATTATATTACTATACTACTCACCGATAAAAACCATACAAGCCGCGAGACAAATATCCACACAACCAAAATTTACACCATTTAACGCACACATGAATCAACCGCGAATTAACAACTCAAATTTTAATAACACAAATTTCAACAATCAATTTAGACAATTCCCGAGACCAACATTCAACTCAAAAGCAGACATGAGCTCTACAGTTCCAACAGAAATGTGAGGGGTAGGGACAACATAAATACCCCGGGAGCCCCAAAATGGTCAGTCAGTCTTGAGCCTCACAGCTTTTGCATTATTGTTTGTTCAGGCTACTCGCCATAATTTAAATCCATTTAACAGTAATTTCGACTTAGAGTAATTTTATATAGTTTTGTAGAATCCCACTTGTAATTTCTGATTAAACAAAAATTGTTACAAGAGTTTTTGGAAGAAGACTTTTTAAAAAGGCAGCTCCCAAGGCCAAAAATGTAACTGGCGCAGCCGGTAGGATCCAGAACTGCACTAAGGAAATCGAAAATCGATGAACTGCCGGCCTGGAATATCAATTCCCAATCTGGAAGAACAAAACAAAATTTGGATAAGGTACAAAATCGACCAAGCCCAAAGAAACAAAACTAGGACAGGTTTAAAATCGACCAAACCCAAAGAAGAAAAACAGATGAAATTGATAATGAAAATTATGCAAGTTTATTTATCCTAACCCATTTTTCTTTTTTCAATTATTGATATTAGCTAGTAAGATACGAAGCAAATTTTTTATTATTATTATCGCAATTTAGTATTTATACCATTTATGAAAAAAAATTACCCAGAAAACTTATTTTTAACAAGAGAACTATCACGACGCATTTATATGCACGAATTATTACAAACGGAACGATCTATTTAGCAAGTCTGAAACTTTAGTATATAAATAGAACGCAATTATCTTACAACAATTTACTATTCAGAAAAATCCGAAAAACCTATGGCTCATCACAACTTTATAAAGCTATAATTGAATATTTTCAGCACGAAAGTATCTAATTAAGAAACATTTATGCAAGTTGTTGTAACAAAACGATTTACTGAAATAGCATCATTCAAAAAACCTGAAACTATAATTAAACATTTCAAGGTAACGAGACTGTACAATTATAAAAGAAGCATTTACGCACTTATTAATGCAAAACCTGACGAGATAATTATAGCAACTATTACTGCACACACTTAATTACTCAGCACGACTCAATAAAAATGCATAAATTATAACGCAGTTATTGCAAAATTACCTACATAAAACCATTCAGAAAATAGAAACTTAACTTGCAACAATTGTAACATCTGCGAAGTATAAAAATATACAATTCAAGGCGACAGTAATTGGCGAGACATTATCAAGCAAAAATTCTATAATGTAATTATAGCAATTGATAACTACATATAAAATATAAGTAAAATAATTGTTTAAATAAGTAATACAATCCAAACTGAAAAGTAAAAATACAAACTACAAAGTAACTCTCAATTTATGCAAAAACTTGAAAATAATTGGAACTGAAAGCGACCATTAATTATTAGAACAATTATGAATTCCGACATAAAGCTCTATATTGAGAGTGTCCCCCAATATAACGGAGATCAAGCGCTGCTAGACAACTTTACTACCGTGTGTGAAATATTTTTAAAGACCTTTTTTATACCAGGAGACAACTTTTACACCTAATAATAAGTAAACTGACCGGACCGGCACTAACACTAATTGCCAATCGCGACGACCTTGAACAATGGGAATACAAACGCATCCTATTTGCATACTTCGGTGACCAACGCAACATCAAATGTCTAAGCTACGATTTAATAAACCTTAGAATGGAAAATAACCAATCACTCTATCAATTCGGTATGAAATGTCAAAACGTACAAAGTTTAATCCTGACAAAATTAAAAATCAAAGAACCCGACCAAAATATCCGATTATTGAAGACAAAAATGTACGACGAAATGGCATTAGACACCTACATAAAAGCACTACCTAAACGGTTATCTGACAAAATAGGATTCCAACATACCCAAAATTTAGAGCAGGCAATTAATTTAATTATAGAAGAAGAAAACGTTATGTATTACCGAAACAGACTATACTACTATACTACTCACCGATAAAAACCATACAAGCCGCGATACAAATATCCACACAACCAAAATTTACACCATTTAACGCACAAATGAATCAACCGCTAATTAACAACTCAAATTTTAATAACACAAATTTCAACAATCAATTTAGACAATTCCCGAGACCAACATTCAACTCAAAAGCAGACATGAGCTCAGCAGTTCCCACAGAAATGTGAGGGGTAGGGACAACATAAATACCCCGGGAGCCCCAAGATGGTCAGTCAGTCTTGAGCTTCACAGCTTTTGCATTTTTAATTGTTCAGGCTCACCTTAATTTAAATCCATTTAACAGTAATTTCGACTTAGAGTAATTTTATATAGTTTTGTAAAATCCCACTTATAATTTTTGATTAAATAAAAATTGTTACAAGAGTTTGTGAAAGAAGACTTTTTAAAAAGGCAGCTCCCAAGGCCAAAAATGTAACTGGCGTAGCCAGTAGGATCCAGAAGGGCACTAAGGAAATCAAAAATCGACGAACTGATGGCCTGGAATATTAATTCCCAATCTGGAAGAACAAAACAAAATTTGGATAAGGTACAAAATCGACCAAGCCCAAAGAAACAAAACTAGGACAGGTTCAAAATCGACCAAGCCCAAAGAAGGAAAACAGATGAAATTGACAATGAAAATTATGCAAGTTTATTTATCCTAACCCATTTTTCTTTTTTCAATTATTGATATTAGCTAGTAAGATACGAAACAAATTTTTTTATTATTATTATCGCAATTTAGTATTTATACCATTTATGAAAAAAAATTACCCAGAAAACTTATTTTTAACAAGAGAACTATCACGACGCATTTATATGCACGAATTATTACAAATTATTACAAACGAAACAATCTATTCAGCAAGTCTGAAACTTTAATATATAAATAGAACGCAATTATCTTACAACAATTTACTATTCAGAAAAATCCGAAAGACCTATCGCTCATCACTACTTTATAAAGCTATTTGAATATTTTCAGCACAAAAGTATCTAATTATAAAGAAACATTTATGCAAGTTGTAACAAAACGATTTACTGAAATAGCATCATCCAAAAAACCTGAAACTATAATTGAACATTTCAAGGTAACGAGACTGTACAATTATAAAGGAAGCATTTACGCACTTATTAATGCAAAACTTGACGAGATAATTATAGCAACTATTACTGCAAACACTTAATTACTTAGCACGACTCAATAAAAATGCATAAATTATAACGCAGTTATTGCAAAATTACCTACATAAAACCATTCAGAAAATAGAAACTTAACTTGCAACAATTGTAACATCTGCGAGGTATAAAAATATACAATTCAAGGCGACAGTAATTGGCGAGACGTTATCAAGCAGAAATTCTATAATGTAATTATAGCAATTGATAACTACATATAAAATATAAGTAAAATGATTGTTTAAATAACTAATACACTCCAAACTGAAAAGTAAAAATACAAACTACAAAGTAAATCTCAATTTATACAAAAACTTGATATTAATTGGAACTGAACGTGATCATTAATTATTAGAACAATTATGAATTTCGACATAAAGCTCTATATTGAGAGTGTCCCCCAATATAACGGAGATCAAGCGCTGCTAGACAACTTTACTACCGTGTGTGAAATATTTTTAAAAACCTTTTTTTATACCAGTAGACAACTTTTACACCTAATAATAAATAAACTGACCGGACCGGTGCTAACACTAATTGCCAGTCGCGACGACCTTGAACAATGGGAATACAAACGCATCCTATTTGCATACTTCGGTGACCAACGCAACATCAAATGTCTAAGCTACGATTTAATAAACCTTAGAATGGAAAATAACTAATCACTCTATCAATTCGGTATGAAATGTCAAAACGTACGAAGTTTAATCCTGACAAAATTAAAAATTAAAGAACCCGACCAAAATATCCGATTATTGAAGACAAAAATGTACGACGAAATGGCATTAGACACCTACATAAAAGCACTATCTGAACGGTTATCAGACAAAATAAGATTCCAACATACCCAAAATTTAGAGGAGGCAATTAATATAATTATACAAGAAGAAGAAGACGTTATGTTGTAACAATTTTATTTTTGGGTTGATAAATCCCTTCATTAAAAGTGCGAAAATAATAAAACACTTTTATTAAATAATGTCGTAATACATTTAACAAGTAAAATAATACATTAAAACAGCATCTTGATTTGTTAGTCTATTTGTGGTTGGATGTCGGTGTATTCCACAGCCAGTCGCAGGCGCGTTTAGGTGTGACAACCTCCCCCTTGGATCCTCCGATCGTCCGAGTGAGGATGATAATCACTCGGCCATACGTAGAAGAAGTAACAAGATGTATGAAAGGACGATGGCCAGTAATCTGCGTATCAATTTTAATGAGTGAGCACATTTTCTGAATAGCGGTTGGTAAAGTATAAACGTTATTATCTTATTTAATTTGGGAAAATTTGTTTAGCGCGACGAGAGATTAGGCGACGAGAGATTACGCGACGAGAGATTAGGCGACGAGAAACATCACTACAATCTACGATGCACTTAGAATTTTGAAAACTTTAATTGACTTTAAGAAAACCACTTCATTTTACGACGTGTACGGTGTACTTGGAAGATGGAAAGTTGATCTAATTTATAGAGGATCGTTTGTTGCACAGAGTAAAGATGCTACTTTGGTAGAATATAGGCAGTAAATTTCGCATGGTAAAACAAGTACCTAATCAAGGCTAGGAATGCAGTTTTGTTTGGTTCGTAGTAGTTCTAAGAAATTCTTTTGTGTTTCACTTTAGAAACACGCTATTTTGTTCCGATGTGTAGAAGTACGAATTTGTTATTTGCTTCAACTATTGCTAAGCTGGATTTCCCAGTATCAAACTTAAAATTCACTCATTTGATTTTGTAAGAAACAACACGTTGCTTCAGTATAAACTGTTAGTTACAACAACAGGTGTTACTGACGTCACTTGTTTGTCTGGAATATGCTGCTGACACATGTATCCTTGAAAGCAAATGCTTAGCACTGCGTTACTACCACTTTTGAAAACACGAATATTTTTGTGATCATTTTCATTATAAACTAAAACTAGTACTTTTAACTTAAAGAGAAAAATTTGTATAGTAACTTTTGTAATGTAATCGACCTGAACAGATCTGAATGGGTTAGAATATCTTTCTGTAATAAGTTACACCTTGCTGTAATATATTTGATCATGAATAAGGTTGATAAACCTTACTTTAAATTTACAAAGTAATTCAAGTAGTTATTTAATTTTGTTGCATTGCATTTTATTTAAAAAAAGAGAGATTCTTTTTAGTAAATTATTAGTCCAAGCTTAAAGTTTTTTATTTTGATCAAATGTGATCAAACCTAACCACAGGAAATTAGTATCTTTAAGAGTTGAATTTTGATGCCAACCTTATATAGAAAATATCTTTTTAAAATTTCCTTAGGTATGTTTGCGGGACACAAACAGTGTTCCAATTTTCTATTAATCTAATTATTATACTTTCTTACAGGAACAGCGTCTTATTCTGTTAAGACAGGTTTTTGTCAGCGAAGGCAATCTTTTTTTCTTTGGGTCTCCACGTCCGCCCTTAGAAATATGCCATGTCATTAACGTGAATCAATCCGGACTTTGTGGCGCCTATTTGTTTTAGTTTGAGTATGACCCACCAACAGATTTTGACTTACCCCCCCATTTCTCATAGCTCTACCCAAGGAATAGACCCCTAGTTACGTCGGAAGACTTCGTTTTGCTGACACCCAACTTCTAGAGTCAGATATATATATTAAGAAGAAAAACGTAACACTAGCGCCCATGCGTGAGGCTAGTTGAGCCAAGTTAGAAAAATGGTTTCACTGACACCCAATGTGGGGCTGGTGTATTTAGAAAAATATTTCAATGTATTACCGAAACAGACTATACTACTATACTACTCACCGATAAAAACCATACAAGCCGCGATACAAATATCCACACGACCAAAATTTACACCATTTAACGCACAAATGAATCAACCGCGAATTAACAACTCAAATTTTAATAACACAAATTTCAACAATCAATTTAGACAATTCCCGAGACCAACATTCAACTCAAAAGCAGACATTAGCTCAGCAGTTCCCACAGAAATGTGAGGGGTAGGGACAACATAAATACCCCGGGAGTCCCAAGATGGTCAGTCATTCTTGAGCTTCACAGCTTTTGCATTGTTAGTTGTTCAGGCTCGCCCTAATTTAAATTCATTTAACAGTAATTTCGACTTAGAGTAATTTTATATAGTTTTGTAAAATCCCACTTATAATTTCTGATTAAATAAAAATTGTTACAAGAGTTTTTGGAAGAAGACTTTTTAAAAAGGCAGCTCCCAAAGCCCAAAACGTAACTGGCGCAGTCGGCAGGATTCAGAATGGCTCTAAGGAAATCCAAAATCGACGAACTGGTGGCCTGGAATATCAATTCCCAATCTGGAAGAAGAAAACAAAATTTGGACAAGGTACAAAATCGACCAAGCCTAAAGTAACAAAATTTGGACAAGGTACAAAATCGACCAAGCCCAAAGAAGGAAAACCTGAAATTGACGATGAAAATTATGTAAGTTCATTTATCCTAACCCATTTTTCTTTTTTTAATTATTGATATTAGCTAGTAAGATACGAAACGAATTGTATGTACAAATTGTTGATTATTATCGCAATTTAGTATTTATACCATTTATGAAAAAAAATTACCCAGAAAACTTATTTTTACAAGAGAACTATAAAGACGCATTTACATGCACGAATTATTACAAATTATTACAAACGAAACAATCTATTCAGCAAGTCTGAAACTTTAATATATAAATAGAACGCAATTATCTTACAATTTACTATTCAGAAAAATCCGAAGGACGTATCGCTCATTACAACTTTATAAAGCTATAATTGAATATTTTCAGCACAAAAGTATCTAATTATAAAGAAACATTTATGCAATTTCTTGTAACAAAACGATTTACTGAAATAGCATCATTCAGAAAACATGAAACTTTATAATTGGACATTTTAAGGTAACGAGACTGTACAATTATAAAGGAAGCATTTACGCACTTATTAATGCAAAACCGGACGAGATGATTATAGCAACTTATTACTGCAAACACTTAATTACTCAGCAGGACTGAATAAAATGCACAAATTATAACGCAGTTATTGCAGAAGATTATTACCTACATAAAACCATTCAGAAAATAGAAACTTAACTCGCAACAATTGTAACATCTGCGAAGTATAAAATATACAATTCAAGGCGACAGTAATTGACAAAACATTACCAAGCAGAAATTTTTAAATGTAGTTATAGCAATTGATAACAATATATAAAATATAAGTAAAACAATTATTTAAATAACTAATACAATCTAAACTGAAAAGTAACAATACAAACTACAAAGTAAATCTCAATTTATGCAAAAACTTGATAAGCGACCATTAATTATTAGAACAATTATGAATTCCGACATAAAGTATCCCCTAATATAACGGAGATCAAGCGCTGCTAGGTAACTTTACTACCGCGTGTGAAATATTTTTAAAAACCTTTTATAAACCAGGAGACAACAAACGTAATGTTTTACTTTTACGCCTAATAATAAGTATACTGATCGGACGGGCACTAACACTAATTGCCAGTCGCGATGACCTTAAACAATGGGAAAACTTCAAATGCATCCTAATTGTATATTTCGGTGACCAACGCAACATCAAACGTCTAATTCGCAATTTAATAAACCTTAGAATGGAAAATAACCAATCACTCTATCAATTCGGTATGAAATGTCAAAACGTACAAAGTTTAATTCTGACAAAATTAAAAATCAAAGAACCCGACCATAATATCCGATTATTGAAGACAAAATGTACGACGAAATGGCATTAGACACCTACATAAAAGCACTACCTGAACGGTTATCAGACAAAATAAGATTCCAACATCCCCAAAATTTAGAGGCAATGAATATGATTATAGAAGTAAAAAACGTTATCTATTACCGAAACAGATTATATTACTATACTACTCACCGATAAAAACCATACAAGCCGCGAGACAAATATCCACACAACCAAAATTTACACCATTTAACGCACACATGAATCAACCGCAATTAACAACTCAAATTTTAATAACACAAATTTCAACAATCAATTTAGACAATTCTCGAGACCAACATTCAACTCAAAAGCAGACATGAGCTCTACAGTTCCAACAGAAATGTGAGGGGTAGGGACAACATAAATACCCCGGGAGCCCCAAAATGGTCAGTCAGTCTTGAGCCTCACAGCTTTTGCATTATTGTTTGTTCAGGCTACTCGCCATAATTTAAATCCATTTAACAGTAATTTCGACTTAGAGTAATTTTATATAGTTTTGTAGAATCCCACTTGTAATTTCTGATTAAACAAAAATTGTTACAAGAGTTTTTGGAAGAAGACTTTTTAAAAAGGCAGCTCCCAAGGCCAAAAATGTAACTGGCGCAGCCGGTAGGATCCAGAACTGCACTAAGGAAATCGAAAATCGATGAACTGATGGCCTGGAATATCAATTCCCAATCTGGAAGAACAAAACAAAATTTGGATAAGGTACAAAATCGACCAAGCCCAAAGAAACAAAACTAGGACAGGTTTAAAATCGACCAAACCCAAAGAAGAAAAACAGATGAAATTGACAATGAAAATTATGCAAGTTTATTTATCCTAACCCATTTTTCTTTTTTCAATTATTGATATTAGCTAGTAAGATACGAAGCAAATTTTTTATTATTATTATCGCAATTTAGTATTTATACCATTTATGAAAAAAAATTACCCAGAAAACTTATTTTTAACAAGAGAACTATCACGACGCATTTATATGCACGAATTATTACAAACGGAACGATCTATTTAGCAAGTCTGAAACTTTAGTATATAAATAGAACGCAATTATCTTACAACAATTTACTATTCAGAAAAATCCGAAAAACCTATGGCTCATCACAACTTTATAAAGCTATAATTGAATATTTTCAGCACGAAAGTATCTAATTATAAAGAAACATTTATGCAAGTTGTTGTAACAAAACGATTTACTGAAATAGCATCATTCAAAAAACCTGAAACTATAATTGATCATTTCAAGGTAACGAGACTGTACAATTATAAAGGAAGCATTTACGCACTTATTAATGCAAAACCTGACGAGATAATTATAGCAACTATTACTGCAAACACTTAATTACTCAGTACGACTCAATAAAAATGCATAAATTATAACGCAGTTATTGCAAAATTACCTACATAAAACCATTCAGAAAATAGAAACTTAACTTGCAACAATTGTAACATCTGCGAAGTATAAAAATATACAATTCAAGGCGACAGTAATTGGCGAGACATTATCAAGCAAAAATTCTATAATGTAATTATAGCAATTGATAACTACATATAAAATATAAGTAAAATGATTGTTTAAATAACTAATACAATCCAAACTTGTAACGAAAATATATTCTATAGCACCATGTTTGCAAGAATCGCTTCAGTATAATTTTATTCTGTGGTATTTAATTCTCGTATTTGATGCTATAATATCTAAGAGAAACAATTCTATATGAAAACAGGAAATCATGTTCGCTTAAATAACTTAAATGCTTTGCACAGAGATATTTATTAATATTATACATCCAAGGAAAGTATTTATATGGGATCTAGTCGTTTGTGTTGCCTACTTTACAGGCGGATTCTTCCCCTTCATTCGTTAGAATTAGAATAGCGCGTGCGTGTACTGGTCACGAGGTAATGCGCCACGCAAATAAGGTGTCGTACTAGAACGGAACGAGGTCGGCCATTGCTTTGGTAAATGTAGTCGCGTTGGCATTGTTTTCTTTAAAAGTATGAATATTCAGGCCTTGCAGAAGTGGGGACTCCGGATCGGCGTGGGATGGTAATAATAGGGGGGCGAGTCGCCTTGGGACACAGAGTGAAGCTCCAGGCTCCTGTGACACCAGCAAGGCACTGGAACACGCCGCTTCTTGAATTGTTGTGTTGGAATTTGTTAACCCGTATGACGGAGTAGAATGAAGAATTAATATGACGGATTAGAATGTACGAAAAGTATTTTTAAATGTTGCAATAACATTATGATATGGTAAGACGGTGATATATTTGAATTAAAGATTGGAAAGCTATTCGTTTATCAGGGCAACTACAGCTGTTTTTTTAATGTTTTGTTACGACAAGTTGATGAGCAGATTTTAGAGGATGTACATCGCCGTTTGAGAACTAGAGATGAAGACATCAACATCTACAGGTATCAAACCTTCTTTTTTGTTTTGTTTGTGAGAATTCGTGAATGCTCACATAATTAGTTTTCAAGGATCGTTTGGTCAAGTTAAATTTTGTGTATATAGAACAGCGTGGGAGAAAATAGTCACGAAATGCTATAGTAATAATTTTATAAAATTTGCATAAATTCACTTGTTAAAAATATGAGACTTCAAAGTCCATTTCTTGCTTTTTGGAAAATTTATTTGTAGATGTTAAATTTTAATAAGTTCATAATACTTGAATTAAATGAAAAGTTGTTTGTCCCAGTTAACTACATGTGATTCAAATTTTTTTTAGAGATAATTTATGAGAAACATATGTGAGCCAATAATCAGATCTGAACACTTGGTGTCAAAACTTGTTTTAAAATATTATTAACTTAAGGTCCTGTTATGTCAAAGACAGATGTATAGAAAAACCAATTTTATTAGTTCATTTTTGTAAACATATTTAAACAAAAAATCAAGAAAGAGAAACTATATTAAATTTCATTTTTAGACAAGTTTTTTATTCCATGCATAATTAATTTTACTAAATTTTTAAAGAAAATAAGTTTGTTGAATAATGAAATTATACGAATGCTGAAGCAATTTAAAAAGCACAGATATGCTACAACTGGTTTGTTCTAGGTATTCATTTTTGATTTAAATATCTTTAGTGTGGTAATCTTAATATGATCCACCTGTAATTATTAGTCTGTTTTTTTGTTGGAAAGCACAAACTGTGTCTTTCTAATTGAGAATTTGTTGTGCATTTTCTTTCAGGATCATCGAGATCGAAGAGGTCGTAAGTATGTTCCAGAAGTTTCCAGATACATTAGTTCAGTAAGTTGTAAGTTTTTTTATTGTGTTCACATCCCGTGAGTTTCTGTATCTTCTCATAGGAGTAATGAATCTTTAGTGTAATCGTTCATACAGATACAGTGGCGCTCAACCCATTTTCCTTTTGTTAGTTTATTGTAGAGTTTAGACCATCCCCACACCCTTTCTCATTGCTCACCCTTGGGGTAATTCCCAGACTTAGCCGCGAATAATTAAGGCTTCACTTTATCCTGCAACAAGGAAGCCCAAGTGAAAATATTGTTTTAAACTGAAAAGTAAAAATACAAACTACGAAGTAAATCTCAATTTATGCAAAAACTTGATATTAATTGGAACTGAAAGCGACCATTAATTATTAGAACAATTATGAATTCCGACATAAAGCTCTATATTGAGGGTGTCCCCCAATATAACGGAAATCAAGCGCTGCTAGACAACTTTACTACCGTGTGTGAAATATTTTTAAAGACCTTTTTTATACCAGGAGACAACTTTTACACCTAATAATAAGTAAACTGACCGGACCGGCACTAACACGAATTTCCAGTCGCGACGACCTTGAACAATGGGAATACAAACGCATCCTATTTGCATACTTCGGTGACCAACGCAACATCAAATGTCTAAGCTACGATTTAATAAACCTTAGAATAGAAAATAACTAATCACTCTATCAATTCGGTATGAAATGTCAAAACGTACGAAGTTTAATTCTGACAAAATTAAAAATCAAAGAACCCGACCAAAATATCCGATTATTGAAGACAAAAATGTACGACGAAATGGCATTAGACACCTACATAAAAGCACTACCTGAACGGTTATCAGACAAAATAAAATTCCAACATATCCAAAATTTAGAGGAGGCAATTAATATAATTATAGAAAAAGAAAACGTTATGTATTACCGAAACAGACTATACTACTATACTACTCACCGATAAGAACCATACAAGCCGCGAGACAAATATCCACACAACCAAAATTTACACCATTTAACGCACAGATGAATCAACCGCAAATTAACAACCCAAATTTTAATAACACAAATTTCAACAATCAAATTAGACAATTCCCGAGACCAACATTTGACTCAAAAGCAGGCATGAGCTCTACAGTTCCCACAGAAATGTGAGGGGCAGGGACAACATAAATACCCCGGGAGCCCTAAGATGGTCAGTCAGTCTTGAGCCTCACAACTTTTGCATTATTGCTTGTTCAGGCTACTCGCCCTAATTTAAATTCATTTAACAGTAATTTCGACTTAGAGTAATTTTAAATTGTTTTGTAAAATTCCACTTGTAATTTCTGATTAAATAAAAATTGTTACAAGAGTTTGTGGAAGAAGACTTTTTAAAAAGTCAGCTCCCAAGGCCAAAAAATGTAACTGGCGTAGCCGGTAGAATCCAGAAGGGCACTAAGGAAATCGAAAATCGACGAACTGATTGTTGGCCTGGAATATCAATTCCCAATCTGGAAGAACAAAACAAAATTTGGATAAGGTACAAAATCGACCAAGCCCAAAGAAACAAAACTAGGACAGGTTCAAAATCGACCAAACCCAAAGAAGGAAAACAGATGAAATTGACAATGAAAATTATGCAAGTTTATTTATCCTAACCCATTTTTCTTTTTTCAATTATTGATATTAGCTAGTAAGATACGAAACAAATTTTTTATTATCATTATCGCAATTTAGTATTTATACCATTTATGAAAAAAAAATTACCCAGAAAACTTATTTTTAACAAGAGAGCTATCACGACGCATTTATATGCACGAATTATTACAAACGGAACGATCTATTTAGCAAGTCTTAAACTTTAGTATATAAATAGAACGCAATTATCCTACAATTTACTATTCAGAAAAATCCGAAAGACCTATCGCTCATCACAACTTTATAAAGCTATAATTGAATATTTTCAGCACGAAAGTATCTAATTATAAAGAAACATTTATGCAAGTTGTTGTAACAAAACGATTTACTGAAATAGCATCATTCAAAAAACCTGAAACTATAATTAAACATTAAAGGTAACGAGACTGTACAATTATAAAGGAAGCATGTACGCACTTATTAATGCAAAACCTGACGAGATAATTATAGCAACTATTACTGCAAACACTTAATTACTCAGCAGGACTTAATAAAATGCATAAATTATAACGCAGTTATTGCAAAATTACCTACATAAAACCATTCAGAAAATAGAAACTTAACTTGCAACAATTGTAACATCTGCGAAGTATAAAAATATACAATTCAAGGCGACAGTAATTGGCGAGTCATTATCAAGCAAAAATTCTATAATGTAATTATAGCAATTGATAATTACATATAAAATATAAGTAAAATAATTGTTTAAATAACTAATACAATCCAAACTGAAAAGTAAAAATACAAACTACAAAGTAAATCTCAATTTATGCAAAAACTTGAAATTAATTGGAACTGAAAGCGACCATTAATTATTAGAACAATCATGAATTCCGACATAAAGCTCTATATTGAAATTGTCCCCCAATATAACGGAGATCAAGCGCTGCTAGACAACTTTACTACCGTGTGTGAAATATTTTTAAAGACCTTTTTTATACCAGGAGACAACTTTTACACCTAATAATAAGTAAACTGACCGGACCGGCACTAACACTAATATCCAGTCGCGACGACCGTGAACAATGGGAATACAAACGCATCCTATTTGCATACTTCGGCGACCAACGCAACATCAAATGTCTAAGCTACGATTTAATAAACCTTAGAATTGAAAATAACCAATCACTCTATCAATTCGGTATGAAATGTCAAAACGTACGAAGTTTAATCCTGACAAAATTAAAAATCGAAGAACCCGACCAAAATATCCGATTATTGAAGACAAAAATGTACGACGAAATGGCATTAGACACCTACATAAAAGCACTATCTGAACGGTTATCAGACAAAATAAGATTCTAACATCCCCAAAATCTAGAGGAGGCAATGAATATGATTATAGAAGAAGAAAACGTTATCTAGTACCGAAACAGATTATACTACTATACTACTCACCGATAAAAACCATACAAGCCGCGAGACAAATATCCACACAACCTAAATTTACACCATTTAACGCACAAATGAATCAACCGCGAATTAACAACTCAAAATTTTAATAACACAAATTTCAACAATCAATTTAGACAATTCCCACAGTTCCCACAGAAATGTGAGGGGTAGGGACAACATAAATACTCCGGGAGCCCCAAGATGGTCAGTCAGTCTTGAGCCTCACAGCTTTTGCATTGTTAGTTGTTCAGGCTCGCCCTAATTTAAATCCATTTAACAGTAATTTCGACTTAGAGTAATTTTATATAGTTTTGTAAAATTCCACTTGTAATTTCTGATTAAATAAAAATTGTTACAAGAGTTTGTGGAAGAAGACTTTATAAAAAGCAGCTCCAAGGCCCAACACGTTACTTGCGTTAGAAAATTATTTTAGAACAGATGATATGTCTTCGTTAACCTTAAAACTTTAACGTTTATACCTTATGCTTGCTTTCGTTAAAATAAATAGCACAAAAAATAAACTGTCACAACATAAATTATATAAACACCTTTTTCATTCTCGTCATCTAGGACTAAAATATCACTTAACGAAGTACAACAACTTTTATACACTGTTGCGAATAGCGTGCAATTATTTCATAAGGATAAACACGCACACGGATATCTCATTTTTTCAAGGTTACTGTTTGTTTACTAAGTGAAGCTATAATTTAGCAGAACAATGAGACACTTTAAATATCTTATATTTAAGACTTAGCTTGTTTTGTAATTAGGGAAAGTTGGAGTAAAGTGGACCCTTAACTACTGCTTATAAAAACACTTGCTATTTAATCACTGTACATTGTTAACATACTGCAACGAATTCTGTAACTACCCTATGGCCTTAATTCCAATAAATACGAGTCTAGTAATTATTCTTCGCAAACACCAGTATTTACAGAGCCTTGTTTACATTATCACTTAATCACTATTTGTAGACACTAATTTAATCTTCTAAGTACGACGAATTAAACCCTATTATAGCATTGATCTTACTGGTAGTTTATTTATCTAACACATTTATATCACGTAAGCGATTGCATATTCATATTAATTTATGCATACCGAACGTTTACTAGGACGGAATTCAAACTAATACTAATATGTTGCAATGGGGTTCGCAATTATATAAAATAATCTTTTATTTGAGAAAAATTGAGAGAAATCTAGAATGTGAGTCATCAAACCTTTCGGGAGCAACCCTATTGTATTACGATACCTGTCAATTGTCCTTTTTATCAGTAGACAGATATGAGGGTGCTTTAGTAAAAACCGAATAAGGGTTATGTAACGCTAAAGCTTATATGTACTAATAATATATGTATCAAATAACATATTTACATTAATAAGGATTTAAATTTTCCTCGGGGCTTCAAAGCTTCTCAAATTTTAATGTTGAAACTTACCCCGTGGAGAGCTTAATCCCGGTACGTCTTTTAATCTCAGGAGGAGCGTCCAGATGTTAGTTGTTTTGTTGGCGGTAGTTCTTTTATCAACGAGGCGCTGGTATTTTGTGTAGCGGTAACAGAAAGAGGTCAACGAAAGGAAAAGAGATCACTTTGTTGACTTTCGTAACTCTACCTCACATGTCCGCACTCGAGGAAGGCCGGTAATAAAGTGCTGCTCGTTTCGTCGCTCGTCCCCTCCAAGACTTGCCAAAGCTCTCACGCAAACTGTTAGACACAGCTGCACATTTAGGCATGGGAAAGGCAGTCTTTGCTGTTTCCCACATCACAAATCATAACACAACGTCTGGACTTATGTGAGAACCAAATCTTAGTATGGTTTTTACGTAACGCTTATATTAAACATAGTAATAATGGGGAATATCATTGTGGGGTTTAAAAATCTCCTCAACCTAAATAATACAATAAAAAGGTGAAGTCTTATTTAAAACACGCCAGTCCTTTCCAAAATGTTCCATAGATATCTTAATTACTGTTACAGTTCATATCGTTTATGAGTTATGACCACAATTCCTGGTAGTTCTATCTACTAGAAGGCAATTGCTTAGTCACCAGGTAATAGATGCCACGAAGTCGACCGTTTAGGCGTTTAACCTTTCCACCTTCTGGTTATTGTTGTCGAGGTAGATACAATTCCTGGTCATTTTATTTACTAGAGGCCAATTGATTAGTCACCAGGTAATAGATGCCAGGATGTCGGCCGTTTAGCCGTACAACCCTTCCACCCTCCGGTTATTGTCGTCGATGTAATTCCAGATCATATACTAACAAATCCTCGGGATATATCAGGCTCCGTTGGTACGGAATGTGCTAGTGAGTAATCCAATGACACGTCTAATAGAGCACCTTGAATCTCTTTCGTGGCCCCATATCTCGCTTTATCTGTACCGTTGTACAGAAACCTAAATCGATTGTATTTTTGTTCATCCTCATGAGCGTAACCGCGTGTTTGTCACTTTGGGCGCCCTATCTGATTTTGTTCCTCTATCTAATGTTAATAAAGTTCTATTTGATTCTGCTCCTTTATCTAATGTGGATAAAGTTCTACCTGATTCTGTTTCCTTATCTAACGTACCTGAAGTGTTATCTGATTCTGTTCCTTTTCCTAAGGTTGATACTCTTACAGCCAACGCTGTTCTTTTTTCGAACTATGACTCTTTTACAGCCAATACCAAAAACAAATGGGTTTATTCCATGACGAATAATGACTTTCCTAAACCACAACAACCACTACTACCTCCACCGTCGCAACTACATCGTCAACCACGTGTTACAACTACCACACCCCCTGGTAATCTTGTTTTGCAGAAAACTTCCCAACTAATGCTGCTACCCCTTGTTTCGGTAATAGAACCAGCGAAACCGGTTAACAAAGGAAATTAGAGGCAGAAAATATTCTATGTTGATTCAGAACCTGAAGATGTAGGTCGCGAAACCCTATGTTCTTGAGCTTGCTTCATTTTCCTTCTGGCGATGCCAACGTTTTAAGCGCCATTACTAGTCCTCGACGTCCCCACGTTTCTATGCTGACTCCGCCCTTCCTTAAGATTTGATTTTGTTTTCTAAATAATTTTCTTGTTCTGATTGGTTTTTTTTTTCTATTTCGTTTTGCTCCTCATACTCACCCCACTCCATGTGGGTCTGGATTAGAATAGCCCCACAGTACGACTTGCCTGTCGTAAGAGGTGACTAAAGCGGTCGACCACGTACACATGTTTTTTTTTTGTTCTTTCTTTTCTTTAGTTTTGTCTTCTTCTTTCGGTTCTGGTGTTGTTTCTTAGAGCTTTTTCTTATTTTTATTTTTGCGTCATCGTTCCTTTTGATCCTCCAACTTCCTTTCCCTTTCCTTCTGCTGGTTTTCTTAATGTTAGTTCTCATACGAACTTGATTAAATTTTTCGATCAACTTCTTGTGGTAGGTGCTTTCTTCTAGGGCGTCGCCGTAGATCAATGTAGTAAGCGTAAGACTACGGATCCCAAGGTCCCGGGTTCAAATCCCGACACGGCCGACTGCTTGAAAAATGACAGGTGAGCATTTTTCACAAAAATTACGCCCTCGTTCGGATGAGAGGTAAAATGGAGGTCCCGTGTGGGAGTGTTGTCACACACTTTAAAGATTCCTACCTTGCCTGGAACGGCAAGGGTTCGGCAAAATTCTAAATTTCCAGGCAACAAAAATCCCGCCTCCTGGCCAATGTAGTATCTTCTGGTGGAGCATTGGAAATATTAATGCACGGTAGGTGCTCTCTAGGCGGCTCCGTGACGTAGTTGGTATGTGTGTGACTACTATACCCAAGGTCCCGGGTTCAAATCCCGACACGGTCCGCTTGAAAAATGTTAGGCGAGCATTTTTCACAAAAATACACCCTCGTTCGGATGAGAGGTAAAATGGAGGTTCCGTGTGTGAGTGTTGTCACGCACAGTAAAGATTCCTACCTTGCTTACAACAGCAAGGGTTTGGAAAAATTTCAAATTTCAAGGTAAAAAAAACTCGCTTACTGGCCAATATAGTACCTTCGGGTGGAGCATTGGTAAAAAAGAACAAACCCATCACCAACGCGCTCAACCTTCTTTAATGTCGACACGACCCTCCTAGCTTGCCATCGACCCAAACAGCAAACGTCAACGTAACCTCCTCAGCTGCTACAGTGTACGATGCCTTGCCCGGCACCGATGCCTCTTGACTCCTGCTGACTTGAAACAGCACTGATCTGTGCTGGACCTCCTGCTATAACGTTTGCCCTTCCAGCATCTCCTACACAAAGCCGCAACGCCCAAACCATACCAATTAGTTGATTTGCGAATGTCGTCAACAATAATCGTGGCGGAGGTTATCGGCACCCTTCTGAAGATGATGATGATATGATGATATGCTTGGAACAGCAAGGGTTCGGCAAAATTCCAAATTTTCCAAGTAAAAAACTCGCTTCCTGGCTAATGTAGTACCTTTGGGTGAAGAAGTGGAAAATCACATGTAAGGTAGGTGCTTTCTAGACCTTTTTTTTTTCTTTGGTCTATTTCGCTATTCTTTTCTTCGGTTGTTTGTTTGATACTATTCTTGTTACAACAGCTTGAAGTACCTCAATTTTTTATCCAGTATTCTCGTTGTTCCCTTGCATACGTTGAGACTTGACAGTTAATGTCTAGTTTTAGCTTGTACTGTTGGTTTTCCCCTTGTTCCTTTTCCTACTTTTTGGTTTCTCGCGGGAAACCAATTTCTTTTTTGAGATTGGAACTTTTACTACTTCTTTACTAGAGATATCTGTCCTTCGACGACGTTTGCAGTGTTAGGTCATTCTATCTTTGTTGTTGGTGATTACTACCCTATACTTCTTTATACTCCTTGCCGTGGTCTGGTATATTGGTGCTTCACAATAATAAAAATTCTTTTGTTGGTTTTGGGTTTTCTTGTAGTTTTTTTAAGCGAATTTTCTTTTGGTTAGTCTTATTAGTGTACTACCTGCTTCGTTGCTTTTACTTGCTACCCTGACCTTTTAATTTTGCTAAGGCAGAGGGGAGATTTGTTACGTTAAATTCCTGCAAGCGATCTATTTCTGTATGAATATTAAGTTCCAACTACGTTTATTTAGAAATACCCTAAAATTTTTAACTGAAACGACTTTACACTTTTTATGTTATTTCAAATCATATAAATTAACAATCAACATGCTCGACTTCGTTTCAGTTGAATGAGTACTTATTTAAACATCCTGTAAAATTTCCTCATATTCCTTAGTACATCATTAAATACGTTAAAGCTATCTTATGATAATATCTTTATTTATCTAACACATTTATATCACGTAAGCGAACGCATATTCACATTAATTTATGTATATCGAACGTTTACTAAGACGGAATTCAAACTAAGACTAATATGTTGCAATGGGGTTCGCAATTATATAAAATAATCTTTTATTCGAGAAAAATTGAGAGAAATCTAGAATGTGAGTCATAACCTTTCGGGAACAACCCTATTGTATTACGATACCTGTCAATCGTCCTTTTTATCACTAGACAGATGAGGCCGCTTTAGTAAAAACCGAATAAGGGTTATGTAACGCTAAAGCTTATGTGTACTAATAATACATGTATAAAATAACATATAAATATTCTTCGTAAAACAAAACTGTTGTGAATGTATTAATTGTTTATAAAAGAATATTTCGTATTATTATTAATCTGATATATGATTGCGGTGTTTTTATTAATAAGAGAGCTAGCGAAATAATTAGACGACGTGCAATTTTGAAACATTCATTAAAATCAAATTTGCCCGTAACTTTTCCATTGCTGCTCAGTCCCTTTGCAACAAAGTACGTTTAGGGTTCATTGGTTTATTGAGCCTACCGGTCCAAAAACAGCTTTCTTGCATACCTTATTTTGTTGCCAAACACCTCAGCTTAATTGGACTTGCGTGTTTGTGTTCCTTCAAAGGGCGAAAAGTCAACTTTATTATTTTTTTTAAATGAAAAACTTGAAACCTAAAATGATACTTAAAATATATGTATACATATACACACACACACACACACACACACACACACACACACACACACACACATATATATATATATATATATATATATTGTAGTGGTTTTAAAAGGTTAAATTTAACTATAAACAAAGCAATTTGAAACACCCTGTATAGAGGAAACAACCAGAAATTACGTGCAAAATTTATTTCATTAGTTCAGTTTAATGTAACAATTATTAACAAAAATTTACAATTATGAATAAAATTTAGTTAGGTTTTCAAAGAAAATAAATTGTAGAAGCCAATGCAATTAATTTATTAATTTAATTGAGTTTAATTGAACGGTTATTTACGTATAATATGCATAAAAGCATGAAAAATCAATAATACCAAAGTGAAACGCGTTGCTAACACATAAACAGCCGTTGGATATAAAATACGTAGAAAGCCAACTCGTAGAAATGTTATTTAAAACGTTCGTTAAAATTGAACACCTGCAGGTTTTGTAAATGTCAAGTTCTCCTTATTTTTATAGATAACAAACAAGTTTCAAAGAATATTCGTAAACAACAGTCGCTAAAGCACGTAATTTGGTCCACATGGAGTTGTAGAACGCGGACAGTAATATCGATTCTCTACCACTTAAACAACGTTAGAAGGAAACATGTAATATGCATAAGCAAGGGATAGCGTTAATATAGGCGGGATTTTTAAGACGTCAATGCATATACTATTGGTCGATATCGTTAGTTGTACAACAGACAAGCACGAGAATATTTGAAGTCGGGTTTATTGGAAAATATCGTAACGACGCGCTAAATTTCGGGGATTTCGAAAACGGTTGAACCGAAATTTTAAGAACGTGTTATTTTAAATTAGATTTTCACGGTAAGAGGGTCTGGAGAGGTTACAGTCGAATCATATAAATACTTGACGAATTAGCACGGCTGGCTCTCTTTTAAACATGGTTCTCTTAGTACTTTGATCGCTTCAGACTACAAACGAGCTTGTAAGTATATAAAATTATTTCATTTTAAATAGTACAGTGTTGGCCTCATGATTTAATACGCGAATAAGTGGCGAGTCTAAATTTTATTTTGAGGTACAACATTTATTTTAAACAAGCTCGGGAAGTGACGTGAAGTAACGTAAATTTAAATTAAATTAAACGAAAGTATGCAAGTATGAAAGAAGTGTAATTAATTTGGATTTGGAAATTGGATACACCGTGAAGGCAGCGCAAGCAGTACAAGTTAAATGGGGTTCTTCAACAAATAGCTAGAGGCGAACAGCAGAGCAGAGCGAAACTACTTTACCGCATCGTCAACGGAGTGGAGGTCTTCAAGAAATTCCAGGTAACGCTTTAAAATTGTTGTTGTTATAAACTATGAAAATTGTGTGACGTGTGAGAGTAAATTTTGAAGGTGTGGTGCATTATTTTGCGTATTGAAAACAATACGTATGACTAACTTTATTAAGGTATTTAAATAGAAATTTAAAGGGGTAGATAAAGCTTATTAACGTTCCATTAGGAATTTACAATTTTTATTGTGAAGAGTACATGGGTTTGTTTTTTTGTTGGTTGTAAGAGTATGCGAAGTACAAAAGCATACATTATTCATAATTAACTGGGTTATCATGAGCTCACCATACTCCAGAGTATACAAATTCAAAATAAATTATAATTAAAGAACGAAAGATAAAGTATTATTCAGGGCCCATTTACTCAGGTTATATTCAATGTGTTTGATATTCCTAGTTAAAATTTCTGGACTTTACAAAATAGAATTTATTGAGGTGTAACTTGACCACTGAAATGTGAATATTTTTGAAGTTTTATTTGTAAATAGCGGAAAATAGATATTGTATGATTGTTGTATTATTTTGTGGTGTGCGTGAACGATAAAGAGTATGAGAGTGAATCTAGGTATACAAGAGGAGGCCCAACTGAGCTAGACGGAAGTAGTTGAAGAAAGCAATTCAACCAAGTCACAGATAGATCTTTTTGCAAGCAGAGCTTCGAGGGTGGTGCTGCGATACGTGTCAATGGAGGCGGCTCCGTGGCATAGTTGGTATGTGTTAACCTACTACGCCCGGGTTCGAATCCCGACATGGTCCGCTTGAAAAATGTTATGCGAACATTTTTCACAAAAATACGCCCTCGTTCGGATGAGAGATAAAATGGAGGTCCCGTGTGTGAGTGTTGTCGCGCACGTTAAAGATCTTTACCTTGCTTGGAACCGCAAGGGTTCGGCAAAATTCCAAATTTTCCAGGTAAAAAAACTCGCTTCCTGGCCAGTGTAGTACCTTCGGGTGGAGCATTGGAAAATCACATGTAGGATACGTGACGGACCATCGGGCCCAATTTACGAATGCCTTCAGCAAGGGAGGGGTATACCAGCTAGCATGGTCCCCCCCCCGTCTAATACCGAGAGTATTAAACCACCTGAATTCGGCAATAGGTATTCATATACTGATAGTACCGAATTGGGTCAAAGTTTTCCGGAAAGGCGACCTGAAGACACTTGCATTGGCACCTCCCTTTCAACTAACAAATCTCAAGCAATCCCCTAATAGATGCGCGGACTCGAAAGCCCGTACACCAAGCACAGCAGTTGCACTTGGAGGCCTGGAAGGAACGGGGTGGACCAACTTGATTAGCGATTGTCGAGCGTGAATAGAGATTTGCTCGAAATCTCATGTCGAAAATCCTCTCTTAGAACATACGTTGCTCCTTGAAAAAGATAGGTTGCATGGACGAAGCAAAAGGGCATATTAGCAGTTAACCCTGAACCAAAGTCAGTTGCTCAATACCTGGCCTACTTGAATACCGCTAAGGAATTTGCGCCAGCCACCATGAAAGCGCATAAATCCATAATAGTCACGCTAGTGGACCCTACCAAAAGCGAACAGATATCGGATCATCCACTGGTTAAAAGGATAGTTAAAGCTATTGAAATTACGAACCCAATTTCTATTAAGAAGGGTATCTGGGACGTAGATAAACTCCTTCTCTGGATGAGATCCCACGATGTGAACAGAAGTAGTATATTCCATGTGTCCAGAAGATTGGTTCTGATTTTATTGCTAGCTTCGGGTCGCAGAATACACGACTTAACGCTATTGAAAATAAATGAACAATCGATGAGTAGAGAACAGGTATCAGTGTCGTTCTGGCCCGACTTTGGATCTAAAACAGATAGGTCTTCTTACAGACAGTCAGGCTGGAAGCTATTAGAGAACTGCGATACAGATTGGACCCAGTGCATTGGACAAATACATTAATCGAGCTTTCTCCGCAAAGAAGAGGGCCAAACAATAAATCAGTTCATCTTTTTATTTCAACTCGAGGAAAAGTTGGCCCAGCCTCGAGAGCGACCATAGCGAGCTGGATTAAAATAGCCTTCGTAGAAGCAAAAATTAATTACTCACTGGGCAGCATTAGATCTGCAGTGTCCTCACAGAGACTACAAACGAGGTGCCTTTAGATACTATATTAAAAAACGGAAACTGGAAAAGAGGACAAACTTTTATAAATTCTATTATAAAGATACCTCAGCCTCCGCTACAGAATTTATGCACGTCTGCATTTGTTCCCATTTAGATTAAGCTCATCTTACGTGTAGAATATAAATTACTTTATATGTGTTTTCCTTTACCTTATCACGATGGCACGACATACGTTGGTTCTCGGATATTGCCATCCGTTTTGGTCGTAACTAGGGTATACCTAATCTTACTCATAGTGCGCTTCCACGTCGTCTGATTCTAAACATATCTCACAAGGTCAAGCCGAAGGCACAGGACTAAAATAGACAGCGTTTTCTCCTCAAAAAGCAGAAAACGACTTATTTTAGGCCTTGCCTAGGTTTGACCTAAGTAATCTCTTGACGACTTGCCTAAACAAGGTACTGAATTATATTCCGCGCGCTCGCGACGGTTAAGCGTGCCCCGGAGTGCGCGTGCGCGTGGGAGGGCTGACGGACGTGGAGGTGGAAATGAGGGATGAACGGGCAGAAATCATTGAAAGAAACGGGAATGTAATCTCACAAGTTCAAGCCTAGGCAAGGCCTAAAATAAGTCGTTTTCTGCCCCCTCGGGGGGCAAAACACCGTCTATTTATATAAATATGGAATTAAATTTTCCCCGGGGCGTCAAAACTTCTCAAATTTTAATGTTGAAACTTACCCCGTGGAGAGCCTATTCCCGGTACGTCTTTTAATCTCAGGGGGGAGCGTCCAGATGTTTGTTGTTTTGTTGGCGGTAGTTCTTTTATCGACGAAGCGCTGGCATTTTGTATAAAAGTAACAGAAAAAAGATAACGGAAGGAAAAGGGATCACTTCGTTGACTTTCGTAACTTTACCTCACATGTCCGTACTCGAGGAAGGCCGGTAATAAAGTGCTGCTCGTTTTGTCGCTCGTCCCCTTCAAGACATGTCAAAGTTCTCACTCAAGCTGTTAGACACAGCTGCACATCTAAGCATGGGAAAGGCAATCTTTGCAGTTTTCCACACCACAAATCATAATACAGCGTCTGAACTTACATGAGAACCAAATCTTAGTGTGCTTTTTACGTAACGCTTATATTAAACATAGTAATAATAGGGAATATCTTTGTGGGGTTTAACAATTCTTTCAATATAAATAATACAATAAAAAGATGAAGCCTTATTAAAAAAACGCCAGACCTTTCCAAAATGTTCCATAGATTTCTTAATTACCGTTACAGTTCATATCGTTTATTGTTATGACCACAATTCCTGGTAGTTCTATTTACTAGAGGGCAATTGCTTAGTCACCAGGTAATAGATGCCACGATGTCGGCCGTTTAGGCGTATAACCTTTCCACCTTCCGGTTATTGTCGCCGAGGTAGATCCAGATCATACACTAACAAATCCTCGGGATATATCAGGGTCCGTTGGTACGGAATGTGCTAGGGAGTAATCCAATGACACGTCGAATAGATCACCTTGAATCTCTTTCGTGGCCCCCTATCTCGCTTTATCTGAGACCTAAATCGATCATATTTTTGTTCAACCTTCAAGCGTAACCGCGTATTTGTCACGTTGGGCGCCCTGTCTGATTTTGTTCCTCTATCTAATGTTAATAAAGTTCTACCTGATTTTGCCTCTTTATCTAATGTGGATAAAGTTCTACCTGATTCTGTTGGCTTATCTAACGTACCTAAAGTGTTATTTGATTATGTTTCTTTTCCTAAGGTTGATACTTTTACAGCCAACGCTGTTATTTTATCGAACGTTGACTGCCTTACAGCCAATACCAAAAACAAACAGGTTTTTCCATAACGAATAATGACTTTCCTAAACCACAACAACCACTACTACCTCCACCGTCTCAACCACACCCTCAACCACGTGTTACAACTACCACACCCCCTGTTAATCCTGTTTTGCGGAAAACTGATTAACCAATGCTACCCCCCATTCCGGTAATTCAACCAACGAAACCGGGGTTAACAAAGGAAATAAGAGGCAGAAAATGTTGATTCAGAATCTGAAGATGTAGGTCAGCGAAACCCTAATGCTCATGAGCTCGCTTCATTTTCCTTCTGGTGACGCAAACGTTTTGAGCTCCATTACTAGTCGTCCATTTCTATGCTGACTCCATCCTTCCTTTGATTTTTGGACTGTACGTTTTTTTATTTTCTAAATAATTTTTTTGTTCAGATTGATGTCCTTTTTTTTATTTCGTTTTGCTCCTCAAACTCACTCCATCCCGTGTGGGTCGGGATTAAAATAGTCCCCCGGTACTACCTACCTATCGTAAGAGGCGAGTAAGGCAGTCCAACACACACACCACACACACACATACATACACACACATCCACACAATCACGCACGCACGCACCAACACACAGACGCACGCACGCACGCATACCTGCACTAACACACACACACGCACGCGCGCACACACATTTTTGGTCGTTCTTTCTTTTCCTTAGTTTTGTCTTCTTTTTTCGACTCTGGTGTTGTTTCTTAAAACTTTTTTTTATTTTTAGTCGTTTCTTTTGATCCACTTTCCTTTCCCTTTTCTTCTGCTGGTTTTTTTACTGTAAGTTCTCATACAAACTTGATAAAATTTTTCGATCAACTTTTTGTGGTAGGTGCTTTCTAGACCTTTTTTTTCCTTCGGAAACCGCGACTTAGTCGACTTTTCGGCCTATTTAGCTATTTTTTTCTTAGGCTGTTCGTTTGATACGATTCCTGTTACAACAGCTTGAAGTACCTCAATTTTTTCATCCAGTATTCTCGTTGTTCCCTTGCATACGTTGAGGCTTGACAGTTAATGTCTGGTTTTAGCTTGTACTGTAGGTTTTTCCCCTTGTTCCTTTTCCTCCTTGTTGGTTTCTCGCGAGAAACCAATTTCTTTTCTTGAGAGTGGAGCCTTTACTACTTCTTTATTAGAGATATCCGTCCTCCGACGACTTTTGCAGTGTTAGGCCATTGCATCTTTGTCCTCGGTGATTACTACTCTATACCTCTTTATACTTCTTGCCGTAGCCCGGTATATTGGTCCTTCAGCATAATAAAAATTCTAATGTTGGTTTTTGGGTTTTCTTATAGTTTTCTTAAGCGGATTTTCGTTTCGTTAGTCTTATTAGTGTACTACCTGCTCTGTTGCTTCTACTTCCTACCATGACCTTTTAGTTTCGCCGGGGGGATTTGTTACGTTAAATCCCTGCAAGCGATCTATTTCTGCATGAATATTAAATTCCAACTACTTTTATTTAGAAACACCCTAAAATTTTTAACTGAAACGGCCTTACACTTTTTATGTTATTTCAAATCATACAAATTAGTAATCAACAAGCTCGACTTCCTTTCAGTTGAATGAGTACTTATTTAAACATCCTGTAAAATTTTCTCATATTCTTTAGTACATCATTAAATAAGTTTGAAGCTATCTTATAATAATCTCCTTGCTCTGCAAAGATTATAAATTCTCAGAAATGAGTTAAACACCTGCACCAAATACTTTTAGGTTTTGTTTAAAAGATTAAAAGGCCGGCGATTGTGGATTTTTCAAAATGCGTTTCAGCCAGCTGCAGCGTAAAACGTTTGAATGGTTTGTTAGACTAATACCAAGACTTCTAACTAGCGGTATTCTATTATTTTTCAAATGTGCAGTTATACGAGCAATAAAATTGTCCCCTTGTTAGCAATTCATGAAAATCGTTATTGTTATCATTGAGTCTTGTGTGCCAAGAATATTTCGCAACTGCTATAGTTAAAGACGTACAGGTGCGGTTCGTAGAAATATTTGTGATTTTATGATGGGAATTGTGTTTGGAAACGGAAACACGTTGTTTTCTCTTCCCTATAAATACAGACAGAGCTTCGAAAGACGGGCTAATTCTATACAGAACCCTTTTTTCGTAAAGGAGCCCCGTAAGTCGCGCCGCTAATTAAGATGCCTTCTTGTTAAATCGTTTTACTTAGTGCAATTGTTTCGTGTAGTATCCAGTCCGTCAGTAAGTGTAATACACACTTGTAGGTCCACTACGATGGTACCCGAAGCAAACAACTGCACTTCATAAGGTACAGTTACTTTGTTTTGTTTTTTCCTTGATGCTGCTATAAAAGCTGCTTCTTTTGCTGTTTGTTAACCACACCGCGTGTTAAATTGACTTTCTCCCCACTGCGCACAAGTGCTTGCGTGATTGTTTTCTAGTCACAAGTAATATACAGCCGAAGCTCGCGTTAAAGCAATTTTTATTTATTTTAAAATCAAGATTTACGAAATGCTAACGCCATAAATTGTTCACTATTAATAATCTAGGTTAAGTTTCACGTTTGATTCAATTCAGTTAGGGTTACCTTGTTTCTTTTAGAAAGTACACTTCACAGAGCGGTAAAAATACTGTACATTATTTTGAGCTAGCACGAAATCCAATTCTTTTGGATTCCTATTCTACCTTTCTGCTTTGTTGCGGTATTCGGTGTGGGCCATTTTTCTATACTTACTTTACTACTTTCTTTCTTGTTTGCACGAAATACTGTAACAACTTGTCGTTCTTCGACATAATTGGCGACATCACTATCGCAGGGTGATAGTTGGTTAATGTGCACCACTACTGTTCTCTCCTTTGATAGCATTCAAATCCGATATACGATATTGTTGATCTTTTTTATAGCATTGTATGACCCTCCCAATGTCTTTGTAACTTTGTGACAATCCACGCTTCCGTTTGGGATTATACAGTCAGACGCGGTCGCCCTCTTAAAAACCAGAATGCTGCATCTTGATGTCATGCCTGGTCTTCATCCGATCACTTGCGATCTGGATATTATTTCTAACGTCACCGCGGATGACATGCATCTTGCGCTTAAGCTACCCGACGTAACCCTCATCCACGATGTTTTTTCCGTGCTTGAATTCAAACTCAATGCCGTAAGGTAGACGAATCTCGCGTTCCAACATAACACATGCAGATGTCTGTCCGATGCTTTCATGAACTGAAGATCGATAGGCAATAAAAATAGTTGTAAATATTGGTCTTGGTCTCTCTGATGTTGGGATATCACCTTGGAAAGGCACTTGTCCAGAATACAGTTCATGCGCTCTACCGTACCATCTGATTGAGGATGCATTGGTGTTGTTCGGGTTTTTCTTATCCCCAGCAACTGGCAAGCTTCTTACAATAACACCTAGTCAAAATTTCTGCTCTAATAGGAACTCTAAATCGTAGAACAGTTCCTTTACCAGCACGTAAGCGACTGCTGCAGATTCTTGGTTTGGAATAGCATACGCTTTGCTCCACTTCGTAAAATAGTTTATGACTACTAAGATGTACTTATTCTTGGAGTCTGTTTCACGGAATGGACCAGCAATATGGATTACTACTCTCTCAAAGGAGTTTCCCACGTTGTATTGCCTCATTGCAGCTGACGCTTGCAGCACCTATTTTTGACATCGTCCTTGCAGTCTAACCAGCAAAATTTTGCTCAAACATTCTCCACAGCCTTCTTAACGCCAAAATTGCCAACCCAAAGTCTCAAAATGTAGATATCCTAAAATCTCAGACACCCGGCTTTTAGAAACCATGGATCCATCTTCATTCTCCAAGAATTGCACCAAGACCCCATTCTCTATCTTCAAGGAATCCCATTGTGCCCAGTACAACTTCAGGGTGCTACTCAATGGACTAATATCCTTCCAGGATGGACGTTCTCCTCTGGTATTTCAACACAAAATGATACATATACCATTATTTCCCGGTTCGGTTCGCAGCTGTAGAGGCTGCCAATCGCCTTTAATTACAGTAGTCTGACCAATAAAATCACATTTTACTTGCACGACGCGGTCGGCCACTTTGGGAACGAAATCTGTGCAGGTCGACTTTCGCCCAACTCCGGCAACCGCCTCAATTTTAGCTCCATGTTTTTTCCTGAGCCGTTTATATCGGTTCTGCCTGTGTCCAAAAGCATGGTTCTGGCGTTGTGACTCCCTTATCTTCGACTACAGGTCACGAAGTAGCAGTCGAATCACCTCATCAACGCTCTCTTGACTTCGCTCTTCTCCAGAACGTCCTACCTTGTCACATACAAAATGCGTCGCTTGTTTTGCCGCTTCAACCTCTAAAGCACGAGACAATGCATCATGCGAAGTTTTGGCCGGCCCAGTCGTACTACTAGCTCGATCTCCTCGTTGCGTATTCCTTTAATAAAGGTCTGCACGGACACCATTTCTATAACGCTATCCGGTGCTGTTTGGGCAGGCTGATCTCACCAAGCGAGCAATCTCTGCTTCAACTTTTGCAAATTTTTGTTGGCCTTTTGGTAATGGTTCTTTACTTGAGCGAGATACACTTGTTGCAGATGCGAGTCGCCGTACCTGATTTCCAATCTTGATGCTACAGCCTCGTAAGTTCTTTGGCCGTGTTCCGGTATGGTTTACAGAATATTTAAGGTTTTGCATCGTAACGCGATAACCAATGCGGTTGCTCTTTCATCATCGTTCCAGCCGTTAACTCTCGCGGCATCTTGAAATGTTTTCCAAGGTGACTTCCCATGAAACATGGGAAGTTTTACTCTGAACTTTGATCTGGGTTCCCTTTCCCCGACATTCTTAAAAATTTTGGCGAGTGCTGTAGTATCACTGGAAATGAGGGTTCTGGTGCTTGCACTCTATTCTTCCATCTCTAGCATCTTTGCTTTCATTTTTCGCAAAATTTCAGAGAACTTTGCTTCCAATGTCTGTCGTTTCCAGCTTTTCAGCGCTTTTTGTACAAACTTCTTTTTTAATTGACTTTAATTTTTAATTAATTGTTGTTTAACTGCTTTTGCATTCTGATCTAACTGCGCTATAAAATTTTCCTGTAGGTTTATAGCGGTTCCGTTCAGCGTTACTGTCAGGCTTGCAGCGTTTCGGTACTGGTTTTCAGTATTTTTCTGTAAAGCTTGAGGAATTTTTATTTAATTTTTTAGAGTTCTCACCCAAACTCTCCGCCATGCTTGACTTAAACTTCTTCAAGAAGGAAAGAATTTGGCTGTTCATTTCTCTTGTTGACTACGAGTGATAGGCATACATAAGAAAATAGGTCAAATGCCTTTTTCACTACTATTCCACCGCCGTCCCCAATTTAACAAAAACTCACAGTTCTCTACAGTCAAATTCTAAAGTACTCGCTCAGAAGGATTTCTTTCCAGCTAATCGTTAACAGTACAAATACTAACTTCTCAAAGCTGCAATGCTATTTTATTAATTACTATCGAAGCACTATAATTAACTATCAAAGAACTGAGTGTTAATTTATATCGATCTCCACAATAATTTATATCACATAGAGCCATTCATTATAACGCTGTGTTATTTCATATAATGACTCTGTAGATCAAAAACTAGTAATATAATTAAAATTTGACTTGAAGCTAAACTCTAATGCTCGTAACCTGTAATTTATATACGTAATGAATAATTCTGGACTATTGTAAGGACATGTTAGAATTATGCAAATAACATCCAGAAGATTCATATTGTAAGCTTAATAAAGTTCTTAAATGCATCCACTTGTAAACTGTCAAGCTAGTTCATCTGAAGATGCCACGTTAAAGAGCGGCTATCAATTATCCTTTGTGTACAGATGCTTCGTTTACGTTCAGCTGTATTATTTTGGACAAGGGCTTAACTAATCGACGACTCGTTGCAATATATTTCCAACGTTGCATAGCAATAGAAAGATTACATTACTGCAAATAAGTAGTGCGGCGGTGCCGGTTTCAACCCAAACTGCGTGTACGTAAAAATACATGAGGCCGGTCTCAACCCATACAGCGACCACTCTTGTGAAACGTTGTAAAATGTTGAACCGTTTTAAATCCACGAAATACTATCCGGATTTCTGTAGTAACGTTGATGTTATCGTGCAGTTTTCCCTAATGCAACTGTTTTCTTGACACTCCTCAAGGGCTTTTAATGCTATGCAATTTGTATAGCTTGTTGCAGGTAGCAATCGGATTCCTTAATATTCCATACCGGTATATTGCCAATGTCCGTGTTAAGAGTAAAATGTGTTACGTTATAAATTTAGATTTGCCCTGAAGGGGCGGAACCCCGTAGCAATTTTAAGGGTGCACCGCCTAACTACCGTGATGCGGAAGTGAGTTCCAAGAGAAAAAATAATAAAAATTACATTCGAAATGACTGGAAATACAAACATACTAAGTTACATTACCACTTACCTTGATAGACTTTTCTGGTTTGTCTTGCATCAGCAAACACTTTGATATTTTTCCTACAAGAAAGTCGGTTATCCCGAATTCTCCTTTGCTTTTGGTTTCCTAAATACCGCACATCAGATTTCACTTTTCTTTTCAATACCTTAAAAGAACTTATTTTGGTTAAAAAAAAGATGTAAAAGGAAGGTCACTCTCAATTACGATTCCATCACTAGGGTGGCTGGATATTCTTTCACAAATATATCTATTTTCACCTAGTTCATAAACAAGTCCAAATATAATACATTCTAAATTTAACTTCTACTTACACTACATAATTGCAATATCAATACAAGTATTTTCCTAATAAAATCTTATTTCCTAACATTAAACTGGCCAGGTATTACTAAAAGAAATCCTACATTAAATGAATTAATAATACTACTACACCATTATTTTAGTTTCCAATATTGGTATACATGACATTCTAAATCTCATTACTGGAAATACCTTAATTAACAATGCACAGAAAACATAGTTCAATACCAACTTTTCTTTCTCATTATTCAATTTTCATAAAAAAATATTTAAAAATTAGTACGCACCTATTTCCTACTTTTTCGAAATGTTCAACTTCATTTCCTGACAATATTATACTTAAATTTAAAACAAAACGGGTTCGGTCGCTATTTTATAGTCCAACAAAATAATCATTTAAACGTTCAATTAATTTCCTACTACATTCAAGCCATTTACCGCTACAACCCACAGGTACATAAATTATAAACATACAGAAGCTCATATTTTACTTGCGGTTTAATTTTCAATTTATCTTTCAAATTTAAGGATGTACATGAACGTCAGCCTTTCATTGTTTTCTTTCTAACAGAAGATTCATTAACATAAACCAAACCCATTTTTTGAATTAAACTACAGGTACAAAAGGTTTTATTGTTATCGGTATCTACACGAATTTCTAAGTCCCAGGGCACAGGCTAACATACCTTTCCAACATTTACAAACGAAATTAATCAAAAGCTTACGTACCGATTATTTTTTCTTTTGAGGAAGTCTATATTTACATTTTGCAGCTGTTACTTTTAATTTTTAACTAAGTTTTCGGGCTTTGTCATTATGTAATACAGGCTAACAACTGCGGTCAAAATTGCACTCACACAACGTAACATATTTTATCTATGCTGAATAAAAGGTTACTTTACATTAATTACGTAAAAGTCACATACTTTGTATGTAATTTGTATTATTGTTGTAATATGATATTATTTGAACATTCCTTATGATGGGGACAGGCGACAACTGTCTATTGTAAAATATCTTTCTATGGGAAACGTTTATGTAGAGTTTTGTAACATTTAGATGCTTTTTTGCAGTTTTGAATAAGTCATCGTCCTGTATTATTACGTTAATAATGTTATACCTTATTATCTGAAGTACCTTTATAGAAACAAAATTTTGAAATGTCTTGCTTAATTAACATTCACTTTTCGTGAAATCTACTTTGCAATGTGCATCCACGCACAATTAAATATTTTCCTGTCGTGTTTTGTATCTACAATAACGCGGACGCGTACATCCGATTCAGTCACCAATTTTTTTCAAAGAAATGTAAGACCCTTAATACTGGACAATGTCAGTCAGTTACTATTATCAACCAGATTCTTTTATGTAAACTCCCAATATATTACTAGTAGAAATGTTGTCCACGCTATGGTGTAGTTTGCTCCGATGCAGTCACAAATTTCTGTAAACAAGCTTCAATGTTTTTCGTGGCTAAGTGACGAGTTTCGGTTGGCTATATTTGATAAAGTTTGCTTCCAAACAACTGGCTGAAATTCTACAAAACTCAAAGAAAGACGTTACTTAAAGAACGGTTTTAGTTAATCGCTTGCCTGAACAGAAGGCGCAATATATTGGCAGGAGATGTACCAAGTGATTATTGTTTACCTCAGTTACCGTTTGGATGAGGTTGTTGCTTTAGCCTAAATTTCCGTAGTGGTACTCGTTGCGTTTTCGTAAAATATAAACGAGAACAAGTTAAAGGTAAAGTAAAACAAGGAATTGGTATAAGAATCAACAGAACTCCACTACATTCTATAATGCACTCTCGCGCAAGTCCCTTAAGATAAATTGTTATCTCGAGAGTGAATGTCGCGGCTGGTTTCTCCAACTTGTAAAACCACCTCTGCTTCTTCGTTCGCTGTCCCGATTGATCGGGAAAGCGACGTATAACTATTACAAACTGTAGGAACTATATTTCATATTCCTTTCTCATAGTATAAGAAACTGATACTACGAAAACACAAAGGTAGTTCATTCAAATCTTGTTTTACTAGCTCAGTATTACACAAATGTGTAATAACATACATTAATTATATAAGAGTCCCACAAAATTAATTATTTACTAAAAATAATTTGTGGATCGCCTTTTTACGCATAACAAGAGAAAATGTCGGTAAAACTAGGCTCTGATTTACAGAGATTTTTCAATAAGGTAATGTCATGATGGAATTATAGTAGAAACACTCATTCCTATGACAACCGTTAGAGTCAGACTGCCCAACACAAAACAAACCATATTCTTTGAGCTAACCCGCAGGTAAAAAAAACTCTTTATTGCCGGTGTCTGAACGAGTTTCCAATTTCCTGCGCACGGGCTACTATTCCTTGCCAACACTTGCAAACGAAATTAATCAAAAGTTTGCGTACCGATTGTTTTTCGCTTCGGCAAAGTCTATATTTACATTTAAAAGCTGTGTTAATTTCAATTAACCAGGTATCTTGGGCTTTGTCATTATATAAAACATTTTTCCTTTTTTGTAATGCATGCTACCCGCGATCAAAATTCCGTTTACACACTGTAACATATTTTATCTATACTGAATAAAAGGTTATTGTCTTGTTAATTATGCAAAAGTCACGTAATTTGTTTTATGGTTGTAATATGGTATCGTTTGCATGTCTTTGATGGTCGGGACGGACAACTGTCTATAGTAAATTATCTTTTTATGCGGTCAATATGGAAAACATGTGTTTCCGATCATTTTTCAGCTCGAAAAGTACATTTGTCGAGTTAGATCGGTAAATTGACATAAGAGATCGGAAAAGTGACACAAGAGCTCGAAAAAACGATTGTCGGATTCGTATGTGAAGAATTACATTAAAAACAAAGTAGGCATGTTACATCAGTGCCATGACAGTACTGTTTTTATCTGTCAATAGGTTTTTGTGAACTAATTGCTACAAGTTTGTAAATTACTTAAAAATTGTTGTAATTTTATTACTGTCAAATGATTTGTGGCTGCACAACAAATTTTGTACGCGAGATAGGTTTTGGGCCTCTTGGAGAGGCTTTTTAAAAGCCTTCTTTCAAAAACCTCTTCTATCAATTCATTTAAAATAAAAATTACAATATTAATTTTAATTGCAGGTACATTATATGCTATAACGTATTGGGATCAAAAATATTCAAAGTTGACATTCACTTTAAATTAACTAAAATTAGGGTGAGTAGCTGAAAAACCAACAATGTTAAAGTTGTGAAGCTGTAGACTGACTGGCCATCTTAGACTGTCGAGGGTATTTATGCTATCCCTGCCCCTCACATTGCTTATGGGAACTGCAGAGCTCATTTCTGCTTATTTCTGTATTTAATACAATGTATTACTTCTTAGTCTTAATTCTAATAATTGCTATTTTTTAACCTACTGTGATCTGCACCTGCAGTATCATGTTGCGTCTGGAACACAATGTTTGTTTCCGTTCTCATGTCTGGCTTGTGAACTTTCATTAGCCTCTTTCAATTATGTCCTTCAATTTATACATTGTAACAATTTAAGTTAAGTTTAAATAATTCTGTTTGATTACGTATATATCCTAATTTGGGGGATATGTAACTCGCGCCACACTCGTAAAGTGTCTTTGAAGGGCTCGCATGCTTTTAACAGCGTCGCTTTGAAAGCCGCATGTTCACCCTGTTAAGTACCACTTTCCGAGCTTGGCACGTAAATAAGTATTCCATGGCAAGCGCATACACAGCGCCTATTTTTATTTGCAATTTTGCAATAAGAAATTGTGCTGGATTATTTTTTGATATCTGCTGTAGTTTTAAAGAAATCATTTTCAAAATTTACTATGTGGTCGATGCATAGTAGCATAATAAATTCAAATTGTTTATCTGCATTTTCAATTAATAATTGAATGGTTTTAAATTCTGTAACGATTCATTTAGGTATACAATGGTTTTAATTTTATAATTATCCTAGGGACTATTTCTTGTGGAATTATGTAGGTTATGACGCATTATATAAATGCGTTTTTGAGTTCCCAGGCTTCGGGACTTTTAGAAATAGTTTTATTAAGTATTTTGCGAGAATGGAATGTTAAATAACATATTTCTCACGCCTTGCAAAATGTAAGTCGTTGTCTTCAACCAATCAGAACACATAACAAGAAAAAATGGTGGCTTGGACGAGTGAATAAGCCGGTCGCCACGATGGCAGACTACACTGGATTACCGTATCTGAAAGATGAGTGACAAATAGTGCGTTTAGGTGCAGTGAGGTTTACTGTAAGTAATGCCTCTCTAACTACCTGTATGTAATATCAACTGTGTTCTCTGTTTAATGTTGTAGGCAACGAACTCCGTCATTGCATATAGAACAGGAATTGGACCTACGACTCTGTTTATGTATACGAACAATACGTAGCTGGAATTTAGCGGTTTGCGCTGTAATCAAAGATTTAGTAATTTAACTATTTAGGACTCAAGGTAAGTTTAATCCTAGTATACTTATGCTCAGTTTGTAAATTATGTAAGTAATGTTGATTGTAATTCATATGAAACCAATTACGTTCTCCGTACGGGTAAGTAATCTTTCCTGAAGTGATGGCGTGTTTATTGTATACAAACCAGTTGTATTGTATACAGGAGCAAGCGTCTTTGTGTAGAATGGAACAAAAGGTAAGCCTAGTTTAATGAAGTCGCATGCTCATTTTGTTAATAAGTGAATCGATTAGTATTGAGTGTAGAATTTGTGCAATATTTTTACGCCCTCTGTACGGTCAAGCGATTAACTATAGTACCTTTTACCTGTCTAATTGACAAGTAATAAGTAAACAATGCATCTTGACCGTTCAAAAGCACCGCACGCAAATACCCTGGTTTTCAGATGAATCATTCGATGTCGTATATAGGTACAGAGACGGACTTATGCTAACATAGTTTTCTAAACATTTATGTGACTGTCGAGAATAGTGTGATTGTCTTTTAGCAATCACGTGGCCGTCGTAAGTCAATAAAAATGGACTTTTTACTGTGAGTGGTAAATATAATAGTTTTGCCAAAAGTGACGTAAACACATTATACGGTGCCATGAAATGAGCTGCGGCTACAGTGCTGCCGAAGATACCTTTATACATGAGGCTACAGCAAAACTGGCGATAGATGGGGATTTTCTTGAAGAAGCCATTATAACTGTTGCATAGGATATATGTATCGGGCGATGCTATTGTTACATGCCAAAATTGGCAATGTACATGCCTTAAGGTTAGTTATAATTTGTAAATAAATTCCCGCGGATATTTTTTAATGAACTTGTCAATTTCCGTCATTCCGGACAGATGCGTTTGTGCGAAAAGAATGCGCAGGTGCGGAGAGTGTGAAAGGGCAACATTAAGCTACGAAACCTGAAGCCAAAAACATCTATCTGTGTGGTGTTGGTGTCTTTCCTCTTTTTAGGGGGGTAGGATCCTTATCTTGCCTTATCGTTCCTTATACCTGGATCCTTATCGTTCCACCTACGAACTTAGAAGACCCCGGATAGACGGATTGGCAATTTGACTCAGTACTGGCGTAACTTACCCACAAACATGGATCCTGAGATTTAGCTACAAAATACCGTACAAGTGAGTAACCGTTTTACTTATATTGTGTAGGTAATTTGGCTTTAAATGTGTATGAAAATTTGACTATTGCGTAATACTTAAAACGTGGCGATACTATAGAAATTACGCGGCTTTAACGATTGCGCAATAGTAGAACAAATGTCCGCAATAGTATAGCTAGTGACCGGTTTACAACACTATTTAGTAGAATATGATGTTTATTATTCATCTTATCCTTAGCGGATTTTATTTTACAATTGTGCAACGTTGCGTAATTTATAACCTTTTATTTAACTATAAAATTACATTGTAAAAGTATGATTTTAGAAAAACGTGTGAAACACAGAACAACGAATTACATTCGCTCCAAAAATTTATAGAAAGAAAACTAACAGCTTTATCCCTTAAGAAAGCACAAGAGACTTGTATGAAGGTTGCTTAGTTATTAGATTAGGTTATTTAATTGTGTTACTTTGTATTTTACTTTAATATCCTTGCTATACGATATTCATTAGACAAAGAAACGAACCTCAATGTGTTAATTTAATCATAGCTATTTCACAAAACATACCTTATAAACAGGTTTAATTTAAAATGTGTGTAATATTATTGTAGCAACGGGGTATGCTAAATAAAACGTTAAAGAAAGCACAAAAGCATAGATGATGCGCAAGTTGATTATTATTATTATCCTGTTTGTGATCGTATATTTTACTTCCTTTAGTTACTATATATTGGTAAATGATTCGAAAAGGTACCATGAGAATTCCGTCTTTAAATGCAGTATGCAAAGCACACAGTCACTTTGGCTTTGAAGCACTTTAAATTTAATGATTATCCACTTGCAACTAAAAATCCATATTGTTTGCGTAACGTTAACGTAATTTCAATCAGTTCGAATTCATCCACATTGTCATTTTTATAACCTCAAACTTCACTATCTTTATTGCATTAAGTATAATTTCGCAGTTTTATCTAAAAGGAAATGATAAAATTGTACATGCTACCAAAGTTTACATTTATCTATTTCTAATTTACAGTAACGAGATCAAAGTCTAGAATAATTTATACCATGAATCCTGGATTAAGAATTGAAGAAAAAACATCCATCCAAACCAAATTCGATTGCTGTTTTAATAATATTTGTTCTTCGAAGGGCCAATGTTGTCTCAGTACTCCAGGATCAGAAGATACAAAAGAAACCGACGAAAAACCACGTTGTTTTTTAAACGACATAGTCGTAGAGAATGAATCAAAACCACCTCGATGCTTTGGCAGCTTGTGCGACCAGTGTGAAGATTCAAATAAATGCCTATTCAACGAAGCTTTAACAATTCCAAAGTTTGACTTTGAATTTGTAGGAATCAAAACAGAAACTATCGAAGTGCCAGCATCGCCGGAATGCTGCATGTTTATACAACAAGAAGATTCTATATTTAATAAAGCTTTTGATTGTTCAAAATGTCACTATAAAACTGATATTAAAAGGAATTTACAAAGGCATTTGTTAACACATTCGGAAGCTAAACTTTTTCAATGTACCATATGTGAGTATAAAGCTACACAGAAGCACCACTTACAGCAACACATGTTTACGCATAGTAATAAGCACGTTTCAAGCTGTTCTGACTGTGAATATTCATGTAAATTTGAAAGTGTGCTACAACAACAGGTGTTGCCAACAACACAGTCGCCAATGTATAAACCATATATTTGTGTTGAGTGCAATTATCGAGCATCAACTAAACATCATTTACAACAACACGTAATAAGCCATGCAAATGAAAAGGTTTTTAAATGTACTTGTTGCGATTACACAACAACGCGACGATATAACTTGCAACAACATATGTCCATACACGATGCAGATAAACCGTTCAAGTGTAGCGAGTGTGACTATAGTTCAACTCGTAAATATCATCTACAAAACCATATGACTACGCATACAGGCGAGAAGCCATTTCAATGTACTGAGTGTGATTATAAGACTGCTGTTAAGCGAAGTTTACAGTTACATACGCTCACACACAACGGTAAACTACCTCTTGAATGTAGTAAATGCCGTTATAAGTGTTCTACAAAGGTTTCGTTAACAAAACATATGAAGGCACATTGTGCGGTTATTCCATGTCGATTTGATTATTAATTGAAGATCGTTGCTTTTGTTATATAGTTTATAACCAATTTTATAAATAAAGGTTATGTTATGTGTTGTTAATTAGGTCGTAGGCAGATGTATGCAAACGTGGATGCTATTTAAAGTATGAACAAAATGGTTACGTACTAGGGTGGAGCATCACACTATGGTAAAAAATTTATTTTCTATTTTAAAAATATAATAGGGTACAAAAGTTGGCTTAATAAGGTGTAAGCAAGCAGCTTTTTTTTATAATTTTTTGGTGACTTCTAATTCCTCCGTATCGACACTATAGTTTTGGGAAATTACTTCAAAAAGCCACATAAATGAAGTACTACTTAATAATATTACACGACTGTGAAGGGTTGAAAAATATTAGTAATACAACATCAAGATCACTTTTTTATTTAACTTATTAACCAAAGAGTTATTTTGCTTTAAAATCTTTTTTTCATCTCAAATTTTTCCCTACTCCAAGTTTGCTTTGATGATACCTACTCTCGCCTGTTTGATGCAAGTTATGAGAATAGCAATAGCATAAGACAGAAAGCAATAAATAGAGGTAGGACTGACTTTAGTAGTTAGATCGTTACGCGCATTGCAATTTGTAAGACGTATTAATGTTTCTTCTGTGAATAAAAATTGTTTCAATCTTTTGTTAAATTTTTTTAAAAACGCGTTTTTGAGAGAGGTCCACATAATTAGTGCAGGCGGTAGGATGGTTTTGGCAATTTTTAGAAACGAAAATTGATCGGTTTACAGAACAGAATGCGAAAGTATATGGGCTTATAGTGAATGTACATCGCTAGTCTTTCGTATATTGTCTATAAAGTGATTCACAAATTAGACGAGCGAAAATCGTTTGAGGCTGTGATAGCTTTTGGATGACCAAGAGTGAGTGTCTCTTGGAAACGATTCACAGCAACAAGAAACCTAAGCGAATATTAGGACATAAAGATACACATGGCATTAATGTAAGCAGATTTTTAAAATTCCTTTTGATTTTCCTATTAAGATTATTGAATTTATATGTAATTATTGAGTGATAATGAGATAACTGATTTAATAAACCAATTTCAAGGTTTCAATTTAATAAATTCAGAATTTGAGACTGATAACAATTCAGATAATATAAATAATCAATTAGAAACTCCACGTGATCGAGATATTTTATATAATTTAAGAGACTTTCAGAGTAACCTAAGCAATGCAATTAATTTAAATATAGTAAGTAATCGTAAAAACCTAAAAATGGCAACGATCACACGAATTATCAATTATTGAAACTCCATTTAGATGCTATACCGTGTTATAATGCCAACCCACACAAGTTAACAATTTTTATATCTAACTGTGAAGCTTTAATCAACAATTTTGCCAGTTAAACTGATGTTCAATTAAATAACTTTCTATTTAGAGCAATTATTGGCAAATTAATTAGTAGAGCACAAATATTAATCGGATCTTGATGTGAACTAATATTTTGGAACGAAATAAAAGACTCGCTAATTTTATCATTTGGTGATCAAAGACATATTGATTGTCTAGTTCAGGATTTAATAAATTCACGCCCTAACAGAAACGAAAGCCCCTACAATTTTGAGATGCGATGCCAGGACTCTAGGAGTTTAATACTGTCAAAATTAAACTCATTAACTGTATCAGCTGATGAACTTAAAATACGCCTAAAAACTACGACGATCTCGCTCTAAAAACTTACGTCCGCGGCTTACCATTATCAATTCAAACAAACGTAAGATTAAGAAATCCGGATAGCTTAGAAAGGGCAATGAATCTGGTTATTGAAGAAGAAAACTTTTTATATAGTACGCACAAAGAGTCAACAACCTAAATTCAAACTCAAACTTTGGAACGGACACGATACGCACTCCAAACAGAAATAATACGCATAGTAGTAATTATTTTCACAAGACCAGTTTTATAAACCCAAATTTCAAAAACGTTCAGAATGTGTCTAATGGTCGTACACCGCAAGCGCACAATCAATTCTTCAACTCAAATAGATTTTATACACGTAATACCCAAAGTACATTTAGTCCAAGCCCGTCTTTAAATTACAGATTTTCAGTACAAAATATTTCTCCGCAACACAACAGACCAAATTTTGACAATACATCTCAAAGATTTAACCAAAGTCGAATAAGTCGTCCTCAAAATTTTGTTAGACCGGAGCCAATGGACACATCTTTGGGAGTTTCAGCCCCAGTACAAAACAATTCACAAAGAATGATTTATTAGAATGTTAGCAATCCGAGCTTTAGACAATCAGTCAGCAGAGATTACGTTGAACTGGGAAATCATACGCTAAACTGTAATTAGACGAGAATTTTGACTTGTAAATACTCCCTGTATGTTTGTTGTGGTTTGTTTAGTATTCTTCTTAATCTTCTTTGGGGATTAAACCACTCATAGTTTTTAAAATTATCTTTATTAACGTTTCGATCCATGACCTAGGATCGTTTTCAAAATTTTCATTATTTTGAAAACGATCCTAGGTCATGGATCGAAACGTTAATAAAGATAATTTTAAAAACTATGAGTGGTTTAATCCCCAAAGAAGATTAAGGAGAATTTTGACTTACAAAACTCCCACTCAAATGACAACAAATTAAAGGAGAATCTGAAAAATCTTAGACTGGACTACTGTAATAAAGAAGAAAAAGACAAAATTAGGAAATTTTGTTTAGACTATTGTGACATATTTTATTGTGAGGGAATCCCCCTCAGTTTATGAGCGAAATTAAGCAAGACGAAACGCCTATTTTTACAATATCATACTGTTTACCCGAAATTCACCATGATGAAACCAAACGACAAATAAACAAAATGTTAGATCAAGGGATAATCAGAACAGCGTAACGCCTTGGTCATCACCAATCTGGATAGCACCAAAAAAAATGGACGCGTTCGGACAAGAAAGACTTGTTATTGATTATCGGAAGCTTAACGAAAAGACAATTCCCGACAAGTACCCTTTGCCAAATATCAACGAAATTTTGGACAAACTTGGTCGAGCAAACTATTTTAGCACCCTGGACCTCGCCAGCGTATTTTTCCAAATTGAGATCGACGCTCAGAATGTACAAAAAACTGCTTTTACAACTCCGCAAGGACACTTTCAATTTAAACGTATGTTACGTTCAATTCCTGAATTTGCATCTTTCCAATACCCTTCGTTGATAAATTATTACCAGTTTAAATAAATATCCTAATTCGCTCTTTTTGACTATTTTCAAAGTTATACCTATTATAGATAAAGCATATTAACCTATCAGTTTATTCATAAAGCAGTTTGGTTTCTCTATTAATATTAATTTCTTATCACCTATACTACAATTTAGTATACAAATTATTGTCCTTATCAACGCCTGGTAATTTCTTGTTTTAACGGTATTACCTTATGTTATCAGAGTAGAGATTCTAAATTGTCTGTTGGAAATTAATTCATTTTACTTTGTACTTTATTACACGTTGAACACATCCTCTTAAACAGTTCTTAATTCTGAACGAGCAAATACTTGCACATTTTTTTCTGTTTCTACTTCTTGTGTATTTGGTAAGTGAATAAAAGGGTTGATAACTATGTACCTCCTAATAAAAATACACGCTCGTATGTAGAACCCGATCTTGCTTATAAACCAAACCCTTCGTTAGCTTCTTTGGTCTGACCACACTCAGCTACTACTTTCAAACCTCACTCAACCTCTACGGGTAAAAATAAACTTTCTTTTGTTACTACCCCAATTACCTCATCTACCACTATTAATCAAGTCACTTGTTGCAACTGCGACCAAACTGGTCATGTTTCTCCTAATTGCTCCCGCCCTCAAATCTTACAATGTTACGGGTGTGGCCGTAAAGGTGTGGCCCAGCACGGCTCTCCACAACAGTGCGGGAAGTTTTTTCCACGTTCAATGCTGAGAGCACTTTGCACGGATTTACGTAATTGGTTCACCGTGCCTTCAGACTCGTAACCTCGAGAAGATAATTCATATTGGAGTTCGGCTTTCTGTACCAGTTAACCATCATGTGCCAATGTGCCATCGTAAACAAAAATTCAGTATATGTCTGAAAGTCCAGGACCCAAACAACAAGAATAAAAGAAATTCACTGAAAATAAAAGTTTATTTACAAAAGGGAGAAGTAATACTGAAGAATTTACTAGGATTAACGAGACAAAAAAAATTTACCGTAGAAAGTTGTCGATAAACAAAAGAATTAGGCGCCAGTGTTTTCGAATACAACTAGAATTATCATAGGTAACACAAGTCCGATAACCTAGGATGAAATAAAATTTAATATATATTATTTATATGCAACAGGTGGGATAAACAAAAATTCCAACTTAACTAGAAAACGGATCTAATGATGAACATTCGCTTGGGGCGAAACGTTGAGTACAGAAAATCGAGGGCCCGACGTTGCTTGATGGGTTCAGAGGACGTACGGATGTGATGTTGGACTAAGGAGGTGCAGCCCAGACCAGAAGGCTGTCTAGAAAAGGAGGTGGAAATTAAGGAGTCTAAACAGTGTTGTTGGTCGGGAGTGAGGTCAGAAATGATATGGCTAGGATCAGAAATGTCGATGGCCATGGAAGCAGGAGGAGCAAAAGTTCACAGACCATCTCGAAAAGTGGGGACACATTGTACCGACTTCCAAAAGTCGATACCCAGAATTAGCGAGTGAGAAATGTTAGGGATCACAAGGACATTTAGAGTGATTATAGAATTCTGGAGTGTGATGGGGAGAGAAACGGAACCGAGGATGGTGTATTTGCAATGATCGGCAAGAATACAGAAGGAGAGGGATGAAGGTTGAAGAACAAGACTGAGGGAGCAGAGGCGGTGCCAACTCGAACCACCAAGGATGGTACGAGTAGCCCAGAATCAAGGAGATCAATGAAAGGGATGCCCAAAATCTGCACTGCAAGATAAGGGCGTTCGTCGCCACGAACATTGGCACACACAGTCTTATTGAGATCGGGAGTGGTCGTTCAAACCCTGAAACGAAGAATCCGAGTATAGAGTCAGGATAGGGTCGTCGTCTCGGACCAAGGACCCTAATGATGGATTTACGTAATTGGTTCACCGTGCCTTCAGACTCGTAACCTCGAGAAGATAATTCATATTGGAGTTCGGCTTTCCGTAGCCAGTTAACCATCATACGCCAATGTGACATCGTAAACAAAAATTCAGTATATATCTGAAAGTCCAGGACCCAAACAACAAGAATAAAAATTAAAAATCAAAGAAAGTCACTGAAAATAAAAGTTTATTCACAAAAGTGAGAAGTAATACTGAAGAATTTACTAGGATTAACGAGATAAAAAAAAATTTACCGTAGAAAGTTGTCGATAAACGGAAGGAATTGGGCGCCAGTGTTTTCGAATACAACTAGAATTACCGTAGAAAACACAAGTCCGATAACCTAGAATGTTCATCATTAGACCCGTTTTCTAGTTAAGTTGGAATTTTTGTTTATCCCACCTGTTGCATATAAATAATATATATTAAATTTTATTTCATCCTAGGTTATCGGACTTGTGTTACCTACGATAATCTAGTTGTATTCGAAAACACTGGCGCCTAGTTCCTTCCGTAAATTTTTTTTGTCTCGTTAATCCTAGTAAATTCTTCAGTATTACTTCTCCCTTTTGTGAATAAACTTTTATTTTCAGTGAATTTCTTTTATTCTTAATTTTTATTCTTGTTGTTTGGGTCCTAAACTTTCAGACATATACTGAATTTTTGTTTATGATGGCACATTGGCGCATAATGGTTAACTGGCTACGGAAAGCCGAACTCCAATATGAATTATCTTCTCGAGGTTACGAGCCTGAAGGCACGGTGAACCAATTACGTAAATCTGTGCAAAGTGCTCTCAGCATTGAACGTGGAAAAAGGCTTTTTTCATTCCCATGGAGACGGATTTTAATTCTGAATGTAGGATTATTAAAGTTGCTATCCAAGAGTTAGAAAATTCTCTTCTTACCTTTGAAGGTGATAAATCGTCAGAGGCATTTAAACGTATTGGTGCCTTGTGGTTACACCTCGGGCGCCGTTGTGCGAATATGTCCCCAAAAAGCCGGTGAAGAGAAAATACAATGTCAATTACTACTCACTTCTTTAAACAATCTACGTCGTGACTATGACCATAAAATTAGAAAATTTCACCACTCTACTGCCCAATCGGGTACCCCACCTGTTACTTCTAGTATTGCTCTTACTCCTAATGTTAATACAGATCCGGATGAATTCCATTCACTGACTTCCGATTCGGAAGCGGAAGGGGAACCCGAACCAGTCTTTCCTAAGTTGTGTGAAGCTGTTTTCAAACATAATACAGTGGCAAAACTTGGTTTAAAATTCTGTGGCGACCCTCAAATACTGACGAAAAGAGTGGAAGAGCTCCGACGAGCCCGACACATTACGGAGGTTGAATTATTTGAGTCAGCGGTAGATTTATTCGAGTCCAAAGCACTTCTTTGGTTCCGCGGCAATCACCATCGTTGTTCCGATTGGAAATCCTTATCCAGTATGCTGCTACGTCACTTTGCACCCCCCTGATTATTACCACCGATTATTTATTGATATCATCACAAGAACCCTGTTACGTGCCAAAATTTGGCACTAGACATTTTTTAGTTTAGTTTTGATGTGCGGGAATTTCACGCCATAAATTTAAAAGCTTGGCGCGTGTATTTCCGTTACGTCAGAAGTGCTTGCGCGAGACTTCGCGCCGACGCGAGGGGCGGAACAAAAGTGGGGAAGTTTCCGAAAGACGCTGAGAAAACGGGGAACTTTGCTGCTGAACATCGACAAGAGTGGTTGGGTCTGGTAACGTATCTTTATCTTACTATGTAGATTCCCTTGCCTTTTGATTATTCGTCCCTATAAAACTGATCCTGCCGTTCTCTACATACAGGTATAAGAAGATAAATTTGAGAGCAACCTGGCCGAACCGCAGTCCACGCCCGCAGTCGCTAGCTGGAGCAATCCCGAAGGACGCCACGCAAACCATCTTTAACTTATCCTGAAGGAAGCCACGAGCTGCCATTAGGAAATGATTCTGTAGAAAGCTGTACCTATTTATGTAAGTAATCCATTTTTTATAATACATTTCATGCATGTTGCATATTTCGTCATTTACGTGTATTAATTTGCATATTGTGTGACGTCATTGACAGATGGGCGCGCTAATTTCCACTTTATGGATTAGCGTTACCAACTGTCTTTGGCGTCTCTTATACCAGGTTTGCGGTGTTGTAAGAATCACGCTTAAATGTAAGAACCCAAGGTCCGTCCCAGGGTATTATCGAATATTTGTCCTGTATGAGTGCAATGTTTTGACGTCATGGTTCTATACCGGCAGAAGTACAACTTGATGTAGTCTCTCGTAATTTGTCTCCCTTCTACTTAGCTCAGTTGCCTACTGTGATTTCCTGGCAAGAGTTGGAGAACGAATGGCAAAAATTAGAATTAAAAAAGTTCAGGGTTCTGTTCAACGTGTAATAAAGTACAAAATAAAATGAATTAATTCTCAACAGAACAATTTAGAATCTCTACTCTAATAACATAAGGTAATACCGTTAAAACAAGAAATTACTAGGCGTTGATAAGAACAATAATTTGTATACTAAATTGTAGTATAGGTGATATGAAATTAATATTAATAGAGAAACCAAACTGCTTTATGAGTAAACTGATAAGTTAATGTGCTTTATCTATAATAGGTATAACTTTGAAAATAGTCAAAAGAGCGAATTAGGATATTTATTTAAACTGATAATAATTTATCAATGAAGGGTATTGAAAAGATGCAAATTCAGGAATTGAACATAACACGTATGCCCATGGGAATGGCTAACAGCCCATCTACATTTCAAAGAGTTATAGACAGTGTACTGAAGGGACTAGCCGACGAAATGTACATAATATATTTAGACGACTTTCTGATTAAGTATACTAACCCAAATAACACATTTCACTTGCACTTCAATAAAGAGAATTTATACCACGATTTCAATAACGTATACCGAAAGAATTTTTTAGAAAACGGACTAAAGTTAATTAAATGTAACAATTTGGTAAATACAGTAATGGATTTGGAAGATCAAACTATTTTAATTAGAAACCACCATGAAGGGAAAACCACCCTTCGTGGAATAGCGGAAACATATCAGAGATTAAAGAAAAGTTTTATTGGAAAAATATGAAAATCACTATATCAAATTTTATCAACAATTGTACTCTTTGCCAAAAAAAATACGCGAGAAAGACTCCTTACACGTCTATGATGTTACTGAGACCGCTTCAAAAATCATTTGAAATCGTTCATATGGATGTGTTTACTTTTGACGGCAAAAACTACATAACATTAGTGGATGCTTTTACCAAATTAGCGCAAGCTATAATCGTGGAGGAAAACCACAATCCATATCAGCCAAGCCCTAATTAAATATTTTACATCATATGGAATTCCTCAGACTATTGTGATAGACAGAGGTACGAAGTTCAATAACTCTACGGTGAAAGAAATTCTCAGTTTTCATAAAATCAATGTGCACTTTACCACAAGTGGACATCATGAGTCCAATTCTATAGTAGAACGTACACACTCCACTCTAATTGAGCACTTACGACTTTTAAGAGAGATTTACCCTGATGGAGATGATTTAATGAATTATGCCATAATAGGTTACAATAATTGTATGCACAGTGCAACAAATTTTACCACATTTGAATTGATATTCGGTCACACAAGTTCCAGAGATCCGAATGAATTATTTTTACCTCCCACCTTAGTAATCACAAAGAAAAATCAAAACACTTTTATAAGAAATTAAGTGATAGATTGATCGAAAAGAAAGAGAATACTATAGCTAAGAAAAATACAGACGGACCTAGTAATCTATAATTTAAGGTTGATCAAATAGTTTATAAGAAAAATCATAAAAAACAAAATACGAAAGATAAAATGTTTTTGGGACCCTATAAAATTGTTAGAATATTAGATAAGAATAGAGTAGAAATAGAAAAAGAAAATATAAAGGGCAATCAAACATGTTTCATTAAAGAAGTTATACATATTCAAGAATTAAAGAAACCCCCTGTTACAGGTTCCTTTTCTGGACGACTACCAGACGAATCAGGGCCGAATTCCATAATTTAAACCATAACCCCGGACTCCTTCCCATTCACTTAGGCACAACTCAAATATAAACCAACTACTGGACATACTTACACATTTACGATTTAACCAACATTACTGATAACTTCGTTACATTAAAAGATCAATTCAAGAAAATACAAGATACACTTTCAAAATCTCAAGAAACTTTCGGGCTCAATCAAACATTTTGCGACTCTTATCATAATACACAAATAATAGAAAGCAAAATTAATCATCAGTTAATCCAGTTAAACCCCCTTTGGAGTATGAGACCAAAAAGAGCCCTTTTTAACGGTGTAGGCACCGCTTTTAAATTTTTCACTGGTAATCTAGAACTCGTATAGAAGAAATTTCGAAAGAAATACAAAATTTACATATTTCAAAATTAGAAACCTTTCACCATTTCGCTTTGGAACGGTTAGCCTCGCAGTTTTCAACTAGTTTTCAAATCATCTATGATCTATTAGAAAGAATAGAAGTTGCCATTAGCTTTTCCAAGCTGAACGTCCTTCATAACGCCATAGCAGACCCACATGAACTGCTCTCTGAATTATTATCAGCCAATAAGCAATTGAACGACAACAAATTTCCTTTTGATATATCAATACAAAATATTTTACTATATAAGAAAGTTGTTACAATTAAAAGTTACAGTAAAGACAACACTGTAGTATTTGCTCTGGAAATACCAATTGTAGATATTCACAATTATAAATTCTATCATTTGTACTCCTTACCAACTCCCTCCTTAAACTCCTTCAAAATAATAATCCCACAATCAAAATATCTGTTGCTAAATGACCAGTCACATGACTTTCCGACATCAACTGTCATGCTGTTGCTTAAGAAAGATGTATTTATCAAGACGTTCAAGTAGAAGAGACCAACGAAAATTCACCCTGTGAAGTTCAATTAATAAAGTATTCCCAGAATGTAAATGTGTGCCACCAAATACCCTTAACCATCAGTAAGATTAAAATACAGAAATTTGAGGATAACAAATGGATTGCCATAATACCTAAAAACACTGTTGTTATTCAAAGGTGTGGAGCAGACCAAGACAATGTCCTTCTCAACGGTAGCTATCTGATAGAGCTTAAAAACCAGTGTGAAATTTTAATCAACCAATTAGTGCTAAGAACTTTTATTAGTGAAGCGCCTATGTATAAAGTTATGGAATTACCTTATGTAAATTCAAACCTAAATAGTGAAATAACAGTGAGCGACAACATTAAACCTATAGAATTAGATCCCGTACGTTTAGACAAAATAAGTAGTGTTTTGAAAATTGAACTAAGCAAGATAGATAAACCTGCAGTACATTTTAGTAGTGTTAGTGCTTATACTATAATTTTGTATTTGTTAATTTGTTTATTAATAATGTATGTAGTATATAGATATGGGTCAAAATCTACTAATGGGACAATTTTAAGTGACCACATTTTCAAAAAAGATAATCAAAATTTTTCCACTGCAACTTATACTAAAGACATTATAAGATAATATGCTGTAGATCTTCATTCATAATGACGATTATTTTTAGAGTAACAAAAACTAATAGGGACCATCGTTATAATGCACAAGGACCGTTGTTATCATTTAAAGGTACCGTTGTTATTTATTTATAGCATAATGTATAAACAGGAATGAATCCATAAAATGCAGTTATAGATTTATGCATACATAAGTATATAATAATAGTTACTTAATTTGTAATAGATATTATTACAATTTTGTACATCGATTTTATAAAAACTATATTAATATGAAATTGAATCAATCAAACATTTGAGATTGATACAACATGTCAATATTTGCAATTTCTTTCATAACGTAGTTTGTAACACTTCACCCCCTGTTCTGACCTATCTGTATCAGTCAAAGAAACAAGGACCGAATTACTTAATACATATATAATCGAATACCAATTTTAAATCACTTTTTATGGTTCAAAATTGCAATATAAGGGTCCACTTACCTATTTAATAGTATTTACTCTACTTTCTTCAAACGCCTTGGCTACTCTACAGCGGAGAATACATGGACATGTCCCGGGTGGGTAGGCCTAGAATTCTGAACCCGATACTGGTGAATTAACTTACCCAAAAGTTTACAAAGTAGCCGTACCTTAAATGTATTTCAACAAACCTCTCTAAATTATAGATCTCAAAATTATCAAGTAATGAATTTAATAACCTTTAATGTGGTGATATTACTATATACATTTACTATATTGGCATACTTGAATGCAATAAAATCAATATCCCTTATTTAACTAAAACCCCCTTAAATCGGGTAATTACATTCTACTAAACATTGCAAATTTTACATTTAAACAGATTGGCTTCCAACTGAAACATAGCCAATAACTCTTAATATTCTCTACAAAACTCCTAGTAAAAAGTAGTAACGCTAATAAAGTCCAAGAAATTCAATCTTAATCTAGCAACTCATCATATGCATTTAAAAGCACATATACAAATATATCATTATATATAAATTCATACTTGCAAACCCCGTGTATGCATGCAAATACATGTCTGTTCTCTCGAACCATGTATGCAAAGATTCACTCAATACCTGTGTTGGGTATGCAATACCCACTATTGCTTCATTTTAAACAAGGCCCTGAGGAAATTTATTCTCACCAGGGTTGACACTGTTAACACGATTATTGACAACTTTCGTGCTTGGAACTCTGAATATCTCGCTACTTCTATCCCAACTTACGGTTTGTAGTCGAACTTCCAAAACACAAACGTCCACCAATCAATCAAAACTGAGCCATAAAAGTGTGTTGAGTTATCATCTTCTATGCCGTTAACAAGGTGGCGTCTCCAACCATTAACCACCCTACAACTTAACTCTTTTGTCGTCTAATTATACTGTCCTTTATTCATTATTTAAATCCACTCATCGTACCGTAATAAACGTATTCACTTCTTATATTTATTACATATACTTCACTTTTAATTTACGCGGTCAAATAACCACGATAGTTACGCGCCATTGCAGCGTAACTAGCCCTAACTATGGGCGAATTACTTTTTTTTACATTTTTTTTCGTACATCTTTTGCCTTTGTGTATTGTTTTTTTTCTTTGTGTGTTGAGTGTGTTGGATGTGTCTTAATTTCTTCATTCCACTATTTATATACCTTTTATCACGTGATTGTTCTAGCCAATTACAAACCTTACATATTGCACAATTGTGTCCCATTCCTACACGTGTTTTTAGGTTAATGGTTAAATCCATTTTTATTATTGCAATTACTAATTGAAATTACCCTATAATTAAATTTAAGTTATTCTGCAATATTCTGAAATATTTTTATAGATATCACGAAAAATAACATTTTATTACGTATTTCCGGTTTTGGAATTTTCTAGAACAAATGAGTATTTTCCTTTGGCGCCTAATTTAAAATCTTCTACATTTCACGGGATGTTAGAGTTCAGTTGATAGGTTATGTTAATTTAAAGTGTCAATTGTCACCCCAAAGTCGAACTATGATTGGATAACTGTATTAATTCATGGTTATTGATAGGTTATATTTTAGATAGAACTATTTGTGATTGGCCGAAAATATTATTTGATAATTAAATTAATTTAAAAAGGTGCTTGGGTGTTACAAGTTCCTTTTGGTGATTACAATTGGTTTTGAACATGCAGCCATGATCTCATATTGATTGATGCAGTATTTTTCATCTTTACTGGGCCATATAAAGTAGTTGCCATTTCTCTTCATAAATCTAATAGAACGAACTTCTGAAGTTTTATTTTCTATTTCACCTGTTGGGAAAGGAGAAATGTATATTATTTTAAAATTTACATTTATTATTACTAGGATACCAGTTATCCTCCCATGACATAGCCACAAAATCACCAACATTTAATTCCAACTGTATTAGTTGTTGATTTGTATTGCAAACAGTTTTTTTGGATTCAACTAAATGCAGAGCTGCTAAAAATGATTTTAAGGAAGCAATACTATATATTTATTGAAAACTACTAATTACTAATAGTTCAGATAAGAGGAAACAAAACAATAAATATAAATACGAAAGGATACGAGCCTCATCAAATCCAAAGTAACCAGTCTTGTTTACGGTATAATGTGGATAAATTGTGCTGAAGCTGCAAACTGTGCAACCCAAAGTTCTTATAAAAAGTATGGCTGGATTCTCAGAAGTCCAAGTTATTTGATGAAGAGAGATTATTCCAGCCAATGCCGACAATTTTTCAGGCAGTAGTTTCTTGCTGTTTTGAATGTTTACATCGAATATTACAAAGAATTTCATTTTTGGACAAGCCTCAGTTAACTTATCATGAAACTGAGTGGCATTTAAAACATATTTACCATGAGATGCAAGTGTGTCGGCAGTCCTTTTCAAAGTTTCTCCAACACCATCGGCAGCTCCTTTGCCGTGCCCAGATATGGAAAATTTCCAAGAAGCTTTTTTAACTGTAGGTATTATTTTAGGAAGTAATTTTACAAAATAATAGAAATTCTTTCTATTTTTATATTGAGAAGAAGGACCATCTGATTGAAAGTGAATAGTTTCTATTTGTGGATGCTGTTCTTTAATATAATTAAGGATAGTGCAAGGTGACTCCAAATAGCGAATGCGATGTGATCCAAATTTTCAGAAATGGTACAAAAGGAATTGGGTCGAATTATGGCATCAGTTTCATCGTAAATATAATACACCCCTGTATGTAGAGACAATTGCCTCTGTGAAGCATCAAAGTTGAGTATTTAGAAGTATAATTTTCAGAAAAATCAATGTGAATAAAAATTTCGTTTTCTGTTAAATTTTGTCGTAAACTTGCTAAATATTCAAACTGGTGAATTAAATTGAAAATATGCTTTTTATATTTAGGTAGTTTTAATTCAACTCTTTCAATCAGTCCAGAAAGCGAAGTCACAATTTTTTTTCTTTTTGTAACTCTAACTTTTACTTTTTGTTCTTTAATTTCTCTATTTTCATTTTCTGTAATCCATTGCTGATACTTGATATTCATGTTTTTAATATTTCCAAGTAGATTGTATTCCAACTTCATTGACCTACAGTCAATACAATTACTGTACATATAACTAATGTTTTTCTTATTACAGACAGTTGTCTCGATTGGGTTTGGATTCGGCTTTATTATCTTATAATGTAATAGTTTTTGCATCATATACTTGAAATTTGAATGTAAAATACAGACACATGTATTTCTGTCTCTCAATTTTGGATGTACTATATATGATGGCCTGTATCTAATGAACGTGCTGTAAGATATTTTCTTTGAATGGGTTTGATTATACTTTTTATGTAGGGTCTTTAAACTATCTTGAAGAAACTTTTTTTGTAATTTTTGATTTTGATATATTTTATGATCCCTTTTTCCTGGGCAATACGACTATTTGAATTCTCTTCTAAAAATTGTACCACAGAGCTGCACACTTCTTTTAATACACAGTCTTTTCTTTTTATTGATTTATTATTTTTGGAACATGCTTTTTGATACATTTTGTAAGAAACTAACTCTTTAGCCTTATATATCATGCTCAATTTCTTCAGTCTTTTAGGCGACACGATATTAGCAAAATTGAACTTGGCTGTGTCCACTATGTGACTTTTTCTGTTCTTTCAAGTGATCTATAATTTCTTCAACAAACACCAAGCGCTTTACCACTACTTGTGTAACTGAATTTTTTGAAACTCCTAAAGAAGTCGTAATTTTTGAGATAGGAGATAAACATAGCTTGGATTTTAGTATGCGCAATCTGCGTTTATAATGCTCCGCACGCCGATTTGAAATCTTTAACTGCAATTCAACTTTTTTTAAATCTCGATACACCTTGCTTTTGTTTCTATTTTACCTTTTGCGCCCTGATACTTGTTTAGCACTCAACAATTGATTACGATTATGGTTAACTTCTAAGAGCACCTGTTCCTGGATATCGTCATTATCGCTCTGTGGAGCCGTATTCTCTGCTAATTGTTGGTCCAAAATGCGTAAACCTTTTTTGTTTTCTGGAAACCGTTTCGCCCTTCCATTATTTTGCTTCCTAACTGCCCGTTTTTCTCTGTCTGCTATGTCTGCGATTTTTTACGTTTCTGTCGGCTATATTTTCTGTCACGTTTTCGCTTCCGTTCCTTTTTTTCCTCAGTCATAGTTGCTCTTTGGCGTTTCTTTTTCTCTTTCTCATATTCCCTACGCTTCTTTACGTCTGTATCCGATAACCGCGATTTCTTCTTCTTAGTTTTTGGTTTATTATGTAAGCAACTACTGCCAAGTTTAATTTTTAGGTAATTATTCATTTTGGTACACATACAAAAAATTTACACAGTTTCAGATAACTATGTTTATTTATATTTATAACACATCAAACCGCGTATAAAGTTCGCTTAACATTTATATTTTAGAGTAATAACACCGATCCTGCAAGCAGAAACAACGGTTTCTTTGTAATAGGAGCAGTCGTTATGGGGACCGATGTTACTCTTTTTAAATCAAACCTCATTTAGTACACCTCCTGATAAAACTGGCAACATGTTAATATTTAAATAGGTAGTGCACATCGTGATACATGTATTCCGAATATTATGATTTTTTAAAGTTTATGGTTTTATTTCATGCACAACGGGACCAGTGTTAGAATACTCCCTGTATGTTTGTTGAAGATTAAGAACAGTGTTAGAATACAAAAACATATGCAAACTTAGTCTTGAAAATATTAGGAATATAATGGTTAAATAACAAACGTAACTTACCATCAGCATGCTACAAATACACTCTGTAAACAACGCACTAGTAAGAAGGAATGTGGAATTCTTGATGCACACGCAAGCCTGATTAGTTATAAAATAGTGCGCCAAATACAAATTGCCAGGGACATGTACACTTGTTACGTGCCAAATTTGGCACTAAACATTCCTTAGTTTAGTTTTGATGTGTGGAAGTTTTCGCGCCTTAAATTTGAAAGGCTTGGCGCGTGTATTTCCGTCACGTCAGAGCGCGTTTGCGCCAAATCGCGCTGACGCGAGTGGCGGGAGAACAAAAGTGGACAGTTTCCGAGAGACGCTCAAACATAGCTTTTTGCCTTTGAACTTCGAGTGCAGTGGTCGTGTCTGGTATCGTATCTTTATCTTTTTATGTAGATTTCTTTGCCTTTGCTTATCTTGTTTATACTTCCTCAACCTATTCCTGTCATTACCTCTATATATGAAGATAAATTTGAAACAACCTGGACGAACCGGAGTCCACGACCGCCGTAGCTAGTCAGAGCCATTCGGAAGGAGGCTAGGCGTACCCTCCGTTAATTATCTTGAAGGGGACCACAAGCAGCCCTGATGGACGTTGCGGACGCCATCTTTAACTTATCCCGTAGGAAGCTGGACCTATTCATGTGAGTATTTAATTTTTACGAACTGTTTGCGAATTTGATATATTCCGTCAATTGCGCGTTTAAATTTGCATATTGTGTAACGTCACTGACAGATGGGCGCGTTAATTTCCACTTATTGGATTAGCGTTACCAACTGCCGTTGCGTCACTCATACCGCAACGACGGTTATGTAATTCGAACTTTTTTAAATGTAAGACACTAACTATTGCAAAACTACAAATCGTTATTGTAAGATCGTTTTTTGCCTGTAATTATTTTGTTTAGGTTCATTAACAAAACTGTTTAGCTTTTGTGAACATTGGTGATATATTTACTGACAACCGCAGCTTAAGAATTGAAACCAGCAGATGGGGACACGAGACCGTCATTATCATTCTTCTTTTTAAATTCAGTTTCTTTAGTTTTTATCATTATTTTTGCATCAAATTTAAACTTCATATTAAGTTTGCAATAATATAAAGGCAATACATCACTTCCTGACCACCAACATTTCCTAATAATGCATTAAAATCAGGGGGGACACAGATTGTCCCATTAGTAGATTTTGACCCATATCTATTAGTGAAATTGTTATTTAAAAAGGGAAATAGTAAGGTACCTAAAATAGATCTTAAACAGGAAACTAAGAACTACTCTGGACTATCGGACATTGGTACCCCATAGTCCTCATTTTGGGCTGGAGGAGTTATGAGAATAGAAATAGCATTAGACAGAAAGCAATAAATAGAGGTAGCATTGACTTTAGTAGTTAGATCGTTACGCACATTGCAAATTGTAAGACATATTAACGTTTTTCCTGTGAATAAAAATTGTTTCAATCTTTTGTTAAACTTTTTTAAAAAGGTGTTTATGAGAGAGGTCCACATAATTTGCACAATTGAATTGAAGCTTTCGTCTGATTTTTGCAGTGTGCTCTACAACTTCCATATCGGTCCCTTAATACCAGAACATCGTAAGTGCCAAAATGTAAATTGTACAGGAGAGCATTTTTTCAAATTATAATAAATAAACTTGGCATTATTTTAGATATATATTCTTAGTAACATAAAGTTGTATTGACATACTGACAATGCCAGAAGATAAGGGCGCTTACGTTAATTTTGCATGCAATATTATCAACTAGATACAGCTTAACTTACTATCTAGTTTACAATAATCAAAAATGGCACACTGGTGAAAAATTAAGAAAAATACAAAACAAATCACAACAAATATACAGGGAGTATTTACAAGTTAGAGATCTTTAACGTGCATACACTCAACACGGGACCTTCATTTTACCTCTCATCCGAACGAGGTCGTATTTTTGTGAAAAATGCTTGCTTAACAGTTTTCAAATGGACCAAGTCTGAATTTGAACCCGGGACCTTGGGCATAGTAATCACATGCATACTAACTACACTACGGAATCTTGGTGAAATAGGGCATTTAATTAGAAAACAATAGAAGGGGAACTGAGCTGTATATAGGCTCTCGTGTGAATTTCAGGGAACTGTGTAGGCTAACTCAGAACATAAATAAGTGGAGGTATGCGTCCAACTAGTTTCAAGACGGAAAATCTAATGACGCAAAAAAATTGCTTTTAAATCTGATAATTATTATAAAAAATTACAGATGTGGGTTGTGAAATATTTTCAACTAGTGTTGATTGTGCGAATGATATACTGGAAAAATTATTAATTTGATAAATGTTCAAGTACTGGTGGAACTTGACAGCCACAAGCTGCCCTCCCCCTCACATACCTTACATGTGATTTTTCAATGCTCCACCCGAAGGCACTACATTGGCCAGGAAGTGAGTTTTTTTACCTGGATAATTTGGAATTTTTCTGAACCCTTGTTGTTCCAGGCAAGGTAGGGATCTTTAACGTGCGTGACAACACTCACACGCGAGACCTTCATTTTACCTCTCATACGAACGAGGACGTATTTTTGTCAAAAACGCTCGCCTAACATTTTTCAAGCGGACCGTGTCGGGATTCGGACCCGGGATCTGCTAATACATTTCGACAATTAAAAGGATTCTTTAGTTGATTTGCAATTAATCGCCGTCACCCTACAAGAAAGAGCAGTAACAAACGCGTAGCGTTAAACTGGTTATAAATTAGTTGGGAAAAAACAAATTATAATTGGACAGAATAAATATGACGCACCTTGTATGATAGGTTTCACAAATAATTAAGTAGAATATTTTAAGTCCTTGTGTTAAAAAATATAATTTTGAGTTATTGCAGTAAGTCTAACTAAAGTCATCATCATCACTGGGTCTTCAGTCCTGAAACTGGTTAGACGCATACCATCATTGTTTCCTATTCTGAACTAACCTACAGATTACCCTGAAATTTGCACAGTCTGCATCTATCACTATCTGATCTAGGTCTACATCCGCTTCTTTTTTCCTATCTCTGCTTGTCATATATCCCATACTATTCCCTAAAAATGCCTTAGAACGTATTCTGCCCTTCTATTTCTCACATTTTTTCCCAAAGATATCCTTGTTCCCTTACTGTTTCTATAACCTATTTGTTACCTTTGTCTGTCCATCCTCAAACATCTGAAGCACGGCATTTCAAAGGCCGCTACTGTTCTTCTGTCTGCTTTTCAGACTGCTCGTATTTCGTAGGCATATTGTCTGTGCTGTGCTCCACACATACGCTTTCAACAACTTTTTGTTCTATGTTTGTTGTCTTTCATCATAGGCGCCGTTCTTTCTTGTTAGATGCAGTTCGGTCACGTTCTATTGTTTTACAATTATATACCCTATTTCTCCGACATTCAGTGGTTACGAAGGGGGTAAGGGGGTAAGCAGCCTGTGACTGCCAAGTTCCCCCAGCACTTGAACATTTACTGATTTAATATTTTTTCCAATATGTCTTTTCGCACAGTCAACATTCTAACTAAAGTAATAAAAATTAATTTCTGTAATATAAATTGGTTAATATTAAGTCAATATTAAAATAACGCATACTCATTAAATAAAATTAACATCGCGTCATTGAAACCAGCTGAAATCAAAGATGTCTTAAATCATACAATGTAATAAGTATAAATAATAGATGTAGGGCGTCATTTAATAATCAAAAGCCACAGAGTATACATTAATGAAATAAAGTAATACGTGAGAAATATATGGAACATGCCTATTACAAAAGTACGTAACTGTTAAGTAATTAACAGGATAGTAACATTATTATTATTAAGCGAAGATTAAAATGGTTTTATCGTAGTAGTTTTAATACCTAAGTACGAGTATCTTTTACCATTCACCAATAGAAATCCAGATTTGAAGGCACCAATACCATAAAATATTACACGCGTTTCGGAACACAATTATTTTTGGCTGTTTCAAGGTCAACGTTGACGTTTCAGTTTAAACTCATATTTAAATTATCCGTTAAAACTGAACTATCTATAATAGTACCTTTTAATTTGAACGGTTGCTATAGTTTAGAGTATAACCGTTATAGTCCCGCGCGCGCGCGTATCAGAGCCACTACGATAGTTGGCAACACATACTAAGACGTACATATAATTGCACAATAAAGCTATTACGTAATAATTGCGTCTCAAATTGTATCACATACCAAAATGTTTACAGTCATACAAGAGGCGCCTTAAAGGAAAAGATAAAATGTACTCACTCGAAAATGTGGAACGCTTCCGACCTTGCAGTTATTCTTGCGGTAGGAGCCATATTCATTTCCATGGATCTCGGCTTTGTTGGGCGTGGTTCGGGTTAGCCATCGTTGAAATCAGATTAATTTGTCTTCCCTCTTCTTTGTTTGTAGCGGTACGATAGGAATAAGGTCAAGGCAACGATATCAAGTAGAGATAAAGAGAAACCTACATTATCTGAAAGAGAAAGGACATAGGCACGACACAGATAAACCTCACTGTTCGACTTCTCGTTGGCTAATAATTGTCGTGTCGGAAACCGCGCACTTACTTCCTCACTCCACGTCTACGCATTCTCTTGAGCCGACGCAACTGTCCGAAGTGACGGAAACGGACAAGTTTATTTTTAAAATATTGGCGCGAATTCACTCACAAATTAAAAAGTGTGCAATGCCAATTTTTGGCATGTAACACGGCAATAGAATCTATCTGTTAAAACGCATTTTCCACTTGTATTTTTTTAGATCTGCACATAATATAAAACATACTTTTCGCATCAATATTATAATTATGAAACATCACTGCATCCGCGCCATATAGGTTTTGAATTTCATTTTTATTTGTTTTAACTTTGCATGGAATTATTGGAATCAGGATTAGATAATAAGTTTAGTTAATAAGTATTATGGAAGAGGAAATTATTTGTAACGAGTGTAAAGGTTAATATTTACACGTCAAACATGACCTTGAACAGCTAAAAATAATTGTGCCCCGAGACGCGTGTTAAAATATTATCTAATTCATTCTTTAGTGCATTTAGCGAACAGATTTAGTGAGTACCCCTCCCATAAATAAACGCCAAGTTTAAATGGAAATTTTGTATTGGTTAATCGGGTTCACACAACCACTATATAAATTTTGTATGGCTAACCTGCAAATAATGTCAATTAGTTTCTCAAATCTGTAATTACATCAATATATTGATTTGTTTGCTGAGAACCAAGCTCGTGCTGTTTGTATAGACCATCAAACTATTTTAATTAAAGGTCTTTCAAAATCTCATGGGTTGTGAGATGCGCAATGAAGGAAGCGAGAGGTATCGTATAAAAAGAAAGAACAATACAATGTAAGTAAAATCTAAAAACATTAAATTTCCGGATGCGTATTCTGAATTAACTCAACCGCTATGCTATGTGGATTGCATAACCAGTAGTTTATCAACATAATATAAACTATAAAACTACAATGTTTGTATCCGAAACCTGCAACCTTTTTGGTGTATTGTTTATTGTTCTTTTCGTATGTCATATTTCCGTGCGTGTGTGGATAAAAATGGACAGGCTAAATTTTTTAAAACTATTGGCATCCAAAATACTGTCCTCATTATTTTTTAAGAATGTATATTTAATAGAAATTTAATCTACAAAATCATAAAATTACTACAATCCTCAAATTGGCCCACATTAGATTTAGGACTCCTCTTATTAATTTTCCTTCTTCGTGATACAAATTTGCTACCCTCCGGTTTGCTCCTCGTTTCTCAAATAATTAGCACGACTGTATATAGTCCAACTCCAGTTGCTGTTGCTACTAGTTCTTGTAAATTATTCATAGGAATGACAAGCATATCGTTCTTTCTTCTCTCATAAACTTATGCACACAATAAATCATTTCTCTTCCTTGACTGTGAACTGTTTTCTTGCGGTTACTTATTGTAAAATTAAAAGCTTAAAAATAACAAAATAATCTGTAATACTAAACATTATTCTCCTAATTGAATTGAAACCTTCATTATATCTATAAATAAAAAACTAGATTGAGTTGCAGTAGTTTTGAAAAACTGGTTAAAGTTGAATCAGGCTGAAATCGCATAAATAACAATCAAAAACAATAATAATGAGCCACTAATCTTAATACGCAAATAAATCGACAGCTGATTTGTTAATGTTTTTAGGATGCACTTTAATGTAAATACCTTAAATTGATGTTCTGCACAACAGCCCATGCGGTTTTGAAAGACCTGTACAGAATTTGTTCGTTAAACTTTACATTTGTAGCCATCTGTGCATTTATGGAACGCACTTATTACTATAAGTTGGCTGCATTGTACAGGAAGCAATGAATTATTGTTGTTTATTATGGTTGATAAAATTCTAACCTTAAATTGCACTTTTAGATTTAAGTTTTAACGGACTTGATTTACTAAATCTTTTGATATAACGCGTAATTGACAAAAATGGAAAATAAAATTAAAGTAGAACTTGAGCCCATTGCAGATACCATATCAGATGATTTGAAAACGGAACCTTTGAACACAGAAAGCTTTGGTATGTATCACTATATACCGATAGATTACTTTATATAAGCTCATTTACAGCTGCACAAACGCTAGCGTACGATACAGAAGGCATTCTAGTTAAAAACGAGATTAATTTTTGCACGTCCGATGACGAAAATGGCTCACCTCACAAAACCACCATTCCACATCCACAAATTAATAAGAGCACACATAAAAGTATATTCTGCTGTAAAAATTGTGATTTTAAAACAGGATGTAATCTATTGTATAAGCATCATATGACAACAGGTGGCTGTGTTACGTTAACAGACAACGTAAATGTACCCGAAGGTGAGATTGAAGTAGCAATGTATATCACTTGTTCAGAGTGCAATTACATCACACCATCACGAATTGAACTGGAAAAGCACAGTCTGTTTCATAAGCAGGGTAAAGTACGCAAACGTATTTTAAAATGCACCAAATGTAGCTTTATTACAACGTTAAATAAGAGACTCCAACAACATTTAGTAAAACATAGAGATAAACGTTGCAAGAAATTAAATTTTAATGAAAATATGTCGAGTTCGTATATCGATTTGACGAATAATAATCGTTTAAAATGTAAGGATTGCGATTTTCTAGCAGATACACATGACTCTTTTATTTTTCATTTACAGCAATGCCATAGCGAACTATACTTTGAATGTGATTCTTGTAAAACGCTTATAAAATCAAAGCACAAAAAGAGTCACATGTTGTTTCATATCCCAAAACATTTACAGGGTTATAAAAAGATATTTTCGAAGGATACTAATGTTGTATCAAACAAATTAAAGCCTTCTAAAAATTGTGATATTGTTAATCAAAATACGTTGCATTTAGAAAATTGTTCCACTTCGATACCGATGACGTCATCGATTGTTAATTTCTTCAAAACAAATAGCCCTATTGACAATCGTATTATCTCCTGTCTACCGTCAAACAACTCAAATTATTTAAGTACGTCTGTAAATTATTACAATGCAACCGAGGTGAACACAAACTCTGTTATAATTTATAACACTGCCCCTTTAGTTAGTAATGCTGTCATTAATACTGCATCCATTCAGAATGTTGTATCTTTAACAACTTCAAATCGCCTGTATCAAAACGTCTTAATCACTGAAACTCCTCAAAATTCAGTTTTAAACACTCAATCGATTGTATGTTGCACGAACAATCAAATAAATCCAGTTGGAGTTTTTCAAACTAATGTAACGAATGCACAATTGCTTTAAATAATTACGTTACGCTTGTGTCACCGAATCTGGCATTGAATCCGAGCGTACCCTTTTTTAATAATTATGTGAGTGACGGAAAAGTTCCCATAGTATCCAATGAACTTAATCAAGAACCTTTAAGTACCAACAAGGTACAGAAATTAAGGTATATATTACCCAAAGTGACTGAAGATGCTGATTTGTTAACTGTTTAGGTTAATGTGGTTATAAAGTGCACGAATATGTAAAATGTCTTCTGATGTGATGCCTATAAAAAGCAATTGCCGATACCTGAATGAACGATACTTGTATTTCAGTTTATCTGTACTTATTTTTTATATTTGTATGTATTTAAATAAAATAAAATCATTGGAGTATTATTAATTAGTGATATAATTACATGTTTCGTAAATGGTTGCGAGTGTAACTCGTAAGCCGTTGTTCTAAAACATTACGGTATTTTTAAAACTATGCAATGTATTTTAATATTTATTATTTGTTTTTTCGATGTATCGGGAATAGACAAGTCTAGATGCAAATTACCTTTCCCTGCCGTTCATATTCCTCGAAAGATCCCACTTCCCTTGGTGGAAGCTCACGGAAAACCACGACTGATTCGTTTTTCCAACGAACGTAGCTACCACGACTAGAAACAACAGTGATGTAATAATATATACCAGGTGAGTAGCAAGTCTCAGAATGACAGACTTTTTTGGTAATCCATTTTTATTTAGATTCCGGTGAAAGACAAAAGTTATGAAGAAGATAGATACGAGGAAAAAACTACAGAGGAAGATTGCTCATTGAATTGCATTATAATGTGAATAACGGCTGCTATACTTGCACCCACGTCCCCAATGCTCCACCCGAAGGTACTACATTGGGTTTAAACGCAAAAATATAAACGTGCTTGAAATTAAATTTGACTTCAAAATTAATCTATCCTAATTAAAAAATCTAACAACCTGGAACAAAACTAAAAATAGGGTTTGAATAAAGGTATCCCTAGCGTTGGTTTTGGGGTGTGTCTGATCAACAAGACACACGCGAAAGTAAAAGAGGAGGGATCCGTAATACCGATAGCAGTCGCCAGCTCTGCTTACCGGTGCGATCTGAAGGGTCGACTTAAAACTATCCAAAGCTAGCTAACTAATTAAAAATGAAATCAAATTTCTAAGCACACCAAATATTTTTAATAGTGAATCCAGCTATTTTGCCTGCTCCATATATTTACAATTTCATCCTCCCTGGTCTAACTAATTTAGCCTAAATTCGTCCCTAGCTTTTCATATCATACTCCAACTTCCATTCTTTTCTATTACATTCTTCCTTTCTACAAAAATGGCGGCAGAATGTCAGGAAATATATATATTGCAGTGAGCTTAAACCTGTACAATCGAGCCCCAGGGTTGGGTTGACATACAAATTGTGTGAGGTTTTATTGAACAATGAAGTTTTATCAAGTTAACCTCTACGAAATTAAAAAAAAATTTAATTCCAATATCTTAAAAGCTCCCCCAAATCAGCATACCACGACTAATTCTGCTTCCAGCTTCTTCAGAGATACTTACCCATCCTATACATATTCTGTATCAGTTAGACTCATCATCATTAGGTCTTCAGTCCTGAAACTGGTTAGCTGCGTACCATCATTGTTTCCTATGCTGAACTAACCTACAGATTTCCCTGAAATTTGCACAATCTGCATCTATCATTATTTAATCTAGGTCTACATTTGCCTATTTTTTCCTAACTCTGCTTGTCATATATCCCATACTATTCCCCAAAAATGCCTTAGAATGTATTCTGCTCTTCTCTTTCTTCTATTTTTTTCCAAAGATATCCTTGTTCCCCTACTGTTTCCATAACTAATTTGTTATTACCTTTGTCTGTCCATCCTCATACATCTGAAGCACGGCATTTCAAAGGCTGCTATTGTTCTTCTGTCTGCTTTTCAGACTGCTGTATTTCATATGCATGTGTGCTGTGCTCCACACATGCTTCAACAACTTCTTGTTCTATGTTTGTTGTCTTTCATCATAGGCGTTGTTCTTTCTTGTTAGATGCACTTCAGTTCCAATCTATTGTTTTACAATTATATACCCTATTTCTCCGACATTCAGTGGATGTGAAGGGGAGTAAGCAGCCTGTGGCTGTCAAGTTCCCCCAGCACTTGAACATTTACCGATTTAATATTTTTTGTAATATATCTTTTCGTGCATTCAACATTAGTTGCAGATATTTCACAACCAACACCTGTAGTTGTTTATAATAATCATCAGATTTATCTGCGCTTATTTTTTCATCATTAGATTATGTCTCAAAACTGGTTGGACACGTACCTGCACTTATTTATTTTCTGAACTAGCCTACATAGTTCCCTGAAATTCTCACATGGCATGTATACAGCTCGGTTCCCCTTTTATTGTTTTCTAATGTTATGCCCTATTTCACCGAGATTCGGTGAAGGGGGTTTAGCAGCCTGTGGCTGCCAAGATCCCCCAACACTTAGATATTTGCCGAAATAATAGTTTTCCTGTAAATCCTTTCACACAATTATCAATATTCAAGAATATTGCCCACCCAATACTTGTAGTTGTTTATAATAATCACCATGTTTAAGTGCAGTTACTTTTTTGTCATTAATTTATCCATCTTGGGACTGGTTGGATGCGTACCTCCATTGATTTTTATTCTGAGTTAGCCTACACATTTCCCTGAGACTCCTACAGCCTACATCTTTCACTATCTGTGTGCATTAGTCTAACCTAGGTCTACCTCTTCTTCTCTTTTTCCCATCTCTGCTTCTAATAAATTCCGTACTATTCCCTCATGCCGTAGTATGTGGTCCATCATCCTATCTCTCCTATTTTTTACTGTTTTCCACATATTTCTTTCTTCCCCTACCATTTTTAGTACCTCCTCATTCTTAACTTTGTCTATCCATCATCTTCATCATTCGTCTGTAGCACCACATTTCAAAGGCTTCTACCTTTTTCTTGTTCGCTTCTCCTACTGTCCAAGCTTCACAGCTGTACAGTGCTGTGCTCTATAGATATGTTTTAAGCAATCTTTTCCTTGTTTCTATGTTTGATGTCTTTGAACATAGTAGTTGCTTTTTCTTGTTAAATGTAGCATGACCTTGTGCTAATCTTTGTTTTATATCTTTTGTGCTTTTCCCATCTTGCGTTATTTTGCTTCCTAGGTAGCAGAAATCCTTAACCTCTTGTAAGTTGGTGTTACATATTTGTATTCTTGTTTTTGATTTATTTTTCCCTCTCTTGCATACTAGTTTTAGTTTTGTTAATTTTCGTACCGTATCTCTCTGTTAGAACCGTTTTGATTTCATTAAGAGCAGCTTCTAATTCTTCCTTGCTAGACCCTAATACCGCTATATCATCTGCAAATCTAAGCATATCAATTTTTGTCCCTGCATAGTAATTCCAAATGTCTTCTGCATTTGACAGTATTCATAGCCTCTTCAATGTACAAGTTAAAAATTAATGGGGATAGGGCACATCCCTGTCTCACTCCTTTCCTAATGTTTACTTCTTTACATTCCTGCTCTAATTCTATTACTGCTGTTTGCTCTTTGTATAACCTATGTACTATTCGTCTATCCCTATAACTCATTCCAATCTTTTTGAGTATTTCAAACATTTTTTTCCATTATACATTGTCGAATGCTTTTTTCGAGGTCTACAAACCCTATATACACACTTTTCCCTTTTTCTATTGTTTTCTCCATTATGACTCTCAGAGCTAAAATAGCCTTCACCCCTGTTTTGCCTAAACCCAAATTGGTCTTCTCCTAGTATTTCTGCAGCTCGTTTTTCCATTCGTCTTTGTACAATTCTAGTTAATATTTATGATAAGTGTGCTGTCAAACTAATTGTTCGAAAATTTTCACATCTATCCGCACCTTCTTTTTTGGCATAGTTACTATGATGTTACGTTTGAAATCTTTGGGAATCTCGCCTGTCTCATACATATAGCTTACAAGTTGGAAGAGATGTTCTGTTACTGCTTGTCCAGCGGCTTTTAGAGTTTCTGCTTGCACCTTATCTGTACCCAGCGCCTTACCATTTTTCAGACCCTTTAATGCTAATTCAAACTCATCTCTAAGTATAGGATATCCCTAGTCATCATTTTTAATGTCCAATTCCTATTTTAATGCAGTTCCTCTCCTGCATATAAATTGCCTATATATTCTTGCCATCTACCCACTTTCTCTACATTTTTTGTAATGATGTTTCCTCACGCGCTCTTTATATTTTTGCTATACGGTTTTATATTCTTAAAATTGATTCTAATTAGTTTGTATGCTTCATCTGTCTTTCCTACTTCCATCTTAGTTTGTACCTCTTTGCACTTTTCATCAATCCGTTGTTTTTTAGCTTTTCTGCATTTGCAAATAATTTCCCATTTTATGGCTCTGTATCTCTGTTTCCTGTTTTGTTTGATCTATTTTTGTATTTTCGTCTTTCTTCTATTAAATTCAGGATATGCTTTGTTATCCATGGTTTTTTATTTTCTTTTTGTGTATACCCCAGAATGTCTCTGACCGCCATGTCTAGGCTGGATTTAATGTTATTCCATTCTGTTTCTACTTCCTTAGTATTAGATATTTTCCTAATATCTTTGAGCAGTTCATTTGACTTTTTTTCGAACCTTTCTTGAATATCTTTATCTTTTAGTTTCTTTAAGTCCTAGTGTCTTTTTCTGTTTCTATTTTTCAAAATTTTAAACTTAAGTGCGGCCTTCATAATTACAATATTGTTTGTGGTCAATGTCTATATCTGCTTCTGGGTAGCTTCTACAGTCTTTTACTTGATTCCTAAACCGTTGTCTAACAAGAATGTAATCTATTGATATCTTCCTATATCTCTTGGCATCTTCCACGTATATCGTATTCTAGCATGATGTTGAAATAATGTGTTTGTGATGTTTAAATTGTTCTTGTCGTAAAATTCTACCAGCCTATTTCATCTGTCGTTTTTCGTGCCTAAACCAAATAAACCTACTACCACTCCTTTCCTGCCCTCAACTACCATTGCATTAAAATCCCCCGTAATTATTAAATTTTCATGTCCTTTTAAGTGTTTTAATATGTCTTCGATATCTTTGTAGATCGCTCTACTTCTTCGTCACTGTATCTAGAGGTGGGCATGTATACTTGTATTATTACTGTATTTACTGGTTTAGATTCTAATATAACCATGAGTACTCTTTCGTTCTTTTGAAGTAATTTTCTACACAGTGTCCTATCTTTTTTTGCATAACTGCCCCCACACCCAAATTTCCTTCCTCTGTACCTGTATGAATTACCCTGAAGTCTCCACTTAAAAAATCTCCCGCCTCTGGCCCCCGAACTTTGCTGATCCCTACTATGTCTAGTGCTAATCTACTCATTTCAATTTTCAGGTTCTTTAGTTTACCTACTTGCTTCATACTTCTAACATTCCACGCTCAGACTCGCAAAATGTTCCCGACTCTTATTCTTAACTTTCCGATTGCACCCTCCGAAGTAGTCCCCTCTCGGAGATCCGAATGGGGGACTATTTTAACTCTGGAATCTTTTACCCCAGAGAATGCCGTCATTTTATTATAATTTAGGTATGCTGTGTACTTGGGAGGTAATGTTGTGGTTTCCCGTTGTCTTGCACGTCGCGGTAGTGTGTCTTAGACTGCCATACCGACCCCTATGGTCTCTGCCAATCTAAGAACCGAAAGAGAATCTGCCCTCTTTCGGGGGACCTGTCTTAGTTTGGTTCCTCACTAACGACCCTACTACTTTGGATGGACCTGTAGTTTGGCTCTTTAGCTCATTAGAACACGTAAGCCATTTCACCTGTTCTAGTAATCTAGAAGTTCGGCAAGGTGCAGATCCATTCGAAATGGATCAGTTAGACTATCAATAAAAAATTACCAACCAAATAATTCAACACATCATACAACCTTTTTATTCATACAAAATTCCGTCACATCAGCTCAATATTTACAAAAATGGATATAAACATCTTCATAAATTTCCACAATTTTAACAATTAAATCCTTTTAAATTTCATAAATTTAATTTATCTCAACACTTCTTTATATTCATTTTAAGTAGTGTTACATGCCAAAAATTGGCATTGTAAGTTTCTAATTTGCGAGTGAATTCGCGCCAATATTTTAAAAGATTTGTGCGTGCATTTCCGTCACTTTAGATAGTTGCGTCGGCGCCCGAGAATGCGCAGACGCGGTGTAGGGAAGTAAGTGAGAGTTTTCCGTCACGTCAGGGACTAGTAAACGAAACGTCGAACAGTGAGGTTGATCTGTGTGCCTTTTTTGTCTTCTTTTTCAGATATGTAGGTTTCCTGTCTTGTACCTATTATCGTTCCTCCTACCTGGTTGATCCTTTATCGTACCGCTACACAAGAAGAGGGAAGACAAACCAATTTGACTTCAACGGGGGGTGAAGGCCGATCCACGCCTAACCAACGCCGAGAGCCTGACGCCAGAATAGCTGCAATGCCGTGACGAGTTCCACATTTCATGTGAGTACCTTTTATCTTTTTCTTTTGTATGTGATACAAATTCGAGACGCAATAATGACGTAACACCTTATTGCCCAATATTACGTACGGGTTTATTATGTTGTCAACTTTCGTAGTGACTCTTACCAATTACACCGGGACTTTAACCGTATACCTTTGAATAGAAACAGCATAGAGTATAATAGTAGATGGGCCTATCTTAAAACCCTAAATTGATGTTTACTCTGGTCTATGGTGAGCTCAGTATAAACCTTCTTACTCTGAATGCATAAATAAATTGCATATTGTTTAAAACTACTCTAAAGACCCGTTTACTCTTTACATCAAAATTATACGTCATGTATTTATACCTTCAAATAATAAAATCCAATTGTCTTTTTCATATAACCCTCAAAATAAATTTTATGTTCATAAAATATTCACCAAAATACGTCAAATCACTCTAACACAAAATACCAGCACAAAATGTTCAAACAATAATAAAGAAAACAAATTTCTTTACCTGGTGTATGCTTTCGGACCATCACCTCTGTAGACGTCGTCCACCAAATCCTCGTTGTTGCATTCCATCAAACTTCCTTCTGCTACATGTACAGCAAACTCGTTCCCACTCGTTCATCTAATTCTAAGTAGACGCCTTTAATACAGCTACCCATATAATCGTCCAACTATGTTCATCGGCTTCTGAATATACCATTTGTTAATTCGTTATACGTTTAGATGATGTTTAAGTTTATAATTAGTTATTGTCAATTCTTTAGCATGTTTTTAATTTAGTATAATAATATGTATCATGTACTCTATGCAGCAGGATGAGGCGTTGTTAGGGAAACGAGGAGTGACAGGATAAAAAAGTCATATTAAAAACTTTGAAAACCTAAAACGCTCTAAAAAGGATAAATAATACTCCATATATGCGCGGAAATCATAATTGCTGCATTAAAAATTTGTAATTTACCTACAAATAAATTCCACAAGAAGTTATGCATGTTTATTCACAGATTTAAAATAGTGATTCCTAGAGGGTTGCCCAAGAGTTCTACAAATCAACACCATACAACCAGTACCCTCGTTCCGAAAAATAACTTGGCTCGTTTACCTTTGTAACATCTTTTGTTCTTTATGCGTAATTAAACTTACAGCCCCGTTTATGAACTAGCACCTATTCGTGCTTTAAACACTTGTAATTTAAATTTAACGCACTGCACTTTTACTGATCTACAAATTTTCAACTTAGATGTTACATCATGTAGGTCTGAAGCGAACAGAAGAAGTAAGAGAGCCTCATTGCGTCTCCTAGTGTATTTATAAGCCTCTAAGCCTACCTCCTGTCACCTCTTTTCACTGAAACGCACCTCCACTTTAACTGATTCTTAAAATTCAAAACACAACGATCGTTGAAAACTAAGAAATTTCTCACCCCATTGTAGCTTTTGTCCGAAATACTGATTAGCGTGTTCAACGGTCGCAATACTCTGAGAAAAGTTTCTCACCCCAATTGCAATCAACCAATCAAAAACACTTCCCCCGTTGCAGGTCGATCGTCCATTCTATTATCCTTGTCTACCTCATATTTGCTTTCTTTGTTAAAATCTCACTATAGCAACTTAAAATCAATATTGTCGTTAGCCTCTACAAATTATCGCGTGCTTTAAATGGCTGTCTTGTACAATGTCTGTTATCTTTTATCCTCCTTTCCCTGTGCTATTTACATTCTGTCTCCGCTTTGTTTTAAAAGCACCTGCTGTTTCTCAACCTTCGCTTGGGTCGTTAGCTCAAATTTCTAAAGAATTATGTTTCAACGTACATTATAATTTCTCGAATTGTTTATTTGTCTGAAAGTCCTTTCTATGAACTGTTTGCCAGTTTGAAATTGTATTTTCCCAAGTTGTTTAGCTTGTAGATTTCCTAGAGATTTGTTTTTAAGGGACGCTTTGTTAGTTAAATGAATATACGCGTTTACATTATCGATTTTATATTGCAAAGCTTGTTTCAACGTACATTATATGGAACTAAAACACGCTTAAATTATTGATTTTATACTTCTGTAAACAAAAGCTTTCCCCTTATTGTTTGATGTGCTTGACTTACAATCTTAGACTATTAAAGCTAATTGTCCTCCCATTATTCTTGAATTTTTTATACACTGCAAAGCTTCCACACTATGCAACTTTAAAATTACGATTTCTTGATACATATGTTTGTTATTATACGTTTTTTTTTTAAGGTCAAAATTAATTAATTTGAAGCGTAAATAATTTATTCTTGTTTTCTATATACAAGGTCCTTACAAAATTACTTTCTTGACTTATCTATCCATTCTTACATATAACTTACAGGATAATAGGTATATATATATATATATATATATATATATATATATATATATATATATATATAAACAACTATATGCATATAACAGTGCATAAATTAGCAAAAGCAACACCCAAATTATCAGGTGCACTCGCACAAGCATTATGTCGGCTAGCGCCTTTACACACAAAAACGTGCTCGTTAAATTATTTCAAAATCTGCCTTTAATACAAATAAATGCTTATGCGAGTACAACAGCCACAATTTTGTTCTTACCTTGTATATAAATTTCTCCAGCATTCGAAGATCTGTTCGTCTGCCTACATCTAGTTTTTCTTACTACTAAGGGGAGTTGAATATGCACTGTTAAAGTTATGGTGGGTATGCACTAAACGTTCTGGGGAGGTTCACAATCACTATCACTTTAAAAGTCCTGGGAGGATGTGCGGTTTCACTCTATTTTATTTTCTTTATGTACTGATTTAAATTAATTAGGGTTTTTGATTTAGTTTGTTATTATTTACTTGCTTTGATTTATTCCTGATATTCCGCACGCAGAAGGTAAGACAGTGATTGTTTTATTGGTGTGGGGGTTCATCGTGCATATTAGACTTTTGAGATTTTTTTTTATTATTAATATTACTATCCGCTATATTAAAATTCAACTCAAGTCCATTTCCGCACCAAGTTCGTCATCACCTAATAATCGTCCCGCTATTTCCCTAAGTCCTATTATTTGCTTCAAGTCTAGCCACCCTACCTGCAAATTCCTTAAGCGCAACCCAGAACGTATTCTGGTTTATGTCTTCCTGGACCTCCTCCAAGTTCCTATGCCAACTTAGGCCTTTGATAGCCAACTTTCTGTCAGCTAACCCCCTATTAGAAGTTTCGATTGGGCAATCGAAGAGCACGTGTAAAGTACTCTCCGATCCCCCGACGCACTCGCAACCATCGTCATTACCAAGCCCGAACCTTCTCAAATATGCCTTCACCACCCCATGACCTGTAACAAGCTGCACCATTTTATGATCGAATTTAATCTCGATTCTGTCCCTAGCCCTTATACTTGGAATAAACGCATGCTGGCGGCACAAACGTCTTAAGCTCAATATCTAGTCCTCGTGCCCGAAATTCTTATGTGGACTTTGCTCTCCTTAGGACTTGATTTCTGGACTTTACAATTTCTTATTACTTTCCCGTTTTGTTGAATAGCCCCATGGTACGACCTGCCTGTCGTAAGAGGCGACTACGGTGGTCCAACACATACACACATGCACACTTTATACATGCATACAACATACACACACACACACACACACACACACACGTGCGCACATACTCATACATAACTACACTGGGATTCTGTTTTATTTTCTTTTGTGCGATTCTCAGGTTTTCTGTTTGTTCTTGAACTTGTTCCTTGGTGTTATTTTTTTTGGGTTTTTTTTCTTCTCTTTTTTCCTCGTTCCTGTCGTTCCACATTCCTCGCTTTTTACCTGTGGCTGGGTTTACTTTCTGTCGGTCTTTGTCTGACTTGGTATATTTTTCGATCCACCTCCTGTGGTAGGTGCTTTCTAGTTCATTTTTCTTTTCTTCGGGAACCACGACTTAGTCAACTTTAGGTCTAGTTAGCATTTCTTTTCTTTGGTTCTTTGGTCGTTGCGATTCTTGGGTACCACAGCTTGAAGTATTTTGATTTTTTCTCTCTATCTAGCATTGTTGTTGCTCCCTAGCTTACGGTGAGGCTTGACACTTTTGTCATTTTGGCTGTTACTGTTGGTTTTCTTTCTCGCTTCTTTTGTTTACCTCTGGTTTTTCTGCAGGAAACCACTTCTTTTCTTGAGGTTTGAAAACTTTAATGTTTCTTTCTGAGATACATCCGTCCCCTGACGACTCTGCAGCGTCGAATCCATTCCATCTTAGTCCTCGTTTTGATGGCTTATTACCTGTCTTCCCTTTCTTCTTCTTTCTTCTGTTGTACTAGTACTTGGTTCATTCCAGTGAATGTCGTGTGACGCTTTCTCTGGTAGTCCTAGGGTTACCACTATTGCACCTTCACGCCAGATTTTTGTTTTGGGTCTGTTTTTGTTTTCTTTTCGATCCGGAATCTTTTGTGGTTGGTCTTGTTATTTTGGATGCTTCGCTGCCTCTGTTTCCCACCCCGAACTTTCAATTTTGCTGGGGGAGGGGGATTTGTTACGTTCCAGTTTTGTTTTTAAATTTATTTGACTAAGATAAGCTATTAATTATTATCTCATCTATATTCCACCTTTCCTCCTATTGACTAATCGATCTTTCTCGCAGCTTCCTCTGATTTACGACCTGGGTATTAATGAATATGATGAATGATACTCCCCTGTGGGGACCTCCTTAGCCAATTCGTCGACCCTATCGTTCCCCTTGTTTCCCTGTTGAGACCTGACCCAAAAATACTTCAAACTCCGAAAACCTAGCGCTATAAGTGCTATTTGCCAGACATCACCCTGAAGATCGGTCGAAGTGAGCATGTTCGAAGGGCTACTAAGCTGGATTTACTATCGCTAATGATAGAGAACCCACTCGTGCTAGAGTGGTTGACGACATACTCTACTGTATTCTCTACTCTATACTCATTGAATTGCAGCGTGAAGTGTTCAAAGTCGTGTGGGTAAGTAAAATTTGGTTGAGCTTAGTAGAGTTAGTGACAACAGAAGGTTTTTGGTCAGGAGAATTTAGACTCTGTTATTGACGACACAGATGGAGGTTATGTATTAAAAATTTGTGTGTGTAACGTATAAAAACTATATTGTAATTTTAAAAATTGTTGTTATTTGTTGATTCGTTTTTTTGAAATTTTAATAACTTTAGTACCATATTGTATAATAGTAATACTGACGGTATTTACAAATATGTTACATCTATTTTATTTAAGTTGGGAGCATTATGCACTAAATGTTAATCAGAGAATTATGATCAAAAACAGGGTTAATAATTAATTTGTATGCGTATAATTTAAAAAGGAATTGGTTTGATCACGAGCAGTTTTTGAATTCAATTTTAATTTAAAAAACATCGTGACTTGTGTGAGAGTTACTTTTCCACATTTGTAAAAGTTGATGATATATTCAGTTTTAGAATTTCACGAAATGCGTTCAATTCCAATTATCACGTTATGACTTTTCACCTATTCCAAATTTATAATGCCTTCAAGATAAGCAACTCATTCTACTATTGCACCCTGTATATATAGACAGCGGTTCAGGAATTGTTTTCAAAGAAAAATTAAAAATTTTGACGTTTTGTCTTCGGTTGAATGGTATTGATTTACACTGATGGTTTTGCAATTTTAAAGGGTACGAACTAACACGTATTGGTACCTTAAAAATTGTCCTGTTCTTTAAAAGGATGCTGTTCTGCAAATTCTAAATTTCTCTACTTTGATAATACAGCACAAAGTATAAGACTAAATTGGGACAACGGCAGTTATACTCATGGTAAGTTACGAATAATTTGGATACTCGATTCTGAATTAATTTTGTTAACTGTTTAAGCCCTACCATTATCTGCATTTTACCTCCTGTGCTTACTCCTGTCAGTCTGCCTGCTACTGCGCTGCAATACTAGCTACTGGTTTTCTTGGAGTCGCTACCAGGTGAACTAACCATATTTGGGAAACATCTTATGGTTACCTCACTATCTACTATTAAGCGAGCCGAACTGGATCACACGTCACTCGCAGCTAGTTATTTCGGCGAGAGATTTCTAAATACTTCTTTGTTTAATTTACAAGTACATGAGATTTTCAAAGTTTTTGTATTCCTAGGTTAATAACGTTATCTTACTCCCACGTTTGGCGAGATTTCATCTCCAACGTAGTACGCTACACACCTGTTTGTAATATTAAAATATGTACAAACATATTTTTCTAATGCACCAGCAGTGGCTAAGTATAATATAGTTACTGCTTATATCACTCAGAATTTCTTTTATTACTATTACGTATTTCCCTTGGTGGCTCCCTTAATGCTGTTTATATTAGTATGGGGTGCCGTCTTGAATATTAATGTTCATACTGTCAGTATATGGTCGATCAGTTTGCTATTGGAGTAGTTCACTTATTGGGAATAGTATTTTTTACAAAACTTATTTTGGTGTCACCGTAGTTATAAGGTGACTTCTTAGGTCAAACAAAATATTATACTATTTATTTTGCACTCTTACTAATTTAGTGACGAGTGAAATCTGCTATAAACATGGCGTTACTGGTATCTAGTCGGTAATAGGTACCTTTACCTTGTTAAACACCCTTCATATGTTTTTACATGCCAAACTGGCTATGTATCATTTTTAGATTTAGATATATTTGTAAGTTAATTGCTGTGTATTTTTAAATTAATAACGCTAACTTCTGTTGTTGCTGACAGTCGCGTCTGCGCAGAAGGAATGCAGATTGTGTGCGAGTGAAAAAGCGGGCATTAAACCACGAGACATGGACTAAGCCACAACTATCTGAGTGTAGTCTAGTTTTTAAGAAACCGGTATGTAGGTTTTCTGTACCTTGCCTTTATCGTACCCGCTACCTTATTTCCTTCAACCTCCTACGAGTGCAACAGAAGTTACGTGACAGATGGGTAGCAAATTTGATGTTCAACATGGCGTAACCAAACCCAACCACGTGCTGGATCCTGAGATTAAGTTTCCAGATACACCTCGCGTAAGTAATTTGATTTTACCTAAATCTGTGCATGCAAATTTGACTTAGACAGCGATTGCATCCACCGGTAAAACGTGATCTGTAGAAAATATAACAATGGCGGTATATATGCTGCGTAAAGGTAACAATGTAGTGTCCTGTCTACAGTGTAGCCTACTCCTTAAATTACAATTTAGCATTGATAATACGCGCTCGCCAGGGAAATAAGTAGTCTGGAATTGTTTCGTACTCAGTGTGTTTTGGTATACTAATAATTTGTTGGTAGTAATTTATGTTGATTCCGACACTCCAAATTATTTGTACTACCCTTTGGTAACGTATATACTGATTCCTGAATTTTATATTGTAGTTATTAGGTCTTCAGTCCTGGAACTGCTTAGATGAGTACCCTCATTGTTTCCTATTCTGAACTAACCTACACATTTTCCTGAAATTTGCACAGTCTGCATCTATCACTATCTGCATGCCAAAGTCTGATCTCGGTTTACCTCTACTTTTTTTTCTATCTCTGCTAGTAATACATCCCGTACTATTCCCCAAAAATGCCTTAGAACGTATCCTGCTCTTCTATTTCTCAATTTTTTTTTGTTTTCCCCAGATATCTCTATTCCTCTACTATTTCTATCACCTATTTGTTATTAACCTTGTCTGTCCATGCTATCATCTTCATACATTTGAAGCACAACATTCCTCTTTCTGTCTGCTTTTCTTACTGCCCTTGTTCATAGACGTACTGTGCTGTGCTCCACACATTTGTTTTGAACAATTTTCTTTTTGTCTCTGTTTGTTGTCTTTGAACATATCCGCTGTTCTTTCCTGTTAGATGCAGTTCGGTCACTTTCTATTGTTTTACAGTCATATACCCTATTTCCTCGGTATTTAGTAGTATGTGAAGGGGGTTAAGCAGCCTGTGGCTACCAAGATTCTCCAACACTTGAATATTTGCCGAATTACTAGTTTTCCAATATATCCTTTCGCACAATCAACATTAGTTGAAAATATTTAACAACCAACACCTATAGTTGTTTATAATAATCATCAGCTTCAAGTGCACTTATTTTTTCGTCTTTAGATTTTCTATCATGAAAGTGGTTAGATGCATACCTCCACTTATATATATTCCGAGCTAGCCTACACAGTTCCCTGAAATATCCACAACAGCCTATATACAGCTCGGTTCCCCTTCTATTGTTTTCTAATTATAAGCCCTATTTCATCGAGATTCAGTGGCATGTGAAGGGGGTTAAGCAGCCTGTGGCTGCCAAGGATCCACCAACACTTAGATATTTGTAGTACGTACCATTAAAAGTTATTTTAGATAAAAGACATTGTTAGAATCAGTATTTTGATTACATCATTTATACTGTGGTTGGGCAGTTTAGCGTTCTTTCGTACTTATACTTATTTGCTGTTTAATTATTATTTTTGATCCAGCCGAGATTTATGTTTCTCATATTGTATTGTCCTCCCACTCCTAGTCTCCGACTATTATCTGCAGTTTCCCCCTTTTTTATTCCAGTACATGATATGGGTTAGCAAGATTTCCTTCCTTTAATACGTTCCTGCTTTTCTTCCTGACCCGTCGGCTTTTACCATGAGGCTGTCTTGTACCAAATGATATCCATTCAGTTTTGTCACCATTAGCTAGCAGACTATGCGTGTTAATCTAAATAAGAAACTGGGTAAGATACGCTTGCAAATACTCCTTGGTCATTACCACCTCTGATTGCTCATTGTATAACATCGTTAACAAATAGTTTAACTGTGGAAGATATTCTAGTCGCACAACTAGTTATGAATATTTTATGAATGTTAAGAACAGAGTAGTGCCAAGTATGTTCCTTGCGGCACTCCAGATGGCACAGTAGTTGTTTCAGAAGGGCATCCCACTATAACTTGCTGTCAGTGGTGTAGCAGAAAAATTTTTATTCAGGAGAAGACATGATGATCAAGACCAATTTCTCACATGCATTCACTATCGAATGCCTTAGTTGTATCAATAAATACCATATCTACAACAAGACCTTTACGTTGGACATCTGCAGTGTTTTGTACCATAGAGGCAAATGCTGTTTCACAAGAATATTGCGGCTTGAAGCCAATTTGGGAAGAACTAAGGAAGTTAGTAGAGCTCATGACCTTCATAATATAGCAGGTTGAAATACTCGGCAGACTCTACATGCAAGGCTAATAGGTTTGTAATTTTCAAGATTGCTGTTTAATCCATTTTTATGCATTGGTACAATATATGCCTTACGACAATCCCAAGGGATGTCACAATTATTAATACACATCTTGAAGAGCATTAAGTAGAGAAGGATAGATTTATTACAGTTACGAATCAGTTGGCTGCTGATATCATCAGAGCCTTTGGAACCATAGTTCCTTTTGTCGATGCTTTGAGTATGGCTTTATTATTAAACGTAAATGTAGAGACTGTAGGTACAGAATTTATAGTAGTCCTGTTGATATTTAGTTTTGGGTTATAATTATAAACTAATTTAAACGTATTGCTAAACGTGGTTGAGACATCAGTTGCAGAGATAGAGAGGTCATGCTCTAGACGTGACTTTTTCAGTGTATGCATGTACTTCTAAAAAGCATTTTAATTTTGCCAACTGTTGTTTTAAGAAGATTTGTCGTAAATGATTATTGTGTAGCAGGCTTAACGTGGACTAAAGCTTTGGTTAATTTGTTGGAACGTAACTTATGGGATGGTGTATGCACAATGGCATTTTGTCTTAGGAATTCTTAAATCATTGTTGTGGTATATTGAATCTGGGTTAGATGAGAATATATTGGCATGATAAAACTGGAATGAGCTATAGTTTTGACGTCAAACGCAAATAAATTAATAAATTGGGTTGAAAAGTCAGCTTAGAAACAAAGGAAGATAAAAAACTCACATTCTACCGAAAACAAAACGTCAAAATTCTTAATTTTTCTTTCAAAACAATTCCTAAACTGCTGTCTATATATACAGAGTACAATAGTAGAATGAGTTGCTTATCTTGAAGGCATTATAAATTGGTGAAAAACGTCATAACGTGATACTTAATTGGAATTGAGCACATTTCGTGAAATTCTAAAACTGAATATAACAACTTTTACAAATGTGGAAAAGTAACTCTCACACACGCGACCAACTGTAAATATCTTGGTGTTGCTTGTTACATTCACTTTCCGATGGTGTACTAAACCTTATACCATTATAGTTAATTATTTATTCGCATAAATTTTGCTTCCAATACTCGAACACCATCCAGTATATTAGACATTCCTACAAGTACGCTTTACTACATTTCATTTAAATCTATTTGCTGAAAAATGCAAAATTCTTCTATAATTTAAATAGTCGGTACCTTGTTTGAGGTATCTGTTGGCTTGATACATATCACTATAGCATATAATCACTTCTTATAATGCTCAATCCTAAAGACTCGTTAAAATAGTGGATCGTATTTATTTGATAAAGCTTGTTTCGAGTTTCTAATCACACCTGTGTGTTGGATAACGCTGGGATTGGATTTAATTCTTGCGAAAAACGAGTTCAATTTGATTCTGCAGTTCATTCTTATATGTATTTTCTACATTACTCGTCCTATTACTTCAAGAGCGATGCACGTTTTTTTTGGGCAGGAATGTAGATCTTAGGTGCATCGGTAAGTTCTCTTGCGCTATTAATACTAGTAAGACTCTTTTTAGCTCTTTGCTGGAGGCTAAATTGTTTTATGTAGGCCCGATTATTCTTTTCATTTAAAACCAACTGCGCTGATATGTGTTCCGCTGTTGCAGTGCCCAAAATCTTTTGACCGTGGTGACACCTCATCTGGACGCAAGCACCCTGATGCTTAGCTGATTCACCTCCGTGGATGCAAAGGGCACACGATAGTATCTTGGCACATGGAGATATGTTGTGATAGTCTACCCATATATCGAGAGCACCTCTTTCTTCCACTTTTGTTGTTAGTGCGTCACTGGTGTTCCATAGTTTGGCTTACCATACGTCCGGTATTTCCTCAGACAGTTCGGGTTTTGACTGTGCATTCGGGAAATGTCCGGGATTGATGTTTGTGCGTTTCTTATCAGCGAGGAGAAGAAAACGGCCGGACGAGTATTGAAACTGTACGATCGAATGGGAATTTTGTTGTGGGCGGTTGGCGAAGCGTAGTTAGTGGTGTGGCTGTCACTTCAGCGTTGTACTTCAAGTACATCACTATTAAATAATATTTCGTGTTCGCTGTGTTATCTAAATAAACTAGATAGTAAGAGTTAGTGTATTTTACGATGGCTCATAAAAGAAAGTGTGTTTTTAATAATAAACTAAAAGCAGAGTACAAATTTTGAAAAGGTATTCAATCACGTAAAGAATGGGTACGGTGTGTAACGTGCAATTACGAGTTTTCCGTGGAACACAGAGGCCGATTGGACATTGAGGACCACGTAAACACAGACAAGCACAAAAAAGCTGCAAGTTCAGCATCATCTTTAAATATTAAATCATTTTTTAAAGAAAACAGCCTCGTCAGATTCTGATTTCCAATGTGCTGCTAAAGAAGCGACTTTTGCTTACCATACTGCTTGGGACGAACTTAGTTTTAGAACTAGTGATTCTACCTCAAAGCTGGTAAAAAACTGTTTGAACCAATATTTTCGACAGTCAGAAGCGATAGTTGTTAATGTTATTTCACCTTATATTTTTAATTTTGTTTTGGAGGACCTACAAATAATTATTTATTATACAAGAGAAAAAGTACTAGATTTTAGCTCGAGGTGTGTTTGTCTCCCGACGCGAAGCAGAGGGAGACAAAACACCAAGAGTTAAAATCTTACATTTTTACCCGTGTATAATACACTTTTTTTTTCTGTGACAGGCAAAACGATGATTTAATATTGAAAAAAATATTACAATATATTAAAGTCAAAAAATCAATCGATGTCAAATTTGAAGTTTCAAACAAGTAGGCTGTTGTACTTATAGGGACAGTTAGACTTGCTAAGGAAACCTTCATAGTAGTCAAATATCTGTCAATTTAATTCTGCGAGTGGTTGCTTATTTGCACATACCCGGGAAAAAGTACTCATTTTTTTTCCTGGAGAAAAAGTAAATTAATAAAAAGTGACATTTTGTTACCTGTTAAGAAACATTAAATGTCACTTGTTGTGAATTTACTTTTTTCCCGGGAAAAAATGAGTACTTTTTTCCCGGATATGTGGGGCTCGTCGTCTTGTGGAAAACCCATTTTATCAGCACGTTTTCGCAAGCCAATTAATTGTAGTTTAGAAACAGAAGCAATTGTAAAAGTAACAGTTTGCTTGCACAATTATATTATGAGAAATGAAAGGAACCTTTTCTGAATCACAAAAGATCTACTGCCCTAATCATTTTGTGGATAAAGAATTGTCTAATGGTGTAGTAATTAAAGGGAATTGGAGAAAATATAATGCAGATGGAATTTCCGAAATAAAATGCGGTTCAAACAATTATTCGCACAATGCCAGTGAAATTCGAAACATTTAAAGAATATTTCAACAATGCCAGTGAAATTAGAAACATATTTAAAGAATATTTCAACAATGAGGGAGCTGTTAGTTTTCAAGACCATCTTGCTCATATTTAAAATCTGAAAATTGCTTTAGCTATGTCAAAATGTGTTAAAAATAGCTTTTCTCTACAGCCCCCTATTATGAAAAAACCAGTTTAGAATACTTCTAGGGAAAACTTGATTTTTGTCGCTAGTGTGTGAAAACCCCATAGCAACTTCCATCTCAAGTAATACAAGTATAAGATGATTCATATTTTCTCATATCAAATATTCCATATAATATTTTGGCTAATTATAATATAAAAACAAATATTTGAAGTTTTATTTTTGTACAAAGTTTGCAATTTTAAACTAAGTAGAGAGTACACAGAATACTATTTAAATATGTATAGGTATTTCACGACAGAATACAAAACGCATGTAAAAGTTTTCCACTTCAAGCTTTAATATTGTGTAACAGTCTATTCCGTCATTTCACTTTCCATCGTTGTGGTAGTAGTTCGTGTAAAAATTTTATTTCAATTTCACAACGTTTCCTATAAGGCAATTTTCTTAATCCCTCTGCAAGTCGTTCACAAAAATGTGATACACCATCCTGTTTATACGGTTCCTTTATTTCAACAGGCTTATTAATGATGGAGTCCATTTTCTTCAAAGATAATTCATCAGGTCCTTCTAATTGTAATTTTCTCCGTTTATTATCGAATGGATTTATATAATAGTCCCGCAATGCTTTCCATTTTTTTTGCGAGATCCTCAATTGATAATTGACATTGCAAAATAGTTTTGTATTTCCAGCCAAAGTCTGTCTTTTATTGGTTTAGTTCTTGATTTTAAATTTAGAGATGAATCGTAAAGGGCTGGTCGCTCGGATACTAATGTTATAAATAAATCCTCATCTATCATGTTGTCGGTTACGGAAAAGTTACTACTGTTTGTGCTGGTGCTTGCAAATGCCTTGAACTCATCGCTTTGGGTAGAATCCTTAATATCTTCTATAAATTCTACAGATGAAATTGTTTCGTCTCTGCTAAACCTTGGCAATAATACTGTTGCAATTTCATTTGATAAGTACTGATATAACATTTGATCATCTGCAATAACATTAACCATCAACTAAACTAATAAACCATAACAAATAGCTTACCTGAACGTAACATTCAGAATATCATTTTCGATGTTAAGATACAGCTCTTTGTTGTTGATTACAAATCCCACTTGGATTGTAAACATATTAAATATTTTAAAAGTGTAATAACAAAAATCATTTAACACTGCCTTTGCTCCAATATAATTTAATTGTTCTACTGTTGCAGCTTACAAATAAAGAGAAAGAAAAATGAAAATATAACTAATTAATTTGACAATGGCGTGTGTTTACGTGTGATTAAGGTTATATTTACTTTTCTTTTATACAAATAGCGCATGCACCAAATATAGAAGCCACTTCTTGCTGCTACCGTGTAAGCAGTATATAAAAGTAGCGTCACTTCTTTCTGAAGAAGCGGCTCCTAGAAGTAGGTATGTAAGGCTACCTAATTTCAATACGTCGACGTTATCCTATTTCTTTCATCTTCAAACATTTCATAATCGTTGCTTTATTTTGATTGGTTGACTTTCTCAATGCTTAAACGATTTTCAAACTTATCAAGAATTTTCACTTCTTAAAAGACCTTGAATCTTGCCGTTTGTCCTTTAGATAAAAAAGCACGCTCAAGATGATGCTTTGACTGATAGTAATTTAAAACGTAGTTGATTACAACATATTATCATTACTTTAACCCTTGATACTTAATTGTAAATTGCCCTTTTAATGTTAATAGCTATTTCCGTTTGATGCGCATTTGTTATTTAGAACGTGGTATGATCCTTTAACGGTTACAAAAGGTCAGCGTCATTGAATTAGGTTTGCTTAATGTTGAAAATTTAATAATTTATTGCTGAATCACCTCCGTTTGATACCATTTCTAAGTTTGTTTGGTTTGAAGTAACATCGGTTGCAGAATGTCTGGAAAATTGTTGGTTATTTTTATTAGTTTCGCTATTGTTCATGTGAGTATTTTTGGTTTTAAGTAGGATAGAGCTAGCTGTTGAAGTAGACAAGCTCTGCGTAAATAGAGAATGGTTAATTTAATGGTAACGAGTAGTTCTAGGAGATACAAAAAATGTATTGAGGGATTTAAAATGAGTTTTAATGACTGATCAAATTAGTGTTGTATCTTATCATATACAGGGTGCTCCCCACTCTGGGAATTAAATGAAACCGGACTGAAACCAATTAACTTTATTTACATACATTTTCTTAGGATTAAATTCTCTACAATTTTTGTTCTTGGATTTTATGTATTTGTTAGTGATTTAGTGAAATTATAGCGCCTCAAACGTAAAAAACGTGTTTTTTACAGTAAATTTGTGTTTTAAGCAAGTTATTTTACAAACTAGGGGACTTACAGTTCTGGGACCTAGTTTATTCAGTTTTTCAGGTCAAAATTCATATGAAACGATCAAATGTTTGTCTTAATTACCGTTCTAATGGTTTCAGTCCGGTTTCTTTTAATCCTCGGAGTGGGAATCTGGGCGAAATTTTTCGCTAGCCTTATCTCGCTAACGAAGCATTTCCAGACATATGTTTATATAAACTTTTTGGCCTTGTTTTCAGGTCTACAACCACCTGTTAAAATGTTTTCTTTCCTCCCGGGTCACCCTGTATATATTCTTAGGAAATTGTTTTTGAGTTTTTAGGTTGAAATGAAACAGCCTACTCTTTCATTTTAAATGTCAAAGGTTTCAACCGCCAACCAAATACGAGCTTTTATCAATGACTTTATCTACAATATGTCATTTTATATTCAGGACCAAGAAAGAAGGTAGTCACGTGACTAATCCCAGATTCTAGAATATACATTATTACTAGCACAAACAACGATACAATAGTTACTCGCGTGTGTGCACAGAAAGCGTATTAGGTTGCAAAGAATTTACAAAAAAGGCATAACTTACGTTTCAAATTAACAACGTAAATAATAAATAACTCTGCTTACCTTCTCAATTAATACATACTAACAAGTTGGATATCGAATATTTATTGATTTTTGAAGTTACTGCGTGGGAGCAGTTGCTACTTTAGTTTATATTTTTGCAGTCAAGCTCGTTGTTAATTTCTGCAACATACACAGAAACACAGACAAAGGTACGATAAAAGGATTGATATAGAAATTCATAGGTAAACACTTCACTACATAGTCCATAATGCACTACTCCCGCACAAGCAGTCAAAAATAGCATACCAAAGACAGGAAAAAGAATCATAGCAACTTCCTTTTGATTGCAGTCTTGATTGGTCGGAAAAACGACATACATCTAATAAAAACGTGAAAATTATCTTTCGAATAAAATTATATAATAATGAAGCTATTCCTTCTAAAACATTGCTGGAAAACATCAAAACCACATTTATTATGCGCAATACCCTGATTCCTACAACTATATATGACACAATAAGTGTAATATACCTAAATTAATTAATTAATTACAAAATTCCCTTGAAATAATTGTTCACTAGAATACTTCGTAGAGTACAAAGATGTTCTAAAAATCTATCTTTTATCTGGTTTTCGCCAATAGGAATTTTGCTTAAAAATGGTATTACTTTTGAAGTCACTAGACCAACACATACATAAAAGTCATAATCTAACCTCACTTTGTTTATTCGTAAATGTAAAGTGTTTAATAATAAAATACATATGCTCAGAGTAGGGACCAAACAAACGAGGTCATATCTGGACACACCATATGTTTAACAATGATAGAACAAATGCGTGTGTTAAATACACCATCCGATTATGGCACGCATACGTTGTTACGGTATTCCGCCCAAACACGAAAGAAAGCAATTAAAGTCAGTAAAGAAATTTACTCCGAATGGTAGAATTTGCGCGAGCTCAAAAACGTAGAGTGGCGTTGGTGAAATAGAAAGAACACATTGGAAACCTCAGTAAACTACATTGTCAACATACAATCTCGAAAGGGTATTTACAAAACGACAAAGAATTCAATAATTTGCGTAATCGCTTGATACAGCGTGATGGTAAACAAAGCAAGTTATGTATCCCTTAATCTATATATGTATAACAAATAAGGAATTATTAGAAATTGTTAAAGGAACTTAAGTTATATGCAACTTTGTATTTCAAGGATAAATAGATAGAGGTTATTAAAAGTCACAAGCAAGTTGTGAGAACGAATGCAATACATTGTATTCCAGACAGTAAGTGATACTCCAGATGCAGGTCACAGACGGTTAAGAAACTTAGAAATTAAGATTGTTACATTGTATAATGAATAGAGTTAAGAAATAAGCAGACATGAGCTCTGCAAGTTCCCACAGACATGTGAGGGGCAGGGACAACATAAATAGCCTGGGAGCCCCAATTCAAATCAGTCAGTCTCAAGTATTTCAGCCTTAACATTGCTTCTTTGGGGATTAAACCAATTTTGAAAACGATCCTAGGTCATGGATCGAAACGTAAATAAAGATAATTTTAAAAACTATGAGTGGTTTAATCCCCAAAGAAGATTAAGAAGAATACTAAACAAACCACAACAAACATACAAGGAGTACTTAACATTGCTGTCTGCTTAGGCTACTCGCCCTTATTAACTCCAATTAATAATTCAATTTCGACTTAGAGTATTTTGAATTAGTTTGTCAAAATTCCATTGTAATTGCTGTTTAACTAAATAAACTTTGTTACAAAGATTTTGGAAGAAATTTTTAAAAAGACCGCTCTCAAGGCCCGAAACGTAACTGGTGCAGTCGTACAGATCCAAAAGGCACTACGAATCCAAAAATTGGAGAACTGATGACCAAGAATTTGAATTCCCAATTCTGGAAGAACCCAAACAAAGTTGGAAGAGGTACAAGAACCGACCGTACCCAACCAGACAAACTTGGAAGAGGTACAAAAATCGACCGAATCCAAACTAAACAAAACTTGAGCGAAGTACAAAAATCGACAGAGCCCAAGAAAACGAGGATAAAAATTATGCAAGTTTATTTTCCTAAACCAATTATTCCTTTGACAAATTTATTAATATTAGCTAGTAAAGAAAATTTTTTTATATATATTTTATGTATGTACAGATTTTTTTTTATTATTATTTTTTAATTATTGCAATCTATGCCATTTTATAAAAATAATTTACTAAGAGAAATTATTTTCAACTACGAGAACTTATTTTTTAAAACAAGAGAATTTTAAACAAGAGAACTGAAAAGACGCAGTTACATGCACAAATTAGTACGATTATTAATAAACCAAAAACACAACTGGCGCACAAATAATTGAAACAAAACAAAAACGATTTTAAAATACAAAGATAGAACGCAATTAATTTTACCATTCTATTACCAAAAGCTTATAGAAACGAATTATTCAAAACTTAACCTTCAACGCAACAAATTGACCGAAGTGCGTAATTATAGAGACACCTTTTTAATGATTAAAAATAACACATTACAAATCGAAACAAAGTGTGCAAATTATTACTGACAACCATCAGTGAATAAAACCATTCATCCATCGCAACTTTATAAAAAGCTACATTAAAATTCGACATAATTTATGATTAAATACTTTGGCAAGAAGTAATTAACTGTAAAGACGCAATTTATTTATCACGAGACTGAATAAAACCATTCAACAAAATCAAACTTTATAAAGTATAATTGAATATTTTTCAGCACGAGGATATCTAATTATATAAAAGCATTACGCAATTTATTTAAATTTATCACCGACCGAAAACAAAAACCTTTCCGTAGATAAAACCTATAATTTAAACAATTCATTGTATAAATTATAAATGAGACATTGATGCAACTAATGTAACGAAACGGTAGTCTGAAAACTTGCAACTCTATAATTAAACATTCAAGGTAACTAGACAATACAATTGAAAGGAAGCAAACTTATGCACTTATCAATTACAACACCTACGGAGACGAGATAATTAAAGCCGACTCAATTAATCAGCAAGAGTGAAATAAAATAAAACCATACCCAGCGAAACAAAACGTACAAAGTACAACGCAATTATTCCAATAAATTATTAATCCCATCAAAAAACCTTTCAGAAAATTAAAACTCGCGACAACCGTAACATCCACGACGTATAAAATTAACGAATTCAAGGCTACGGCAATTAACCGCACATTACCAAGCACAAATCCCGCAATTTAATTATAACACCGTACAACCACGTGTAAAATATAAGTAAAGCGATTCGTTAAATAACCCAAAACAATCCAAACTGAAAATTAACAAACCAAACAAAAGAGTAACAATACAAATTGTAAGATAAATCTCAATTTATACAAAATGTGAAATTAATTAAAAGCAAACGCAACCCTTAAAAATCTTGAATTCAGATATGAAAATTTATCTCGAACGCATCCCTCAATTCAACTGAGAAAAAGCTCTCCTCGTAAATTTTATTACCGCGTGCAAAATATTTTTGAAAATCTTTTACAAACCAGGAAATAACGAAAGGAATGTATTACTTTTACGCCTGGTAATAAGTAAAGTGACCGGACGAGCACTAACGCTAATTGCCAGCCGAGATGACAGAACAGTGGGAAAACTTTAGACGCATATTAGTAGCATATTTCGGAGACCAAAGAAACCTCAAATGTCTTATCCGCGATCTAATAAACCTAAGAATGAAAAGTAACCAATCCCCGTATGAATTCGGAATGAAATGCCAAGACGTAAGAAGTTTAATTTTAACAAAACTAAAAATCGAAGAATTCGACCAAAACATCCGCCTACTAAAGACAAAAATGTATAACGAAATGGCACTGGACACCTATAAAAATGCATTACCAGACCGACTATCGGATAAAATAAGATTCCAACATCTCCAAAATTTAGAAGAAGCAATGAACATGATCATAGAGGAAGAAAACGTAATGTACTGTCAAAACAGACTATATAACCTCAACGCGAATAAAAAACCATCAAGCCGCAAGGCAAACAACCACCTAACCAAAATTCACTCCATTTAACGCACAAATAAATCAACCGCGAATCAACAACTCGAATTTTAATAACACAAAATTTAACAATCAATTTAAACAATTTCAAAGACCAACGTTCAACTCAAACTTTACGAAGCCCACATTCCCACCAAGATTCAACCAAAATATGAACCAACATAAACCAGCATTCAACGCAAACCCCATTAGAAATACACCGATGATAAATAATAATAACAACCCTAACAGTTATTATAAACCAACGCCTATGGATACCTCATCTGGTAACACCAGACTAAGTACAGAAATATCGCAAATCCGACCAAGTCATAACCAAAAACGAAACTTTACCTCGGAAGAATTATTTCACCAAGAAGTAGACGCAACCTAACGACGAATCCAATCAGTTAGGAACTTACGAACATAACGACCCAATCAAATAAAATAACTCAAGTAGGATATAGTTAGCTGTAGAAGTAGACGTAGAAGCTCTGCGTAAATAGAGAATGGTTAATTTAATGGTAACGAATAGTTCTAGGAGATACAAAAAATGTATTGAGGGATTTAAAATGAGTTTTAATGACTGATAAAATTAGTGTTGTATCTTATCATATACAGGGTGCTCCGGGAAGAAAGGAAAACATTCAGCAGGTGATTGTAAACCTGAAAACAAGGCAAAAGTTCATATAAACATATGTCTGGAAATGCCTCGTTAACGAGATAAGGCTAGCGAAAGATTTTGCCCAAATTCCCACTCTGGGGATTAAATGAAACCGGACAAAAACCAATTAACTTTATTTACATACATTTTCTCAGAATTAAATTCTCTACAATTTTTGTTCTTGGATTTTATGTATTTGTTAGTGATTTAGTGAAATTATAGCGCCTCAAACCTTAAAAAACGTGTTTTTTTTTACAGTAAATTTCTGTATTTTAAGCAAGTTATTTTACAAACTAGGGGATTTACAGTTCTGGGACCTAGTTTATTCAATTTTTTAGGTCAAAATTCATATGAAACGATCAAATGTTTGTATTAATTACCGTTCTAATGGTTTCAGTCCGGTTTCATTTAATCCTCGGAGTGGGAATCTGGGCGAAATTTTTCGCTAGCCTTATCTCGCTAACGAAGCATTTCCAGACATATGTTTATGGGAACTTTTTGGCTTTGTTTTCAGGTCTACAATCACCTGTTAAAATGTTTTCCTTTCCTCCCGGATATATATATATATATATATATATATATATATATATTCCTGTGTTCCCTTTATAAAATCGACAGAGTAAGAAAAAAACATTCAAAAATTTATTAATTTTCTAAAAATCGAAAATTGCACACAATAGAAAAATTTTATCAAAAAAAATAATTTCTTACCCAGATTCCTCTCTTCATCACTTAAATACTTCAACTGCTTCCCTGGCTAGCTCAGTTGGGCTTCCTCTTGGATACCTAGATTCACTATCATACTCGTTATCGTTCCCGCACACTCTCAATAAAACCACATAATAATACAACAATCATACAATATTTATTTACCACTATTTACAAATACAAATTCAAGATTATTTACATTTCGGTGGTCAAGTTACACCTCAATAAATTCGATTTTTGTAAAGTCCAGAATTTTAACTAGAAATATCAAACACGTTGAATGTAACCGGAGCAAATGGGCCCTGAATAATACCTTATTTTTCGTTCTTTATTTATAATTAATTTTAATTAGGACACTCTGGAGTATGGTAAGCTCATGATAACCCACTTCTTTTTTATGATTAATGTATGCTTTTTTACTTAGCATACGCTTACTGCAAACAAAAAAAACAAACCCATGAACTCTTAACAATAAAAATTTAAATTCCCGAGGAACGTTAATAAGCTTTATATACACCTTTAGATTTATATTTAAATAACATAATAAAAGTTAGTTATACGTATTCTTTTCAATACGCAAAATAATGCAAAATACCTTCATAGTTCACTCTCACACATCACAATAATTTTCATAGTTTATACAAACAACAAATTCTAAAGCGTTACCTGGAATTTCTTGAAGATCCCTACTCCGCTGATGATGCCGTTAAGTTGTTTCGTTCTCGGTTTCGTGGTTCTGCTCTGCTCGCCGCCTCCAGCTATTGGTAGATGAATACCCTCTAAGTTGTGCTGCCTGCTCTGCATTCACGATGCATCCAAATCCTTCTTTTATAGTTGATTAATTTAATTTACGTTACATTACGTCACTTCACGAGCTTGTTAAGATATATGTTGCATCTCAATAAAATTTAGACTCGACACTATCCGCGGATCAAATTATGAGGCCAACACTGTACTATTTAATTAAAACAATTTTATATACTTACAAGCTCGTGGTAAATTTCTGTACGTAGTCTGAAGCGATGAAAATACTAAGAGCGAAGTTAAAAGAGAGCGATGCTAATTCTTTTAGAGTATTTATATAATTTGAAATGCCACCTCTCGGCCACTCTTCATGCGAAATCCTTCATTTAAAATAATACTTCTTAAAATTTTGGTTCAACCGTTTTTGAAATCTTCGAAATTTAGCTCGTCGTTATTATATTTTTCGAAAAACCTGCATTCAAATTTTCCCGTGTTTGTCTGTTGTACAACTAACTATATAGACCAATGAGATATTCGGTGACGTTTTGAAACCCAGCCTGTATTAACGCTATTCCTCTCTTATGCATATTCTATGTTTCCTTCTAACCTTGTTTGAGTGGTAAAATTGATATTGCTTTCCGCGTTCTATTTAATCCATGCGGACTGAATACGTGCGTTTTGAAATGAACTGCTATTATGCCTGTCTCATTCCGAAGCATATCATGGATTGTCCATCTCTTCTGCGCTTTAAAGAAACTTTTAGTTAGCATTTATACAAACCGTCCAACCGTTTACCCGATATACCTCGAATTTCGTCTTTTATCTACACAAATAAGGGGAACATGACATTTCGAAAACATGCAGGTGTTCAATTAACAAACGTTTTAAAACAACATTTCTAGGAGTTTACGTTTCAAGGTATTTTATATTCAACGGCTGTTCGTTTGTTAGCAAAGCGTTTCACCTTGCTATTATCGGTTTTTCAAGCTCTTATGCGTATTAGACGTAATAACCCTTTTAATTAAACTTCATTAAATTAATTAGTAATTTGCATTGGCTTCTACAATTTATTTTTTTTACGAACCTAACTAAATTTTAATCACTACTTGTAAATTTTATGGTAATACCTGTTACTTTAAATTCACTAAATGAAATAAATTTCGCACGTAAATTCTGGTTGTTTCCTCTCTACAGGGTGTTTGAAATTGTTTTGTGTATACTTAAATTTAGCCCTTTAAAACCACTACAATATATATATATATATATATATATATATATATATATATATATATATATATATATTCTTAGGAAATTGTTTTGAGTTTTTAGGTTGAAATAAAACAGCTTTCTACTCAATGTCAGAGGTTTTAACCACCAACTAAATACAAGCTTTTATCAATGGCTTTATCTACAATACGTCATTTTATATTCAGGCTCAAGAAAAAATGCAGTTACGTGACTAATCCCAGGTTCTAAAATATACATTATTACTAGCACAATCAAAGGTATGTTACGAACTACTATTAGGCAACCCGTCAAACACTCAAGCTTCAGAACCCAAGGAATCGAGAATGTTCGAGCACATTCCAGAGTATGAATCATCTATTCAATTCAGGGTATAAATAAGACCGCTGATGAAGTACAGAGTTAGTCTATATCCAAATGTAAATATAAATTATATCGTGTAAAGTTAATTAGTTACGCTTTTGAAAGTCCAAGAGTAAATATAAATTTGTGTTACGTGAACGTGTATATTGTACCGCCAGCTTGTAGAATACATAAATATACAAAAGTGTAATAAATAAATAGTAGTGTTAGTGTTGTTAATAGACCTATGGTTAAGAATTTAGTTTAAGAAGATATTAGTGCTTGTAAATAGCATCAATGTGATAGTGCCTCATTGTTAATTGGACTGTTAATTAGACTTGTGAACAGTGAGTAATAAAGACTTATTATTACTTGTTTTAAATTGGTGAAACGCGTTAATAGTAGCCCCCTACACTGGTGTCAGGCTGTGTTGGATATACAGTGGTTAATTTAAAAGAAAAACACAAGTCTAAAGACATTTGACTAGTTTGTATATGCTTGTTACAAGAAGCCAAAGTAAAATGGACGCAAAAACTTTAATGAATTTTCTTAAGGACTTTAAATCCGGTATGGAAGATAGGTCGGCTAAACTAGATGTGACACTCAGTAAGGACTGTTGAACTGGAATCGACCCTGAAAGAGTTTAAATACGGTGTGAAATGATACTTAGTGAAAATGCGGACAAAATGGAAGAAAAGTTTAGTGAAAATGCTGAGAAAATGGAAGAAAAGTTGAATGAAAGTACAGCCACGTTAGAACAAAGATTAATGGAAAGTTCCATTGCATTGAAAGAAGATTTCACTGAACAGGTAAAATCAATTGAGCAAAAGTTGGACAGTAAATTGGTAAAAATGGAAGAAGATGTGATGAGGCTGCAAGAACAAGTGATTTCACTAACAACGCGGCCACTTGAATTAGCAAACCAAGTTGTAAATTAGAACATTTCAAAAATAAGAAGCATCGAAGAAAACGAGTTATTACCGTCAAAATTTAAAGTGAAACCACCCACATTCGATGGTAAAACACCTTGGCCCACATATTTGAAACAATTTGAAGCCGCTGCAATAGCCAACGGTTGGTGTAGCAAAGAGAAAGCTATCTCCTTAATAGTCGCCCTACGGGGGGAAGCTCTTAACATCTTGCAAACGATTCCCGATCATCAGCAGAATGATTACGGCCTCTTAACATCGAAGCTTGAGATGAGCTATAGAGACGCTCACGTTCAACAGGTTTACCATGCACAAGTTAAGAACCAGATAGCTTCCTCGAACAACTGGCTGTTCAAACATTTGTGAATGGTGTTAAAGATGGCGAAATACAGCAAGCGCTAAGATTAGCACGACCAAAAATGTTAGATGACGCACTGGCTCAAGCGCTCGAATTTGAAGCAGCTAAGCAAACATCACAAAGAGTGAGCCACAAAGTTCGGTTTGCCTTAGAAGAACCTGATCAATCGCAGAACCGCATAGAAGAAATAATCAACCGTGTGTTTGAAAAACAAAAGGCGGAAAGGCTGGAAAGACAACGACCTTACATGTGATTATCCAATGCTTCACCCGAAGGTACTACATTGGTCAGGAAGCGAGTTGTTTTTACCTGGAAAATTTGGAATTTTGCCGAACCCTTGCTGTTCCAAGCAAGGTAGGGATCTTTAACGTGCGTGACAACACTCACACACGGGACCTCCATTTTACCTCTCATCCGAACAAGGATGTATTTTTGGGAAAAATGCTCGCCTAACATTTTTCAAGCGGACCGTGTCGGAATTCGAACCCGGGACCTTGGGCGTAGTAGTCACACACATATCACTACGCCACGAAGCCGCCTTGAAAAGACAACGACCGTGGAGATGGCGTCTGCGATGCTGGAGATGCGGTGAAGTTGGTCATATACAGAGACGCTGCACTCAATCAAAAAAACAAAACAACCGGTTGAGCAGCAGGAAAAACTAAAGCAAGTCGACGTAAGGGGTCGAACGTTGATAGCACAACGTAGTGCCCCGGAGATTATCATCCGTGCTGCATCGTTGATGGGAAGTCTGGACAGCATTTATATCGATGGTGGAATTAATGGTAGGGTTGTCCGATTACTCGTGGATACGTGACAAGGACTATTGTAAGATCAGGTTTGGTTGGTCGTGGAAAAGTGCTACCTGCATCGATATGTCTTCGAACAGCAAGTGGCGAGAAAATTTCTACTCACGGAGAGAGCCGTAACGTTGGGAATTGGAGACAAACTAATTAATCATCGGGTGTTGGTAGCTGAAATATCAGAAGAAGTTACCTTGGGAATCTATCTCATGAGAGAATATGGGTTTCATGTAAACATGAAAAAAAATGTGCTTCGGATAGATGATGATGAGATTCCATTTCAAGAGACGAGTAACCAGACGATGTAAGTTCGAATGATTTGTGATATGAAAATACCCGAGAAGACGGAAATGATCGTGATGGGACGCCCGGATGATACTTTCGGGAAGGACAAGTATGCATGATGGAAGCAACAAAGGGAAAACTGCGTTTACAAATGGAACTGGATTATGGCAGGTCAAGGTCATGTCCTTTGGATTATGCAATGCTTCTGCTACTTTTGAACGTTTGATGGAGTCGATACTGCGTGGATTGTCCTGAAAAACATATTTGGTGTACCTAGACGACGTAATAGTGTTACGCGGGTCTTTTGAAGAACACCTTAAGAACCTAGAGGAGATATTCCAAAGATTACGCGGGACAAACCTTACCTTGAGTTCTAAGAAATGTCACCTATTTGGAAAAGAGGTGAAATACCTAGGACATGTCGTTTCGGAGCCCGGAATAAGAGCCGACCATGACAAGATAAAAACGGTGCAAGAGTGGCCTACACCAGCAGATATACACCAACTACTCAGTTTTCTAGGATTGTGCACATATTACCGACGTTTTATACTAGGGTTTGCGTACATTGACAGACCGTTGACAAAATTAACCAAAAATGAACAAGAATGTAATTGAAATGACGACTCCCAGAGCGCATTTGAACAACTGAAACGGCTACTAGTTACAGCACCAATTCTGAGTTATCCACGGATGGAGGGGAAATTTGTGTTGGATACCGATGCCAGTAACAGAGCTATAGGAAGCGTTCTCTCTCAGTTGCAGGACGGACAAGAAAAAGTTATTGGGTATTTCAGTAGGGTCTTGTTACGGTCAGAAAGGAACTATTGTGTGACAAGAAGGGAGCTGTGGACCGTCGTCAAATCCGTAAAGCAGTTTTATAAGTACTTATACGGTGGTCAATTCCTGTTAAGAACAGACCATGCTGCACTAAAATGGTTACTGCAGTTTCGAAATCCTGAAGGGCATGTTGTATGGTGGATAGAACGGCTGCAGGAATATGACTTTGACACAGAACATCGTGTAGGAACTAGCCATCGGAATGCAAACGCTCTGTCAAGGGGACCTTGTCCGGTAGACTGCAGTCATTGCTCCAAGATGGAAGGGAAAATAAGTGTCATCCATAGGATGACGGTGACCGATGATACTTGGCAACCCGAAAGAATACGAGAAGACCAAGAGATTATTGAGTGGAAAAGTAGAGGACAACGACCAGCTTGGGAAGAAATTAGTATTTCAAGTAGGAGCCTGAAGGCATGCTGGGCACAGTGGGACTCCTTGGTGATTGAAAATAGAATCTTGAAAGGACGCCTGGAATGTGAAGATGGTACTGAGAGGCGACTTCAAGTGATAATGCTGAGAAGCAGTGCCGGAAGTTTTGCAGCACTTGCACGATGGTATTTTCGGAGGGCACTTAAGCGTGAAAAAAATTCTCGAAAGAGTGAGAGAAAGATTTTATTGGGTGAACTGCAAAGAAGATGTGAAGGAGTGGTGCTAGAAAAGTGAGTTGTGTGCCTCTGGAAATGGTCCGGTCACAAAACGGAAAGCCCCAATGAGACAGTATAACGTGGGGAACCCTTTTGAGAAGTTGGCCATTAATATAGCTGGTCCGTTTTCTGAATCAGAGAAAGGAATTAAATACATCTTGGTTGCAATGGATTATTTTACCAAATAGCCTGAGGCGTATGCTATACCTAACCAAGAAGCCAAGACGGTTACAGATGTACTTGTGAGGGAGTTGTTTTGTCGCTTTGTTTCAAAATGTCTGCAAGCATCTTGGAATCAGGAAGACTAAAACCACGCCACTTCATCCCCAATCGGATGGAATGGTTGAAAGAACGAACAGGACGTTAAGAAAGTGCCTAGCCAAAATTGTTTCTGAACATCAACGAAACTGGGACCAATATTTACATTTATTCCTACTGGCATACCGATCTTCGGTACATAACAGCAGAGGATACTCTCACCCTTGCGTGATGTTAGGACGTGAATTGCGGCTACCATGTGATCTTCAGTTTGGATTTAAACCTGGCGCAGAGATCGCAGATGAAGATTACGTTAGTAAGCTTCGTGAAAGATTAAATAGCATTCACAAAAACGTCCGAAAGAATATCCAGGCAGCAAGCGATCGAATGAAATCACAATACGACACGAGGGCACAAGTAGGTGGTTACCGACCTGGAGATTTAGTGTGGTTGTACAATCCACAAAGAAGGCGTGGATTGTCGCCAAAATTACAAAGACAGTGGGAAGGCCTGTACGAAGTGTTACCGAATCAGAAGATCTCCCCGTGGTAAACCGAAAGTGGTACACTTTGACCGTTTAATATCTTATGCTGGTAACAACCAGGAAGATTCGAGTAATGAGAATGGTTAGCGAAGAGTTATTAATCGTGAGCCAAATGTAGATTTTGAGAGTTTCATGGCGGCGTTTGGTGGTTCCGCTAAGGCAAGATTTGGCTTGAAAAACAGCAAGATCTGTTTAGAGCACCAGAGGAGTATTCCCTTGCACATTGCGTAGCCCAAGATCTGCAAATGTCAAGATGGATACCTATTGTTTTCAAGAAAAATTGGATGTGTGGATGAATTAGTACAACAGCAGCTAACTGTAGGAAAAGCTTTGGTTCTTCAGGATAGAAATCGTTATGTTTACTATCTGGTCACCAAAAATTCTTCATGGCAGAGACCTAGCTATGGACATCTATGGGAGGCTTTGATGAATCCTAAGGCTCAGATGATGGAAAATGGAGTAACAAAACTAGCGGTGCCCAAGCTAGGCTGTGGACTGGATCGCTTAGATTGGAGAATAGTTCGAAATATGCTAGAAGTAACTTTCAAGGGAATCAACATCCAGGTCCTTGTTTGTTGCTATCAACCGGTTGCCTACCAGACCAAGAAAAGAGTGTTGACGGTTATTTCCAACGATTTGGTGGATGCACCAATGCGTCAAAATGTTTTTACAGTTACGGGACATAACGGTTTTAAAGAGGGGGGGCAGTGTTACGAACTACTATTAGGCAACCTGTCAAACACAAGCTTCAAAACCCATGTACATTCTCCAGGAATCGAGAATTTTCGAGCACATATACCACAGTATGAATCATCTATCTAATTCAGGGTATAAATAAGACCGCTGATGAAGTACAGAGTTAGTCTATATCAGAATGTCGAATATAAATTATATCGTGTAAAGTTAATTAGTTACGCTTTTGAAAGTCCTATAATAAATATAAATTTGTGTTATGTGAACGTGTATATTGTACCGCCAGCTTGTAGAATACATAAATAGACAAAAGTGTAATAAATAAATAGTTGTGTTAGTGTTGTTAATAGACCGTATGTTAAGAATTTAGTTTAAAAAGATATTAGTGCTTGTAAAGGACATTAATTTTATAGTGCTTCATTGTTAATTGGGCTGAAAACATCTATAAATAAGGCATATACTGTTAATTAGACTTGTGAATAGTGAGTAATGGAAACTTGTTATTACTTGTTTTAAATTGGCGAAACGCATTAATATTAGCCCGTTACAGAATAGTAGTTACTCGCGTGTTCTCACAGATAGCGTACTAGGTTACACAGAATTTACAAAAAAAAGCATACCTTACGTTTCAAATTAACAATGTAAATAATAAATAACATACAAACTAACAAGTTAGAATCGAATATTTATTGATTTTTCAAGTTACTGAGTGGGCGACGGTTGCTACTTTAGTCCATTTTCTCGCAGTGAAGCTCGTTGTTAATTCCTGCAACATACACAGAAACGCTGGCAAAGGTACGGTATAGGAATCGATAGGTAAGCACTTCACTATATAGTCTATAATGCACTACTCCCGCGCAAGCAGTCAAAGATAAGATAGTAAAGACAGGAAAATGAATCATAGCGGCTTCCAAGTAGTGAGACTACTATGTCCCTTTGTTCGTTGTCGTGATTGGTCGGAAAAAACGACATATATCTAATAAAAACCGGTGAAAATTATCTTGTCGGGGGCTTTCACGGCCGGAGTCATTATAAATATTTTTGGTTCCGGGTTGGGACCGTGTCATTTTATACATTAAGGTTGACGTTTCGCCCACTTTTGTAAAAGGGGCTTCATCAGGACAAGTAAAGAAATAAGTAATAAAATTTAAAAAAAATAAATAATAAAGATAAGAATGATAATATTAAGCAGGCAAGTTAAGTTAAGAGAAGAGTTACTCCTGAACTAGCAGACTCACTAACCCATTCAAAGCCAAAAAGTGTTTTCGCCACAAGACACCTTTTGACTTTGAATGGGCTAGTGAGTCTGCTAGTTTAGGAGTAACTCTTCTTTACACTAACTTGTCCGCTTAATATTATCATTCTTATCTTTATTATTTTATATTTTATTATTATTATTCTATTTTATTACTTATTTCTTTACTTGTCCTGATGAAGCCTCTTACAAAAGTGGGCGAAACGTCGACCTTAATGTATAAAATGACACGTTCCAAACCCGGAACCATAAATATTTATAAAGAAAATTATCTTTTCAAGAAAATTATATAATAATGAAGTTACTCCCTCTAAAACATTGCTGGGAAACAGCAGAACTACATTTATTATGCGCAATATCCTAAATTCTTCAACTATATTACACAATATGTGTAATATACCTAAATTAATTAATTAATTACAAAAATCTCTTGAAATAATTGTTCACTAGAATACTTTGTGAAGTACAAAAACGTTGTATGATATCTATCTTTTATCTGGTTCTCGCCAATAGAAATTTTGCTTAAAAATGGAGTTAATTTTGAAATCACTAGACCAACACATACATAAAAGTCATAATCCAACCTCACTTTATTTATTGTTAAATGTGGAGTGTCTAATAATAAAACACTTACGCCCAGAGTAGGGACCAAACAAACGAGGTTGTATATGGATACAGTAAAGGAAATGAAGATAGAAGGTAGACAAGACAAATTTCACTGCATTATAACGCGCTACTTGCCACTCGTCTTTTCGGTACGGTAGCCCAGCGTAGGCTTCTAACATGGCGGCTGGTTTGTTCATTTCTCCAAGCTACCATCCTTCTTTGTTATGCGTTCTGATTTTCGAAGCGTGGGAAACATCCTATTTAACATTTTATTCCCGCGAAATACATAATAAAACTATTTCTAAAGGTCCGGAGTAGTGGTGGGAACTCAAAACCACACTTATATAATGCGTCATAACCTATTTAATTTTACAAGAATGCCTCCTACGATAGTTATTAAAATGAAATCATTGTGTAGCCAAATGAGGTACTGCTATGTGTGTGTATGTGAGTGTTTGTGTGGGCGCGCGCGCGTGCGCGTACATGCGTGAGCGCTCGTGTATGCTCTACAAATTCGTCAAGTTGTACTCTACCATGGATCTAAATAGCAAATGTACAGATGTACAATCTACATTCCTAAACCAGAATTTTGAGTTGTGCGCAGCCGTTGTTATCAGAGTTTTCTCAAAGTCTTCCAATCATAAGAAGGCTTCAGTGGACAGGGCGGATACGGGTTATGTGAAGGAAAGACAAAAATTTATACTGTTACAAACAAATTGTTTACAAGGTCAAAGCTATTATTGCACTACAACAGCAAGTAAATATAAATAAAAAACTTTTTGTTGCAGCTGTCAACATCATTAACTATACGTCAAGTTCGAAATGTTGATCCCCAACAAGCTGCATCTTCAACAGGTGAAACATTTGAAAAAGCCATTAGTGATGCTAAATCTTTCTTTGAGGATGTTTTCCAAAACGTAAAGGTACGTAAAAGTAAAATGGAATGCAAATGTTTAGTAATATTTTAAACGTTCTTGTTGAAAAGGAGTTCAAAAAGTTCAAATAGGTATTTTCTCTAGTAATTCTAAGAATTTGTTAGATGCTACAAACTTACTCTTAAGGTCATCTGGGTGCCAATTTAAAAATCGAGAAGGTAATTGTAGTTTCTACCAATTTTTGTGGGTTTAGGTACCGTTAGTGCTCTCTCAAGGTGGTGCTGCTTTCGAAAAAATGGCTCGGGAACAACTAGCAGAAAGTCAATATCACAATACGAGATGATATTGCCATTAGAAAAACAAATACAGGGTTGGAGCGTGTTTACCTTTAGCAAAATTTCAAAATAACGCTTCTTAAATTGAGCACTAAGACCACGTAGTGTTAGTAATGTTAGATGAGTAATTCTCCACTTTCGTGGACATATAGGAAACGATCTTTTTAAAAAGTTTTGTTTAAAAAGATACAAACAATTAATTCAGATAGAAAATTAGTCCCGGGTACACATTGGACCGCTTATAAAAAGTAAGCATCTGAAACAAAATTTTAAATATAAAGGTAAATGGAAACTATCCATTGCTGGCAATTAAAAATTATATGATTAAGCGGATATAAATTATTTTTATAATACAAAATTGATAATTAAAAGCTGGTCACAGCCCAGAACAGGTGTGCTCAACCTGCGCGATTGGGGAACGAGTACGGCAGAGAAAACCCCAAACTGTCCTCACTTCCAACTGCATTTGGCACATATCGACAAGGACGGGTAACGTACAAGTACCCAGATCACCAACACTGAAATTGACGGGATGTCAACTGTTACCCAGACATACCACACATGACAACTGAAGAAACGTTGATGTAAACCAGCTAGTCTTTTCTGGTAGGTACTGAGGTCGGCTAGGCCAATACTACCTAGCTAAAGTTGAAGAGGTGGGACACCAGGAAGATGACCTGCACCTTGACTACCAATGTTTCTCCTCAACGGGCATAAGATGTTAGTAATATTCAACAAGGCTCGAACACACGCGCCCACATATATACATTAACAGTGTCCGGCCCGTGTTACAAAATATTTCACAAAGGCTAGCCGACTTCCTATTATTGGCAAAAGGGTACCACTACGAGTACCTTGACAAGATGACATGAATCGCTGAAATGAACTTATGGTACGACTGCGCATGGTTAAAAGGGCGCTTGTTATTGAATGGACTATCCCCAACATAGTAAAAATGCAAACGCGAAAGCATAAAGATGTTCAATTTAATTACATCACAACAATTATCACAAAGGTTAAATACTAGTTAATTATATAGGAACATCGGCTAGATAATAGAATAAACAAAACAACAAACATAATTACGTTTAAATCAAGATATGAGTGGTGCAGTAGTAAATGTGATTAAAATGCTGAAATAAAACAATTACACATGATAAAAATATGTCAAATGAAACATAAAAATATCAAACATTATTAAATATGTTTACAGCAAATACATACCCCAAATTCTACAGCATCAATACAAGCCCAGATTCAGGCGCTAATGTTTATATAAATGCATGTTTGTTAAATGCATTAACTCTAGTAAACAAATTAACTACATAGTGGCATTACAAATTACAAACAAAAAATATACACAACAACGTTGTGGATAATTCAATTACGATCTTAAAACCAAAACAAATAAAACATAGAAATATAATACTGTTCATATGCAAACGTGCCTAATAATTTGATTCAATATATCGAAGGGATGATGTTGGTACTAATTGCTCGTAAAATCACAGTAAGGGTACATTTACTATTGATTCGGTAACAGGTGCAATGCAATTGGAGTTACAACTCTGTATTAAATACTAAATAGACATTATTTCAAATAAACAAATATTAGTTTTACCCTGATTTAGATACTAAATAAACAATTTAGATAAATAAATATTAGTTTTCAGTTGTTAAACCAAACCACACTCATTTATACATAAAGCGTTCAATAAAACCGTAAATAATTTATCTATATTAAACATCATAAGTAAAACAACGGGCATCCGATTCTAAGACAAAACCAACAGGTAACACAAATATTTTGTTCAATGATTAAATAACTAACGGTTTAAAAATAAGTACCAACATCGCATTCAAAACAACGCTCTGATTACAAGATGTAATCAGATTACCTTAAATAACCACCACATTATAAACTTAAAAACATTATCTTTAATAAAAAAAACGCCAAGTGAAATGTTTCAACCATCCATCTTGAAATCTCAAAACGAAGTCGGTTAACCCCATCGACTAGATCGATCGTCACTACACATGCGCCCCTTATCTGATATAACGGAATGCGTTCAGAAACCTGCAAGTGGTTACTGAGCTATTCTAACAAATACCTTCAAATATCGAAATGTACACTATAATATTAGAAATAATTATCAACCAATCAGAAATCGACTTAGAAATACTACGGATCACTTCAACCTGTTAGAGTTTTTAGCGAAATGTCATACGGTATTGTCAAGTTTAGTAAATATTATTCATATTTAATACAATCTCAGAAGAGTTTACATATTAACAAAACGTAAACAACCATTGGTAAGGAATCAATCGGTTAAATCTGGGAAATGCGAAATGGATCAATATTTCTAACCTTCTACTAATGTTAGTGCTAGGTCATGCTCTGGGAAAACTTGGAACGCAGCGCTCGTTTCTCATGACATCACTAGCAAGGTTTGTGCATAACTTCTTGTTTTGTTGTGATTTGTTTCCTGATTTTTATATCGGAGTTCGTTCCAAAAATATATACGTTCATGGCGCGTTTAATAGCATAGCTCTACCCGCACAAACTACTCTGTCACCACTTGTGTTATTTGGTGCCAAAATTCTAATATCGGTTGATTATTGTAGATGTAGGTATGCCGTTATACTATTTTTAGTTTTTGTTTTAGGTTGTTTGATTTTTATTTAAAATGGATTAATTTTGAAGTTAGGTTTAATTTGAAGCACGTTATATTTTCGCATTTAAACCCAATGTAGTACCTTCGGGTGGAGCATTGGGGACATGACCGCAAGTATAGCGGCCCTTATTCAAATTATAATGTTATACTTTCGCACCAATGTAGTACCTTCGGGTGGAGCATTGGGGACGTGGCCGCAAGCATAGCGGCACTTAATTACATTATAATGTTATACTATCGCCGGCAATTGTTATACTCCTGATAACTCACGTCATTGTCATAATTTAACGCATAATTACGCGGCAAATTTACCCGCCATATTGTAACTTATACCGACCACGCTTTCGAGTGATGCAATCGCTATATAAGTCAAATTTGCATGCACAATTTAAATCAAAACAAATTACTCACATGGTGGGTATCTCGTAGCTTACTCAGGGTCCAGCGATGGTTTGCAGGTTGGGTTCAATCACGCCATGTTGAATCAAATTACCATCCGTCCTTCCTTTTACTGCACTCGTAGGGGGGCGAAAGGAAGATAAGGTACCAGGTACACAAAAAGGTAAGGTGCAAGGAACCTACACACCTATTCCTAAAAAGAAAAGACACACACCACTCAAGATATTTGTTGCTTCGTCGAGGCCTCGTGACTTAGTCTCCTTTTTGACACTCGTGCACTCCTGCATTCACTCTGCGCAGGCGCGACTGTCCGTTACGACGAAAGTTAACATTTTTTAATTTTAAAAATACGCGGGAATTACCTTATAAATCTAAAAATGTACATGCCCATTTGGGCATGTAATAATGCAACCCAAGTTGCACCTAACAAACTTCATAGGCGCCACAGAAACGCAAACGTGAACGCCTCTTAATAATAGACTCGACAATCAACACACCTTAAAATCGCATGGACTCGCCCGGAAATTCCGATTATTACAATCCAAACATTAATTATAATGATCAAGGAGGCGAGCTTTCGTTTGTTGTTGGATATATATTGACTGGCAATAGCCAGGAGCAAGCAATAGCTTCTGATCTTCTGAGTTTAACCTTTTATCACGGTACATCAAAGCCTGGAGGTTAAACCAGAAGGTTGCGCGTTATGCACTGACGTGGATACTCCACGCCCTGCCGGCAAGGTGCACCAAATCCTACCACCAAAGGAAGTTACTTCGTAAAACATTCTGGCATCAGCATCTATTGCTGAACGCTGATATCTGAGTCGTCTGTGACGTCCCCATTTTCACCGCCCACCATCACTGAAGCGGACCTAGCTGCCTAGACGTATGAATACCACACCCCGCACCAGTTCGATGCCTTTTACGGAGAATCCGCCATCAGTGTGCCGTTCCACGCTTCGTAACATTGATAAGGGAACCCGCACAGTATATGGCACCGGTGTTGATCGACCTGTCACGTAGAGACCCGTAGACCGACGTCGATCCTACAAAACTGTTTCCAGCAGATCCTAGGCGACAATGTATCTGTAAGTACTTACTCCTGTGCTAATACTTTTTAACATGGGTTTCTTTTGAGCCGTGTTTCGTAACAGCAACACCATTAAAGTTCTAAGTGATTCCAGTGCGCAAATTTCATTTTTAGTGTACAAACATAAATTTTCTAACGCTAAAGGACATTTGTATATTGCACATGCGTGTAGGATCTTATGTAACTGTTATTTTAATTTCTTGTTATTGTATATATTTCTTGCAGCCAATGTACACATTTGTGTCTCTATGCATTTACCAAACAAAAGGTGACCCACAAAAATACAAAATCGTGAACTGAGCACCCACATACTTTTGTGCAAATTTAATTCTTGTTCGAGTTTGAGTTATGCTTAAATGGGACCCATGTATTTTTAATTTACTTGGAAACAATCATTATTAAGTGTTGTTTTGTGTTATATCAAATCAACATATATAGAAATGATGCATCTCGTTTTATTTTATTGCCAACCGAAATATATATATATATATATATATATATATATATATATATATGCTATGATAATAGGGTTATTTAAGGGCATACAAGGTCACAGGGGAAGTAAACCAAACGTTTAAATAATAAAAAATACATAATTCGATCATTATGCAAAAAGTAAGTTCCAATCACCTTGTATGACAACCAGCCACAATTAATTTAAGGAAGCTCATTCTGTAATACCTTAAAAACTTCTATCAAAATAAATAACTTTGGAAATTATTCAATACATTTCTAAACATTTAAAAACATACTCAAGCGCCAAACCAAATACAAATCACCCTATATAATATAAAAAGAAGCTCATTCTGTAATAACTAACCACATTTAGTAGAATAAATAATTCTAGGCGCAACCTAATTCATTTTAGAAACATTTAAAGCATTCCCAAACCCCTAAAAAAATACAAATTAGACATATTTAAAAGTGAAACAAATTTTTTAACACTCGACGCCTTGCGTAAGGAATAGAAGGCAATAAAACGCATAAAACAAACTTTTGAAAAACGAGCACATTTCATAACGCAGTAAGATATACATATTGGGGCAAAACGCGTACGTGATATCAGAAATGTAGAAATCTCCACATTTTTGTAAAGCCCGACAAGGGTAAACAAAATATGGAATCATAAGTTTTGGTATACGTGCGGAATTAAATGGAAAATTTGATAAATTCCTGTTTACGTGATGTTCCAAGCATAAAATTACACTTGTTAACAAATCCCAATACAAAATTATGTCTACGTACAAAGTTAAATGCATAGAGTAAGCAATTTTGAATAAATCCAATAGGTTAAGAGATAGGAGGGAACAAATTTGTTCTATATAAGTAACATAAACCGATAAGATGCATTCATTTCGTTAACAACGTACGGCTGTACCAGTCTAGACGAATTTATTACGTTAATCTGAAATTGAGTGAAGTCAAAAGTGACATAAAATTAAATAACGTAAAGATTCAAGTGAAAAATAGTAGAAGTCGTATTAGTGAAAATTTGCCGTTAGTATTAAAAACGTAAGTCTAAATTTAATTAATGTAAACATAATCTTTACCATTTATTAATTAAGGGCTCTAAGTAATGTTCTAAGAAACTATCTAAGTAAAGGTCTATGAAATGATCTAATTAATTATCCAAGTGATGATGTTAAATTAAATAAGCAACTACAGAATTTACTAAAGAACGTCTACAAGTTGGTGGAAAACTGGGAATCACTGGGTTAAAAGCCAATCTAAGGATCAACGACTGGAACTAGCAATCAAACTGGTTCAACAGGCTTCTGCATGGGTTAACAGAAAGATACAAGGTCAGAATTTAATTTTATAATTTTTTGAATGTTGCATGTCTTATTTCGAATATTTATAGGCGTAAAACTTACATGTAATATAGGTAACTTTTTGTGTAAAAGGTCATCAAAGAAACTTTTGTCGATACGTAAAAATTATGTTAAAAAAGGAATAGTTTTTATAAACGAGATCAATATTTACACCATATATCTCATTAATGTAAAAAGTACAAGTCATAATCTAAATTATTTTCTCTTTCAAACCTTATGTAAAATTATATACACCTCTCGCCCCCTTTATACGCCTTTAACGGTACATTTCAAGATTCATATTTACCCTATATAATATCCAATTAATAAAAAAATAATAAAAAAAAGTAATAGGGCTTCAACACACTTCTTACTCTAACTCTCTTTCAATACGAGCTCATAGTAAAACGTTGACTTCTTAATGCTAAAACTTGCACACCAATATTCAAACAGGCCCTTTTACCTTGTACTGATATAAAATACTTCAAATACCATAAATTATTCACACAAAAATATTAAAAATAACCCAAATTAAAATATTCCATCAGAAACCTTCCCCTATTTTGTTCTTTTAGTTTATACAATTATACACCCAATCCACAAAATCATTAATTAACACATTTACACATCTACAACAATAAAGCACAGTTACCAGAGATACATATTTACACAAGGAGTCTGCTGCGTGCATGAACAACTCTACCTCGGATTGCTTCATCCAACTTATGCTGTAACCAGATTTATCACGTGGTCCTCTATCGTCAACCAAACTACTGCGGTACCTCAAACCTATTCTTCTATACCCATAGTTTTCGACAATAAACCAAATTCATTAGGAGCCGACATTTACTCCATACTAATTGCATTATTTTACAATAAGTGCAAAATAAAATCAAGTTGCTTTTACTTAAAAGCGTTTATCGTAGTTCAAAAGGATTATGCAATCGTATAAGCATATCGGAGTCTCAAAGTCGCAGTATACCAATAGACTAAAAGCGTAAGAACGTTGAAAATTAAGAGGGCTTCCCATCAAACTTCAGCTGTTTATATTTAAGTTCTCCACCTCCAAAGACTGCTACAATTCCTAAAATTACCGAGGCCAAATCTTGCCTTCCACAAACCGCCTTACACTCAACACAACTCGCAACAAAACAATTCTACATATTCTTTTTAACCGCCACTCTTAGTTACACTAAAAACACTTCTCTGAAAATCACTTGCAACGAATAACAACCCGCACGTGTACTAAAGTTTTGTAGTATTTTTAAAAATCGATACTCAAAACAGCTTTGGCATTTACCCCAAATCAAACACAACTAACATCTAAGCTACGCCTCTAACGAACAAGTGTTATCTCCATCTCACTTCTACCTACGCACTTAAATCACCTTTCTCTGTTACCTAGTTTTCTCTATTTGTATAAGAAACGATTGCTAACCCCATCCAATTCTGCGCATATTTCAAGTTTCGCGTCTTTTTTAGAGTTTATATATTTGTTTATCGCCCCACTAATTGACGTCGGTAACTAAACTACTTGGAATTTTTGTTGTTTTGTTCAAGTCTTATCTGCCCTAATATAAGGAAAAGGAAAACGGTTTGAAATCGAGCTAAAAGCTTTTTGAAATATTCTTACCGCTTGTCTGTATTTTAATAAGAAGGTTAAATTTGTGTTTAAAAATTTGAAATTTAAATGCCGTATTATACACGGGATGTTTCTTGAATATCATGCGCTGTATTTTCTGAATAATTATCTGAAAGATTATGAAAATTAAATTTTAACTTTGTATACATATATATATATATATATATATATATATATATATATATATATATATATATATATATATATATTGCTACGATGTCGTCGCTCTTCAGATGTATAGTGATCAATTGCCTGCTGATCGCCACCTCTCTGTGCCCTTAAAATAACTTAAATTTAACACAATTATTTTTATGCCACGACTAGCTCAGTGATACTCCACACAGAGTGAACACTCCATATACCTAAATAATACAAGCAAAATTCGCCAAAATTCGTATAATAAGCGAAGAAAATTTACAATTTACTATTTACAGAACTTTTAAATCAAAATAGGTATTCATATTAAATTTGTTCATTACAAAGATTATAACCCTTTTTACATCAATCTATACCAATTAAAGCCAGCAAATTGAATTGTATTTTACCATGAATGTTTCGTTGAACGTTCAAAGACCTATTCATTTTTAAAACCTACTTCTGCGTACCAACCAAAGTTTTGTTGACCTTTTACACAAGATATCTAAATTACATGCAATTTTTTAAGCTCATCAAATATTTAGAATAATAAAAGTAACATACTATAAATTTAAAAGATAATTCTGACCTTATGTTCCTGCTGCAGTTTCTCACTATAGCTTCTGGACCCAAATCGGTTGTTTGTTCAGTTGCTTTGAGTCGTTAACCCTCAGCTTGGCGTGCTCCCCAATACTTCAAAATGTTTATCAACAACTTGGAATTGTTTTTGAAGTACTAACCCTGTACTTCGAGTATCGTACCATTTGTTATGTAGAGTTTTAACCTAGTATTTTAGTTTTAACGTCGAGGTTTAGTTAGTTTTGATTTAATTTCCCATTTATTGTGTCCGTATTTAGAGTCGATTTAGCTTCGATTTAGTTGTGTCCTTACTTAGAGTCGATTTATAGTTTCGCCTTTACTGTGTCCCTACTTAGAGTTAATTTATTCGCGATTTTAATTTCCCATACTTCGAGTCGATTTATAGTTTATGTTCTTACTTAGAGTCGTTATATAGTTTCCCGTACTTAGAGTCGATTTTAATTTCCCATACTTAGAGTAGATTTATAGTTGTGTCCTTACTTAGAACCCCAAATAAATTGTAAAGATTTTGTTTATATTAATTAAATCTAGACGTGCGTTTTATGCACGTATTTCAATCGCGTACTTTTACTATTTTCCCCTTGGAATTTTTAATTAATGTGACTTTTACTTATAACTTTCAATTTAACTTCACTAAAATGAAATTTACGTAATACTTTAGTTTCGACTATTACAATGCGTGCGTCGGTTATGGAATGCTCCGTCTTATTGACTACGGTCGGTTTTATAAACAAATTTGTTCCACGTGCTCGTATTTGTTGATCACTCGTTATCTTGTTATTAAACCATGGCCAAAGCGTTGCAATTATGTGTTATCTTCAATCTGTTGGGTTTTATTCGGTATTCCATGTTATAGACATTTGAATTTACACGTACATTAGAGCTTTGCATTATGGAATTTGTATTTTGTACTTTTCAACTGCACGTAGTCTTAATTTTAGTGTCCATACTTTATTTACATATGATGCGTTTTATTAAATGTGGCAATTCTTACATTTCAAACGACACGTACGCTTTCGCCTCAATTCTTTATACTTTATGAAATATAAATATGCCCGATTTTAAATGTTTGCCTATACAAACTGGTATAAATTATATGCGTTTTATTGATTTAAATTTCTTACGCAAATGCATCTAGGTTAAAACAAATTTCATTTTACGTTTATTTCACTTTAAATATGCAGAATTTGGATTGAGATTGGGAATGTTTTAAATGTTAAAATGGATTGGGTTGCGTCCGCATTTATTTATCTCGACGAATGTGGTTAAGTTATACTGAATGTGCTTCCTTGAATTAACTGTAGCTGGTTAGTGATTTTATACAGGGTAATTTGTATCTGCTTTTGTATAATGGACGAATTATTTACTTTTTATGATTTAAATGTTTGGTTTTCTTGATATTTATAATGTTTACATGAAGTATTCCTCTCTTGTGACCTTATATACTCTTAAACAACCCTATTATCATAGCATTATATATATATATATATATAGCGGTGGTAATGCCTGCGTTGGGGCGTCACTAAAAGAGTGCTGTGACAACACCGCGTTGAGAGCATCACTAAAAGAGTGCTGTGATAACGCCGCATTGAGAACGTCACTAAAAAAGTGTTGTGAAACAGATACAGCGATTTGTAAAACTTGAAATTGTTCACTTACCTTCCTTTCTAACTTTGCCTGGCTAGCTCAACGGAATTGACGGAGTTTTTAAAATGAAATCAAACACAGCAATATCACAAAGCATTTATACAGTATGAAATATTTTCTTTCATACAAAAACATGTAGAACATTTACAACATTATTTCTTTTAAACTTAAAATTTCTAAAAAATGTTCCTTACCCTATTTTAAATTTACAGAATTAAATTTCTTCTTTTATGGATGGTTTACTTGGTTATGATTATTCTCACGCTTTAGGATTTGTTTTAGGCAAAAAAATTCTTGACATAATTTATTAACAGGTCAGAATATTTTGAACTCTGAACACAAACTTTCCTGGCAAGAATCCTCACAAAAAAATATTATACGATTAACACTTACTATTCTACCTTAAATTAGAAACAAATACTCCAATATCAGTTAAAAATAAATCTAAAAGTAATACTTGCAGAATCCACAAATACCTCCTCGTAATTGAATATCTTCTTATTTTAAATTGACGTCAAATCAGTTTACATGATTTTCCATATTTAAAATCCTCATTTCAAACAGCAGTTACCAAAGTACATTATGCTTAAATCTACCTTTCAATTATTTAATAAAATTTTAAAATAGCATTATGCTGAAGAATTTTTCCTTTTCATTGTAATTTAATAAATTCCATTTTTTATGCAATTTGCATTTAAAACATCACTTCTATATTCAATGTACCATCGTAATTATTAAATTACACTATGCTCACTGCATACTTCAAATATTATCTTCACAAAGCAACAGCTCGCTCGAATTTAAGAATCGACTGAATCGAATGAATCCATAATTAATAAAGCTTTCTTATATATACAAATTATCTATTTTCTAGAATCCAGTAGAACGTGAATGGAACATCATGATGCAAGGTTTCACAGAAAAACTCATTATCGTCTAAAATCGTGGCGTTTATTACCTCGTAATCTCGTTCTACTTATTTGTAACGCGCGCTGTTTGTCTTTGTTTAACACGATTATTGTGGCGTATTGCTTCTCTCCAACAGTGAATGTGAAGATCATAAATATTTCTTATCAATTTCTATTATATTTTCTGGGTTTTGTGTTCCCGCCGCTTCTTGGAATAAATGTTTCATTTATTAATTAGTTTTTATTTACGTAGTTCTAAATACATATGACTAATATTCTAGAGAATTCTTTATTTAAAATAAATTTCTGTAATCCACAGGCTAATTAATTTAAACTTTAATTGCTTTTTAATGCAAAAGGGGTTGCATTTTATAGAAAATATTTGTTTTTAACATCAAAACGTGTTTTTAATACACCTATTAGAATTGGGGTTTCAAATACACAAAATTACTTATTTTTATCCAAATACGTAAAGCTAGTACTATTCTATGCTATTTCCAGCAAATGAAAAACATTTTTATAAAAATGTATTGATAATTAATAAGTGAAAATAAATGGCTTTGTATTTATTTTAAAATGATCGTTTTCCGTTCGCATTGAATGCGTGTTACGATATCTTACAATAAATTATTTTTACATATACAACTTACGTTTTCATCTACATCTAAAGTCCCATAAAATTTTCAGTTCATTAAATTCATAAGATATAAACACTCCAAAGTACAAAAATTTAAAAGAAACAGCCAATAACCACCACAAAATGTTTTTATAAAATTTGTTACCTGGTAACTATTCTCTGGTAGGTATCCTCAAACCAGGCCTTGAAGAAGATGCCCTTTAAAATGGCTCTAGTCTATGGCACAGCTCCCAGCTTGAATCGCCATTCCTCTCTGCATGATGCTATCCCAAAATCCCTCTTCATTTACAATAGACCAAATGCATCCAACTTCCAAAATTTCCATATCAAATACCCATTTATAAAGAACTAATCAATGATTGCTACATCCACCATTAAATTCCAATTTTTAACAATTTTTGTAGCTTCCAACACCCAAAGGAGTCGTTTGTACTTACATACTTCGTATACGCTTCGCTCAGAATTTTTTATTCATTTTCAGATTGTAAATAAGTTGACTTATCATCACATCACACCAACTTGAGTGCAATTAACATTAATTATATAAAAAAATCACTTAATACATCCGCTAGAAGTAACCTTGTAGGCAAAAAAGAACGTAAGAATAACAGAACGTCACCCTCCACTAAATATATATAGGGCCCATGTACCCCCTGTTTATCAAGTTTTGCACGCACAACTACAACGGACAACAATCTTTCTAAGTAAAACGCCAACCGTCTCCTCGCTTCCTAAAATTACCGGCCTAACCGTCGCCAATTTCGACGTAAACCTCCAATAGCTTTCAGCTTTCTTTGACAAACGATGTACAAACAGCTAAAATTACTTAGAAATCGACAACCGTCCGAACTTTTCAGCAAAAACTAACCTCAACGAACTTTAGTTCTAACTACATTCACGCCCTCCAAACTAAACAAAACATTCCTTCTCCCTTTCTCCTATATATTGCCTTTTTTCACTTATGCTTCATTCTTACAAATCCCCAGTTGGATAACAGTCTTGCTTTACTTTCAAACTATTGCGCGTAATCTTGTATCGTCCAATTACATCGCCCTGTTTTCGATCAATACAAAACATCTTCCGTCTTACTCTATCTACAGGCTATAGAGCTGTCTTTGTTCACGTGTTTATCACGCAATCTAACTGATATTTACCTTTGCATCCTTGTGTTTCATATTCTTTATTAAAAACCGTCTTCGTCTGTGATATTGATCCGGGTCTGCTTGTAACGTTCGTTTATATTCCTAGAAGTTATTGATTTTCATACCCTAACCAAAACAAGCTCGTGTTTAACATGCTATATTAAAACGTTTCTAGTTTGTCCTTAAAAATATTGATCCTATGCTAACGAATATGCAACGCTTTTACATTCTCGTACACTATTTGAAATTAGAATAGAAGCGGTATTTTTCCCCTTGTTATTTTTAAACCTTAGTTTCCTACTCTACAAATATTATGCTATACCTAACTAAAATAAAAGAATGCAAGGCTGCAACTACAATTAAAATTACCCTAAATTCCTATCTTAGGTTAAATATACGCTACCTTAATTATCTAAAATACCTAATTGAATTTCTCGTAAATAGTGACTATACACCCTAGTTTGACCCATCACCTTACGTATCTACAATTGATCTACAAATTACAGGATAATATATATATATATATATATATATATATATTGCTGTGACAAGGGCTCACTTTGGTGCGTTACTAAAAGCGTGCTGTGATACAGATACAGCAATTTGTTTAATTTGAAATGATTAACTTACCTTCCCTTCTAATTTTGCCCGGCTAGCTCAACGGAACTGACGAAGTTTCTCAAAATGAAATCAAACACAACAATATTACAAAGCAAGTATTAAATATTCTCTTTCATATGAAAGCATTTATAATATTTACAACATTGTTTCTTTGAAACAAAATAATTTCTAAGAAGTGTTGATTACAAACAAAAATTGTTGCTTACCTTATTTTAAATTTACAGAATTATACTTATTCTTTTGAAGATGGTTTACCTGGTTATAATTATTTCCGCGCTTGTAAGATTTGTTTGGCCAAAAAAATCCTTGATAGATAATCTATTAAAAGGTCACAGTATTTCGAACTCTGATCACAAATTCTCCTGATAAAACCCTTTACATGAAATTATTATATGATCAACACTTATTATTATATCATACATCAAATATAAATTAGTTAAAAATAAATCTAAAAGTGATACTTGCAGAATCCACAAAAACGTTTCTCGTAATAAAATATCTTCTTACAAGATTCTCCATATTAAAAATTCTCATTTCAAACAGCAATTACCAAAGTACATTTCTGGTTAAATCTTCCTCTCGATTATTTAAAAGTAACGTTATCTTGAAGAACTTTCCCTCTTGTAATAATAATTTTCATTTTTCGTTGTAAGTTACGTTTAAACATTGCTTTATTTCCGTATAGCAACCGCTTGCGCTTTAAAATAACATTTCGAATCTAATTTCAGAATTGAATGACTTCGAATCTAATCAATGAATGAATAAATCTCGAATGAATAAACGCTTCCTTTATATACAAATTTATCTATTTCCAGAAGTTTACTAGAAAAACGTGGAATATTATGATGCAAGGTTTCTTGGAAAAACCAATTAACCCTTAAAATCATCGAGCTTTATTGCCTTGTTATTTCGTTCCAGTTATACGCGTAGCGTTCTATATGTCCTTGTTTCACATATACTATTATTGTGGCATATCTGTTCACTCCAGTGAATGCGAAAATCATAAATTATTTTTATCAGTTATTCCAGGGATTTCGCAGGTTTTTCGTGTCTCGGCCGCTTTTGGGAATAAAGTGTTCATTTAATAATGAGTTTATACAAATTTGACGTATTTTTAAATACCAATGAATCATCCTTTTATGTTTTAGAAAATTCTTTATTTAAAATGAATCGCTGTTATTCACGGGATAATTAATTTTAACTCTAATTGCTTTTTAATGCAAAAGAGGTTTTAAATACACGTTGATTGTAGTTTGTTAAACTAAAAGCGTAAAGCTAGTACTCTTTTATGTTAGTTACAGCAAATGAAATGCATTTTTATCAAAATTGTATTGATAATTAATAAGTAAAAGTATTTATTTTAAAACGATCGATTTTACAATATGCTTATATTATACAGGGTGATTATTTATACACATGCAATCTGCGTTTTTGCATAGCACTTTAATGAATAAAAGTGCGCTTGTATTTTACAGGGTGCAACCATGAATTTACGAAAAATTGCATTCTTCCGGATTCTATTATATTTTGGTGGGATTCATTTTTAGAATTTGGGGTTCAATAAACTCTCGTAACCCCTTATCACATCATTATATATTAGAAAGTTATTACATAAGGGTAAGTTGATAACTACTAACGTATTATAGTTGATAAGATGAAATAATAACAGACTCTTATGCAAAGCCCAAATAATCATTTCAAATCGAGCTAGTAATTGAAAGGGGGAAAATATAAGGTCCCGAACATGACTCGAACCCGTATCTTAGTCTTTATAAGACCATACGTTTTTCAATTAGGCCACCGAGACCGATGATGGTTGATATATGGTTATGTACACGATTTATAAAGATCCTGGACATGACTCGAACCCGTATCTTAGTCTTTATAAGACCATACGTTTTTCAATTAGGCCAACGAGACCGATGATGGTTGATATATGGTTATGTACACGATTTAGATAAATAAATTTTCAATTGTCATCAGTTTCAGTGACCTAATTGGAAAACGCATGGTACTAGAAAGACGAAGATACAGGTTCGAGTCCTGTCCAAGACCTTATGTTTTCCATCTTTCAATTACTAGCTCGATTTGAAATAGTTATTTGGGCTTTGCATAAAAGTCTAAGTTATTATTTCATCTTATCAACTATATATATTGCTACGATATCGCCGAACTCCCAGTGTATTTAACACTCAGTTGCTTACTACACGTCACCTCTTTGTGGCTCTAAAATATCTAAAATAATTTTAAAATCAACACAATTAGATTTATGCCTCGACTAGCTCACTTATACCCTGCACAGAGTGAACGACGATATGATAACAGAGAATATTTATCCACTCCCGTATAACACTTCATATACCTGAATAAGACAAATGAAATTCACCAAATTTTGTATAATAGGCTAAGAAAATGTACAATGTATAACTCTACGTCCTTGTATTATTATTAGCTATTAAAGCTTTTGAATCATATGAAAATAAATATTTTTATTAAATTTGTTCACTACCAAAATTTTAAACAATTAAAGCCAGCAAAAAATATTATGTTTTATATTAAAAGCTTCGTTGAACGTTCAAAAAAACTATATCTTTTTAACGTAATTTTTACGTACCAGCCAAGATTTTTGTTGACCTTTTACACAAAAATTATCTATATTACATATGAACTTTATGCTTATGAAATATTTGAAACAAGACATGCAACATTCAAGAAATTATAAATTTAAATTCTGACCTTGTATCTTTTTGTTGACTCCTACGGAAGCTTCGTGACCCAAATCGATTGTTAGTTCCATTCGTTGACCCGTAGGTTGGTTTTTAACCCAGTAATTCATAGTTTTCCAATAACTTATAGACTATCTTTAGTGAATTTTATATTCTTAATTAGATAATTACTCAGATGATTACCTAGATGATTACTTAGATAATTTCTTAGATAATTACTTAGATAATTTCTTAGATAATTACTTAGATCATTACTCAGATCTTTACTCAGATAGGTTCTTAGATCCTTACTCAGAACCCTAAATTAATAAATGGTAAAGATTATGTTTACTTTAATTAAATTTAGACTTACGTTTTTAATACTAACGGCAAATTTTCACAAACTTATATTTCACGCGCACTTTAACCGTTTTTCACTTGAATTTTGTTATTTTATTTTATGTCACTTTAGACTTTACTTAATTTGAGATTCACGTAATACATTCGTCTAGACTGGTACAGCCGTGCGTCGTTAGTAGAATGAATGCATCTTATTAGTTTTGATTCTTTATATAGAACAAGTTCGTTCCCTTCTATCTCTTAACCTGTTCGGTTTTATTCAAAATTGCTTACTATATGCATTTAACTTTGCGCGTATTTCAACGTTTTGTATTGGAATTTGCTAACAAGTGTTGTTATTTATGCTTGAAACATCACGTAGACATAAATTTTGTAAAGGAATTTATTAAACTTTCCATTTAATTCTACACGTATACTAAAACTTATGATTTGTTTACCCATGCCGGGCTTTACAAAAATGTGGCAAATTTATACATTTATAATGTCACGTACGCCTTTTGCCCCAATATCTATACCTTATGGCGTTATGAAATATGCTCGTTTTTCTAAAATGCGTTTTATTGCTATCTATTCCTTACGCAATGCGTCGAGTTTGAAAGAAATTTGTTTCACGTTTAAATATGCCTAATTTGTATTTGTTTGGAGTTTTTAAAATGAAATAAGTTGCGCCCAGGGTTATTTATTTTACTAAATGTGGATCAGTTATTACAGAATGAGCTTCCTTTTATTTTATACCAGGTGATTTGTATAATGGACGAATTATGTACTTTTTATGATTTAAATGTTTGGTTTTATTTATTGTTATGATGTTCACATGAAGTATACTTCCCCTGTGACCTTATATGCCCCTAAATAACCCTATTATCATAGCAATATATACAACTTGTAACAATTTCATACAACAATTTAAAAGTGTTTATATCACTATTTATTTTCAGAACAGTGATTTTGTTAAAGACGTGCAAAAGAACATACAACAGTTTGGCGAAGAAGTACAATCTGGCGGGAAAAAAATTATAGAAAAAGTCCAGAATGCTGTTAAAAACTAAATGCCACACGTTTTTGAGATCCACTACAAACTAAGTATTTCTTCTAATAATTTGTTGATTAATGTACTCTTTGTAATTTAGTCATTAAATTTTTTTATTATCCTAGCCTTATCGTATTATTGAAACTGAAAACGTGCAATTGATGTGGGAGAGAGGGGGGAGGAGTGGGAAGAGCAAGGAGAGAAAAAGGAGAGGGGGAGGTGAAAGACAAGAAAGTGGCGTGAGCGTTTGTGATGGAACAACGGATCTGAATAGAGTGCAGACCGGAAAGCGTAAGTTCGTTTTTTAGAACTCCGCGTAGGGTAATTCCCAGTAGACGTTTTAATATTATCGCATGTGAAAACCACATCAAGTTGTGATTCACACGAATATTCAGGGCATCGACATCTTTATGGTCGCCAAGTATGCTGACTTTGCGATTTTCACGTTAAAACGGTTTGGTTCCCACCAACGCGCGTGAAAGTGCGTCAACCTCAGTTGGAGGGGGCATTTTACGTGAGGAACGTAGCATAGCTCGGAACACTTCCTTATCGTCTTCCGCTGAATTCCAACGTGATTTAGTACTACGCGAGTTATGTATCCCCAATCTATATATGTACAAATAAATATAAATTATTAGAAAATTATAAAGAAACTTAAGTTATATGCAATATTGTAAATTCAAGGATACACCAGAAAGGTTATTGAAAGTTCACAAGCAAATTGTGAGAACGGATGCAATACATTGTATTCCAGACGATAGTGATACTTCAGGTGCAGGTTACAGACGGTTAAGAAACCGCGATTACTTAGAAATTAAGGTTGTTAGAGTGTATAATAAATAAAATTAAGAAATAAGCAGACATGAACTCTGCAAGTTCTCACACATGTGAGGAGCAGTGACAACATAAATACCACGGGAGCCCCAAGACCATCAGTCAGTCTTGAGTATTTCACCTTTAACTTTGCCGTTTGCTTAGGCTACTCGCCCTAATATAAGTTCAATTATTATTTTATTTCGACTTAATTTAATTTATACAAGTTTGTCAAAATTCCATATTAATTTCTGTTTAATAAATAAAATTTGTTACAAGAAGTTTTGGAAGAAGTTTTTAAAAAGACCGCTCCCAAGGCCCGAAACGTAACTCGCGCTTATCGATAGTATCAAGTAGTGGTTCCTACCTTCTTTATATCGTATCGACCAGCGAAGCAGCACCAAGGAGCAACACAATAAACAACAGAAGTAGCCACAGAATCCGCCCGGAGATCCGAAACCTCCGCTTCTGTATAGGACGACTGGAGTAAGTGTTTTACGATTTTATTTACCCCGATTTTTATATCGGAATGCGAGGTTAAGGTTAGTTGAAGGTCATAAAGTAGGATATGACTAGCCATATCTCTGCAAGTAGTGTTGTAGACGTGGTGTATGTTAAGCGATGTGGAGTGTCTATCAGACCGATGGGGCTGGTAACAACTACCTTGGGCACTTTACGTACTGCCTTGACTGAATGACTGGACAAGCATATGCTTATGCCACCCCGTGCTGATAGGTAGGTCTACTCAGTTCATCCCACGAATGGGTGTGGCCTGCAGAAGTTAATCTAAACAGAACGTGTCGAGCGCCGAGCGTTCGCTGACTTCTAAAAGTCGGACGTGGCAAACAGTATATTTGATTTTTTTTAATGCTCTGCCCGAAGGAAGCAAGTTTTTTACCCAAATCCTTGCTATTCCAAGCAAGGTAAATATCTTTAACGTGCGCAACAACACTCGCGCATGAGACCTGCATCTTATCTCTCATCCGAACGAGGACGTATTTCTGTGAAAAATGCTCGCCTTACATTTTTGAAGCGATCCGTGTCGGCAATCAAACTCAAGACCTTGGGCTAGTAGTCACACGCATACTAACTAGGCCATGAAGGTGCTCGGACGTGACTGACACCCCCTACTCCCTCTGTCCGCGGTCGAAGCGTGAAGATGCTTAAAAACAAGACATGTCAGAAGTGTTCGTGTGGAGTGCTTTATGGGGATTGGATGGCATGCCTAGCGGTGGTTACTTTCTAAGTCTTCGGGATGGATTGTACGGGGTCGCTTGCTACCCCTACTCCAATTCCCGGCGGCGGATCAGACGGGGTTGATTTAGGTGCTGTTTATGCTAAACTGCGGAGATAGATGAGCGTCTCAGTAGGTAGCGACACTGCGCACTGAGGAGGAGCAGGTTCTGTTCCAAGGGATGTTCCAGGTGCTCGTACGGATCTTTCCTATGTCCGCCAGTGGTGAGGTTAAACATTTACACTTACTCAAACTACATACGATGCCGACAGAACACAAGCCCGAATGCGTCGTGGAGCGTTTGATATACTTAAGTGCAAGAAACCCCGACTGTAAACATACAACACAAAACTCAGCACCCCTATTGGTCGGAGGTCTACTCCTACGCCAGACAAAGGGTAGTCAAAACATATAACCGGCGGAATCTTCAACGAGATCCTCCTTCTCGTGGTGCTTATCATAGGCGGCTCCGTAGCGTAGTTGGTATGCGTGTGACTACTACGCCCAAGGTCCCGAATTCGAATCCCGACACGGTCCGCTTAAAAAATGTTAGGCTGCACTTTTTACAAAAATACGCCCTTGTTTGGAACAGCAAGGGTTCGGAAAAATTCAAAATTTTTCAGGTAAAAAAACTCGCTTCTTGGCCAATGTAGTACCTTCGGGTGGAGCATTGGAAAAATCACATGTAGGGGTGTTTATCATAGCTCGAGATAATCACACAGCAGTGCTCTCCAGTCTGCTACACTTCAACGTTTAAACGACGGCGCTTTTCACAGTCTGTTGCCATGTTACATTCCCGCGTACGTATTCAGCGTCACTATTACATTTGGCAACACTGCTACGATCCACGTTTCACAATATTGCACAATGGTTAATATTATGACGTAATTACGCCGCAAATTGTATCAAATGCCAAACACTTTTACAATGATACAATTATTATATTTACACAAAAGTAAAGCAAAGTACTCACTTAAACACGCCTCAGGGCATCTCCTTGTTTTAGGTGGGTTGCGTCACGCCATCATTGAATCCAAATTTATTTGTCTTCCCTCTTGCGTCGTTCGTAACGGTACGATAGGATCAACCAGGTAAGGAACAATAATGTAAGATAAGGAGGAAACCTACATCCTAAAAAAGAGAAAAGACAAAAACACGATACAGACAAACTTTACCGTTCGACGTCTCGTGGCTAATAATCCTGTCGTGTCGCAAACCGCGCACTTACGCCACTCCGCGCCTGCGCATTCTTTTGCGCCGACGCAACTGTTCGGGATGGCGGAAATGAACAAATCTATTTTAAAATAGTGGCGGGAATTCACTCACAAATTTAAATGTGTACAATGCCAATTTTGGCATGTAACAGCCACCCAGTTAGACTTTTGTAAAGCAACCCCAAGATACACTGCCAACGCGTTTCTGGCTGCAACGGGTGGAAAGGGTGTCCAAAAGTCAGAAATCCACTACCGACGTCGCTTGAAAACAAGATCAGAACGCGCTTGGAGGTTCCGCCGATTTTCTTTCCCCATACATTTAATTATTCAATGATCCACCCGAAGTTAATACATTGGTTAGGAACCGAGTTCTGTTTACCTCAAAATTTTGAATTTTGCCTAACCCTTGCGGTTCCAAACAACTTAGGGACATTTAACGTGTGCTACAGAACTCACACACGGGGCCTACGTTTTACTTTTCATCCAAACTATTTTTGTGAAAAATGCTTGACTAACGATTTTCAAGTGGTCCATGTCGAGATTCGAACCCATGACCTTGGGCTTTGTAGTCTTACGCAAACCAACTATGCCATATAGCCGCTTGTAGGTGAGACCCGCAGAAGGTGCTCTAATGAGTGTTCAGTCTCGCGCGGTTCCCTGGGTTCTGAACATAAGACGTGGCAGGCACCCACTCTGCGTGTGTTTGAGGTGTGTTGAGGCAGGAGATAGAGGCGTGCCAGGAGTGTTTGTATGGAGTGCCTTAGAGGGTTTGTACGGCATGCAAGCAGTGGCTACGTTCTATATCTTCGGGAGGGATTGTACGGACTTGCTTGCTGCCCCTGCTCCAAGTCCCGACAGCTGATCAAACGGGGTTAAATTTAAGTGTGGTTTACGTTCAATGTCTGCGGTGTTAGAAGAGTGTCTCAGTGGGTGGCGACACTGGGTACCAAATAGGAGCAAGAACCGTTCCAAGGTATGTTAAGACCCGTAAAACGATGGTTCAACAGGGCCCTTAGATTTGATACTTCGAGCCGGCAGGTGCTTGTACGGATCTTTCCTATGTCCTCCATGAGTGAGGTGGGGCATTTACACTTACTCAAACTATACGTGCCGCCTACAGAACAAGGGTTCAAATGCGTCGTGCAATGCTAATATACTCAAGTGCAAGAAACTTCGATTGTAAACATACAGCACAAAACCCAGCACCCCTATTAGTCGGAGATCTACCCTTAGGCCAGAGAAAGAGTAGTCAAAACATATACCGGCGGAATGTCTAGATGTGTTCTCCATAATCTGCTACATTCGACGTTTAAACAACGGTGCTTTCCATAACCTGCTGCATTCAGCGCCTAAATATCGGTGCTGACATGTAGCCTGCTTTCACTGAATCCGACAGCTGGATATTTTAAATTTTGCCGAACTCCTGCTGTTCCAAACAACTTAGGGTCCTTCAACGCGCGCGACAACACTCACACACAGGACCTAGATTTTACCTCTCATCCGAACGAGGTCGTATTTTTGTGAAAAATGCTCGCCTAACATTTTTCAAGCCGTCTGTGTCGGAAATCGAATTTAAGACGTTGGGATTAGTAGTCACACGCATACCAACTAGGCAACGAAGTCGCTCGAACTTAGCAGGCAGCCGTTCTGTCCGCGATTGAAGCGTGAAGATGTTTGAAATCGAGACATGCCAGGAGTGTTCGTATAGAGTGTCTTAGGGGATTGGACGGCATGCCCAATGATGTCTACGTTCTAGGACTTCGTGTGGGATTGTACGAGGTCGTTTGTTTTTGTCCTAAGTCCCGACAGCGGATTAGACGTGGTTGATTTAAGTGCGGTTCACGCTCAAGGCCTGCGGTGTTAGATGAGTATCTCAGTTGGGGCGACACTGCGCACCGAGAAGAAGCGAGTCCTGTTCCAAGGAATGTTAAGACCCCTAAAAGGATGGCTGAACAAGGCCTTTAGTTCTTATACTTCAAGCCGGCAGGTGCTCATAGGGATCTTTCTTATGCCGCCAGGGGTTAGGTTGGACATTTACACTTACACAAACTACACATGCCGCAGACAGAACAAAGGTCCGATATGTCGTACAGTGCTGATAAACTCAGGTGTAAGAAACTCCGACTGTAAACATACAATACAAAACCAAGTACCCCTATTGGTCGAAGGCCCACCTCTAAGCCAGACAATAGGTAGTCAAAACATATATGACCGGCGGAATGTCCAACGGGAGTTATTCTCGCGGCATTTCTTATAGCCTGAGACAATCACACAGCGGTACCCTCTATAGTCTGCTGCATTCGACGTTTAAACGACGGTGCTTTCCATAGCCTACCGCAGTCAACGCTTAAATAGCGGTGCTGACACATAACTTGCTGCCACCGAGTCCGACACTTGTGGAGCAACCCTAAGCCACACCGTCCTGACACGGGCGCATTTCTGGCTGCGACGTCCAAACGTAAGAAATCCACCACCGACGTCGCTCGGAAACAGGATCGAAACCCATTTGGTAGGTTCCGCCGACGTTTCTTACCCATACATTTGATTTTCCAATGCTGCACCGAAGATATTACATTGGCCAGAAAACGAGCTTCTTACCTGGAAATTTTGAATTTTGCCGAACCTTTGCTGTTCCAAGCAACTTAGGGACCTTTAACGTACGCGACAACATTCACAGACGGGTCCTCCATTTTACCTCTCATCCGAACGAGGGTGTATTTTTGTGGAAAAATGCTCGCCTAACATTTTGCAAGCGGTTTGTGTCGGAAATCGAATCCGGGACCTTGGGCTTAGTAGTCACACGCGAACCGACTAAGCCATGGAGCCGCCCGACAGCTGTCCACCTGTACATCAACCAAGACAGGTACAGCAAAGTGGAACCCGGAGGCACCACTCACAGGCTCCCTAACGCCCAAATAACACCCAGACGAAGATGAGTATGAAACCCTGCGCAAGGATGACCGCAATATCGTGCAGAGTTCCACATTTTTAAGTGAGTACATTTTATCTTTTTAAGGTGCATCTTGTATCACAATAAACATATTTGGCATCTGATACAATTTGGCAAATTATGACGTAATATCTTGTTGTGCAATATTGTGTACGTGGTTAGTATGTGTTGCCAACTGTCGTAGTGACTCAGAACGGTTACCCGGGACTATAACAACTATATCTAGACCAAGGGGTCTATTCTCGACTTCATGCGTTATTTTTCACTGGTGACAATTATCACCTAAAAATATCGCATGCGAAACTGTTGGAAGCGAAAGTGGTATTCTCGAAGGAAAATGATATGACATTTTCAATATCGCATGGTATGCATTGTGTCGTAAATAGATTCGTACGTATATCCCAGAACCAACCAATAGCAGGTCGACATAACTATCACGTGACCGCATTGACAGTAGAATTTTCCTCTCTTCTTCTTCTGCCTTGGGTACCTTTACTTCTCGTTATTATTTTGTTTAATTTGTTTATCAGTTTATTTGGTTATTGCTCCGACTTGTCTGATTTATAGCAATTGAGTGGGGTCCGTTCTACCTATTTTTATATTATTTATTATTATAGTTGGTCTACGCGCCGAGTTTATCATTACCGAGTATCCGTCCCGCCGTTTCCCTAAACCCTATTATCTGCTTCAAGCCTAACCACCCTACCTGCGAATTCCTTAAGAACCACCCAGAACGCATTCTGGTCAGCCACTTCCTGGACCTCCTCCAGGTTCCTAGGCCACATTAGGCCTTCGATCGCTAACTTTCTGTCAGCCAACCCCCTATTAGAACCTTCGATGGGGCGATCGAAAAGCACGTGTATGGCGCTCTCCGATCCCCCGCCGCACTCACAACCGTCGTCATTTCCGAGACCAAACCTCCTCAGATATGCCTTCAGCGCCCCGTGACCCGTCACGAGTTGCACCATTTTATGGTCGAAAATGATCCCGATTCTGTCCCTAGCCTTTATACTTGGAATAAACCTATGCGTCAATCTGCCTGTGGTGACGTTATTCTACCTCTCCTCACATTGACTAATCGATCTCTCCCGCAGCTTCCTTTTAATTAACGACCTTGGTATAAGTGAATACGATGAACGGAGCTCCCCTGTAGCTGCCTCCTTAGCCAGTTCGTCGGCCCTATTGTTCCCTTTACATCCCTGGTGTAACATAACCCAGTAGAACGTCAAGTCTCGAAAGCCCAGCGCCATGCGCGCTATCCTCCAGACATCCCCCTGAAGGTCAGTCGAATTAAGCATATTCGACAGGGCTACTAGAGCGGATTTGCTGTCGCTGATGATAGAGTAGTCACTCGCGCCGGAGTGGTTGACGACGTACTCTATAGCTTCCCTTAGAGCCACCATTTCGCATTGAAAGATAGTGCTCCAATCCGCGAGTTTGGTTTGGAAATGAAACACTTCCCTTTCTTCCTTGTAAACCGCGAACGCCACGCCTGCCTGCCCGTCGTCGATCCTTGAACCGTCCGTATAGATTCTAACGCCTCTAGAGGTTTCGCCCCCATCGACAAACTCAATGCCCTTGATGTCCGCCGGGTGCCCTAATTCCGAAATAACTATCTTCCTCTCAACTTTCCTGTCACCTAGGCCAAAGCTTTCGATTATGTTCTGTCCACCTCTCGTATCGATGATTCTGCGATCTCTAATTTCCTTTATAACAAATTCGATAGGAAGAACCCTACTAATAACCAGCACCGCTTCCGTAGAGGCGGTCCTGTATGACCGCGCCGCCTTGACCGCCGTAATTCTTTGCACGCTTGCCAACTGTCTACCTTCCCTGACCTTACAACGTTTCGCCCAGACCAATGCTGCGTACAACATTGCTGGCTCGATTGCTCCTATATAAACCGTCTTCAAAGATTCGCCTCTAAATCCCCAATGGATTTTTGCGGCCGCCATATTATCCTATTGGATATTTCACTTCCCTTAGCCCTAATATACTGCACGTGCGCCTTCCAATTCAATTTATTGTCAATTTTGACCCCGAAGTAAGTGATGGCTTCTCTAAACGGAGTGTTGTCGCCTCTTAGCTCTAACCTAGGAGGGCGTTGCCTCGGCTTCGTGCCAAAATAAAGAGCCTCCGACTTATCTAGCGCCTCGTTAGGTTTGGTACGCATTTCCATAACCAACCTTGACCTAACAATTAGTAACGTGTCGTCCGCAAACCCTACAATCGTGCACCCCTTAGGCAACCTGACCCTAAAGATGCTTTCGTACAAAAGTTTCCAGAAGATTGGTCCCGAGCAAGACCCCTGCGGGCAACCTCTTTCCACTGTTCGCCATACAATTTCCCCCGGAATTTCCATCTGCGCCAACCTTCCTGAAAAATAGCTTTTGACCAGCGACATCAAGTTCGCCGGACAATCCCTACGTTCCAACTCGCAAATGATGGCTGGCTACCAGGCGGCGTCAAACGCCCCCGAGATGTCCAGAGATACGACGACACAATGCTCCCTAGCCTCCCTAGCTTCCTTGATCTGCCCTACTACAAATTGTAACACATCGATCGTCGACTTTCCCTCTGCAAAACCAAACTGTCGCTTGCCGAAGCTCCTACTTTCCCTATCCGAATGCTCTATCCTTGTTGTCATAACTCTATCCAAAGCTTTGCCGATTACCGGGAGCAAGTTAATCGGGCGATAGCTGCCCGGATCTGACGCATCCGCCTTTTGGACTTTACGTTCTGGGTTTTCCAACAGCCTGGAAAGACTCCCTTCTCCAAACAAAGCCTAAACAACCTGGCAAAGACGTGCGGGGCCGACAGGCACGCCTCCAGAGCTGCGTCGGAGGCGATTCCGTCTGACCCCGGAGCCCTCTTAAGGTTCATCCTCCTAAGAGCCCTAACGACCTCGTGTTTGCGAATTTCCTTATCGCTGCCTATTCCCATAGCCTCTGCGGCTCCTCGACGTATAATATTGTGTAGCCCCTCGTCCTCCTCTGAGTTATCCGATGGAAAGAACCTTTCTAACAGATACTCCGCCGTGGTTTTAAAACCATCTGTGTATTCGCCATCTAATTTTCTTATATTGCCGAGCGCGATTTTTTGCTGTTTGCCTCTTATTACGCGGTACGCGGTTCCCCACGGTTCTTTTTCTGAGTTTCGCGTGCAAAATTCCTTGAATTTATTCGATCGCGGTTCCTCTATTAGTATTTTATATTCGCGGTTACTCTGATTATATTCGATTCGCCGTTGTTCTCTTATATCTCCCGAGGCGCGTTGATAGCGGCGCCTTAAATTACGCTTAGGTGACTTCGGTTATACTCAATTTTCCTTTGCTCTCGCATTTCGCCCGAGGCACGTTGGTAGCGGCGCCTTAGATTTTGCGTTTCCGATCTCTTGGTGGTTAGTTCGCGCGTCCACCAGGGTACGCTGTCTTTAAAAATTTTCTTGTGCGGCATGGAATGCGCCGACGCCTCTACCACAGCGTCGTTTAGTTTTTTCGCGAGTGCTTCAATTTGTGGTGCCTCTCGGCAATTTTTTAATTCATTTTCGAGCGCAGGGATGCTTTCGCTAAATTTTTGCCTGAATTGTTCCCAATTCGCTTTTTTGTTACAGAATCGAGGAAAAAGTGATAATTGCCCGTTTGCGCGTGCCTCGATGTCGATGTCCCATGTTATTAATTTATGCTCAGAGAGTGTGACCTCGTCCGACCTTAGCTCCTAATTTTCGACTACTCCTAACAAGCCGTGTGAGACTGCCATGATAGCAATAAAACTACTACCTCTATGTCCTTCGAACGTGGGTGAATCATTATTATTAACGACGCTGAGACCCCACTCTGTCAGAAGATCGGCGACCTGCGAACCCCTGTCATCTTCTTGTAGGCTACCCTACAGCGACGACTTAGCATTGAAATCTCCACCAACGATCAGACTTCGATTTCGACCGACCTTACGAAGTACGACCTCGATTTGATTGATTAATTCTTCGGGTTGGGGGTTTTCCCGCCTAAATCTAGACATTATAATTTGAATAAGGGCCGCTATACTTGCGGCCACGTCTCCAATGCTCCACCCGGAGGTACTACATTGGGTTTAAACGCGAAAATAATCGTGCTTCTAATTCATTCTAACTTCATAGTTAATCCACCCTAAATAAAAGACTAAATAAAAATCTAGCAAACCTAGAAATCTGACAAACTGAAACAAAAACTAAAAACAGGTTTGTAAATAATGGTATCCCTAGCGCTGACTTTCGAGTGTACCCGATCAACAAGACACAAGCAAAAATGAGAGGGGGAGGGATCCGTAATACCGGATAGCAGACGCCGGCTCTGCTTACCAGTGCGACCTGAAGGGTCGTTTTAAAACTATCCAAATTTAGCTAACTAATTTAAATCCATCCCTAGCTTTCCCTATCATTCCCTAACTGATTTATATTATGATTACAATCTTCACAATTGTACTCTTCCTTCCCAAATATATACTGCAACCAAAATGGCGACAGAACGTCAAACAAAACAAATATGCCACAAAATACTACAATACATGCTAATAAATATAAAGTGTAAATATAAAATATAAATAAATATAATTATATAAATATATAAATAAATGTCTAATAAGCTTTAAGCATATAGCAGTGCACAAAATAGCAAAAGCATCACCCTATTTATCAGGTGCACTCGCACAAGCATTATGTCGGCTAGCGCCATTACGCACAAAACGTGCTTGTTAAATTATTTCAAAAACTACTGATTAATGTAAATCAATGCTTGTGCGAGTACAGCCGCCACAATTTAAGTCTTACCTCGATAATAAAATTATCCAGCATCCGAAGATCTGGTCGTCTGCCTACATCTAACTGTAGCTTACTTCGAAAGGGAAGATGGGGTGCACTGCTAAAGTTCTGGTGGGTATGCACTAAATGTTCTGGGGGGATCACAATCACTATCACTTCACTTTCAAGTCCTGGGGGGGATGCGCGGTTTCACTCTATTTTATTATCTTTGTTTATTTTATTGATTTAATTTAATGAGGGTTTCTGATTTATTTGTTATTGTTTATTTGTTATTATTTATTCCCGATTTCACGATTTTCTGCACATAATTATGAAGATAGGCACTGATTGTATTAATGGTGTGGGGGTTTCTCGTGCACATTGGACATTTGGGATAATTATCACTTTTTTTTTTAAATCAGATTTTGGTTATATCTATGCTCGTATCCTTACTCACGCCAAGTCAAGCTAAAATTTTTCAATCCTCCCACCAACCCCACCGAATTTTACACGCGGTTGTCATTGTTTAATCTCGCGACTCCTCCCGCGAATTCTTTTAAGGCTGTCCAGAACGCCTTCTGATTAACCACTTCCTCGACTTCCTCTAGGTTCTTTGGCCATGCCAGACTTAGCCTAGCTAGTTTGCTATCAGCCAACCCTCGATTTCCCGCCTCAAACGGGCAGTCGAAGAGCACGTGCTCTGCGCTTTCCGCGCCTTCACCGCATTCGCAGCGGTCGCTGTTGGTTAAACCGAACCTTTGTAAATACGCCTTCAGGGCGCCGTGCCCTGTTATCAACTGCACCATTTTGTGATCGAGCTTAACCTCGATCCTACCCCTAGTTTCTATGCTCGGTATTAATTTGTGGGTTAACCTGCCCGTGGCAGCGTTGTTCCACCTCTCTTCCCATTGTCGAATTGATTTTTCGCGCAGCCTTCTTTTAATTAAAGACCTCGGTATCGACGAATGTGATATCCGAAAGTCGCCCGTCGCGGCCTCTTTAGCTAATTGTTAACCCTATCATTTCCTACGTTACCATAGTGCGACCTAACCCAACAAAACTTTAAACGTCGAAACTCGAGCGCTGTATGCGCTATTTTCCAGACATCCGCCTGGAGGCCTGTCGAGGTGTTCATGTTAGTTAATGCCGTCAACGCTGATTTACTGTCGCTGATTATATAATAATCGTCTCTGCTCGTGTGATTTATTACGTAATCGATAGCCTCTCGTATGGCTACCTATTCGCACTAGAAGATAGTGCTCCAGTTCGCGAGTTTGGTTTGAAACCAAAACACCTCCCTTTCCTGCTTAAACACGACAAACGCCGCGCCTGCTTGCCCGTCATCCATACGTGAACCGTCCGTGTAAATTCTGATACCCGTCGCGTCCCGATCACCTTCGGCAAACTCGATTCCTCTAATATCGGCCGGGTGCCCCAACTCTGATACCACGATCTTTCTTGCAACGTCTCTATTACCAAGATTAATATCTTCGATAATTTCGCGCCCTTTCCCTATATCTATAAGTCTCCTATCTCTAATCTCCCTAACAACATATTCGATAGGGAGAGTCCTACTGATCACCAGGACAGCCTCCGTAGAGGTGGTCCTGTATGCCCTCGCCGCCTTTACCGCGGTTATACGTTGCACGCTTGTTAATTGACGCATCTCCCGGACTTTACAACCTTCAGCCCATACGGATGCTGCGTACAGCATTGCCGGTTCAATTGCTCCGGCATAGACCGTTCTCAGCGATTCGCCTTGGAAACCCCAGTTTATTTTCGCCGCCGCCATCATTCTATTTGATATTTTTCCGTCCTTACTTTTTACATAATGTACGTACACTTTCCAATTTAATTTATCGTCTATTTTAACGCCGAGGTACGTAATGGCTTCTTTGAACGGGATTCCCCCCCCCCTAACTCTAGCCTGGGGGGTCGCTGTCCCGATTTCGTCCCGAAATAAAGGGCCTCCGATTTTGATGTATTGAATTGTAATTTTACTTTCCGCGACCATTCGTACAATTTATTTAGAGCCTCGTTTGGTTTGGTTCGCATGTCCATTAATAATCGCGATCTGATAATTAAAAGCATGTCGTCCGCAAATCCAACGATTGAGCATCCTGCGGGCAACTTGACCCTAAAAATGCTTTCATACAACAACTTCCAAAATGTGAGACCAGAGCATGACCCCTGCGGGCATCCTCTTTTCATCTCGCGCGACAAAACTTCACCCGGAATTTCAACCTGTGCCAGTCGCCCCGAGAAATAACTCTTGACCAAAGGCTCCTACGATCTAACTCGCAAACGATCAATGGCCACCAGACAGCATCAAATGCTCCCGAAATGTCCAAAGTAACAACAACACAGTACTCTTTAGCATCTCTCGCCTGCTTAATTTCCCCAACAACGAACTCTAATGCGTCGATAGTCGACTTTCCCTCCATAAAACCGAACTATCGGTTACATAAACCACCGCTGTCTCGCACTAAGTGCTCAACTCGCGTAGTCATAACGCGATCCAAAGCTTTTCCCAGCACCGGTAGCAAGCTAATTGGACGATTGCTGCCCGGATCTGACGCATCCGCCTTTTTGAGTTTCGGGATAAATTTCACGTTCTGGACTTTCCAGCAACGCGGAAATACGCCCCTCTCTAAACAATAATTAAACAACCCGGCAAAGACACACGGGGCTAACAGGCACGCCTCCAGAGCTGCGTCTGAGGCGATTCCGCCATGCCCCGGGGCCTTCTTAGGGTTTATCCTCCTAAGAGCCCTAACAACCTCGTGAACTAGGATTGCCTTATCGGCACCTGCTTCTTGCTCCTCTGCAGCTCCCGACGTACTAAATCGTGGGACCCTTCATCCCCTTCGGGATTATCCGATGGGAAAAATTTATCTAGTAAATATTCCGCTGTGGTTTTAAAACCGTCCGTGTATTCGCCATTTGTTTTATTTATATTACTGAGCGCGATTTTTTGTTGTTTTCCTATAATTGCGCGGTATGCGGTTCCCCAGGGTTCTTTCTCTGAGTTTCGGGTGCAGAATTCTTTAAATTTATTCGTTCGCGTTTCTTCTATTAATATTTTATATTCGCGGTTACTTTGATTATATTCGAGTCGCCGTTGTTCTCTTATATCTCCCGAGGCGCGTTGATAGCGGCGCCTTAGGTTACGCGTTTCTGCCCGCTTAGTGGTTAGTTCCCGTGTACACCAGGGTACGCTGTCTTTAAATGCTTTCTTTCGCGGCATGGAGTACGACGACGCGTCTACCACCGCGTCGTTTAATTTTACCGGAGTGTTTCTATTTCGTCTGCCTCTCGGCAGTTTAATAGCTCGTTCTCGAGCGCTGGGATGCTTTCGCCGAATTTTTGTTTAAACCGCTCCCAATTTACTTTTTTATTGCAGAACCGCGGAAAGATAGTTAGTTACTCGTTTTAGCTTTCCTCGGCATCAATATCCCACGTAATTAATTTGTGCTCAGAGAGCGTTACATCGTCCGACCTAAGTTCCCAATTATGAATTTTCTCTAACATCTCGTGCGAGGCTGCAGTAATATCTATAAAACTGCTGCCTCTATGCCCCTCAAACGTAGGTGAATCATTAGTGTTTATCACACTAAGATCCCATTCCGTCAAAAGATCGGCAACCTGCGAGCCTCTATCGTCTTCGATAGGGCTACCCCATAGTGGCGACTTGGCATTAAAGTCTCCCCCGATTATTAGTTTTTTATTCCTTCCAATTTTACGAAAAATGCCTTCGATTTGGTTTATTAGGTCTTTAGTTTGAGGATTTTCCCGTCGGAAATCGACCGGTGGAAGATACGCGCTATTAATGTAAAACGTATTTAACCTCGTTTTTATTTCTGCCGTCGTTATAAAATAGCCTGATAAATTATTTAATATAATTCCGGCGCACGTCCCATTATTTATTATTATCCCGCTACGCGGTCGTTCGCTGTTTGCGTTTAAAACGGTAACCCCCTTCCCAAAACCTGTTATTTTGTGGCTATACAGATGCGGTTCTTGTATAAGCCCGATGTCGATATTTTTTCGCAGAATAACTTTACGAAGTTATTTGTAGCCCCTTTTCCTTTCCCGCGATTTAATTGCGCGAATTTTATCTTCTTGCTTCCTTTAAATCTTTGTTTTTCTTCACGGTCCATAATCGATGTCCCGTGTGATTGCGTTCTTCAATCTCAGCATCGTGGGGCATCTACTCGACTTGGCGTCGTGGCGCGTATCGACCTTCGCGCCACCGCCAGTTCTGTCGTTTGCCCTAGCGCAAAGCCACACAGCAGGAGACTGCCCTCCGGCAATTCTTGAACTCGTGTCCGACTTCGGCACAGTTTCCGCACCACTCTACCTTCTCCCTGCACTCCATCGATTTATGGCCGTGCTCGTAGCACCTGTAGCTCTGGGTCATCGAGAAGTGGTCCCAGGCCCAGACTCTTCGCCACCTGAGGTTAATAGCATCAGCTAATATACGTCTCCGAGGTGTGTGGGTCACTTCGAAGACTACGTTGACGAAGGGATCCCTAGGGCCTTTTCCGCCAAACCTAAACTTCTCTCTCATGTGATCTTCGATTTTTAAATCGCCGAAGCGGGGATTCTGGCTCGCGATCAACCGCACCAGCTCTTCCGCCTTCATCCCCGCTTCGACCCCCGGAAGAACGACCCGTGGACGCTTCTTCTCGATGGTCTTCGCCACGAGCTCTTTGCAGTGACCGCTGACCTTCGACTGCAATTTCTTCGCATCCTCTCGACCTGCACACTCGACTACTATACCGCCCATACGAATCCTACGAGCTCCGACCACAACAAACCCATCACGAGCGGGATCGACCTTTTTCTTCAGGGTCGACATGACGTCATCTTTCTCTCCTGGCTTGGCGTCGATCCAAACTGCAAACGTAGGCGTTGCACCTGCAGCATACGACGCCTTCCGCGGCATCGGCACCTCCTGGCTCCGAGAACACTGCTGCTCTGAAACAGAAGTAACCATCGCTGAACTTCCCCCGACAACACCAGCTCTCCCAGGACTATCTAAACAAAGACGAAGCGCTCTAAGCATGCCTATAAGTTTATTCGATGTGTCGAGGAAATCACCCACGACGTACCGAATCTTCTTTCTGTCCTCCACGACGATAGTGGCGGAGGTCGTCGGCACCCTCCCGGAGATGACCGTGCGCCTTCTTCACCCTAATCCTCAGGAAGTCCAGCTCATCGAGGTCGCTAGCAGCAACGCAACCGTTGCTGCTAGTCGACATCCTTCGCTGGGCTCCCGAAGTTGAGGGCGATTCCAACGCCGCAACCACCCTAGGGGTCCCGATTCCCCCGACACGACCGCCGCAGGCACAGGCTCCTTGTCTACCTCCTGTACCTCCTCCTGATTCTCTAACATGACGTCCTTTAGTACAACCTTAAGCTGTTTCCCCCCAACAGCGCCCTCAGCTTCCGATCGATCTCCCCTCTTCTTCCTGGGCAACGGCTCCTCATCGCGGTGGACCACCATGCTGACAAAACTAACAACAAAGAAAGACACCTAAAATTCAGCTCGAAAAACGACCTGACCGTTACGACGCTAAAAGAACGACGCTAAAAGAACGCAAAACGTTGGTCGAATAAAAATATTTTGTGTAAAGGTGAACCGTAAACAACCCTGTATTTATTTACTTAAAATTCAAACCGCCCAATTAAATATCAAATTTTAACAAAAATACAACAAACACTAAACGTCAAAATAACAACTGGAACCAAATAAATTTGCTAACCCAATAAAAATATCTCAATTCAAAATGTACCGTAAAGAACACTATTTATTTATTTTAAAATTTTTAAACCGCCAAATCAAATTTAAATAAGCTAATTACTTCGAAATATCTAATTTATAAATAACAACACTTTAATTTTAAATCTAATTAACAAATAAGGTCAAGTGCTATCGGAATGCGCTAAAACGCACTTTCCACTTAATCACTCGGTGTCTGGTACGACCTTCAACTGTTACACCGCTTAATTACACCAAAAATCGATTTAAAGGGGTTTTTAAGTACGCGTGTACTTAAAATAAAGAAAATTTATATTAAAATTGTTTTCAAATTTACAATTTTTGAGTCAAAATCTACCAAAAAAGTAACTTAAATCATAATGATTTTTCCCCCTCAAAATAAATATAAAAAAACGACTGCTTAAGCCTTACGGTAACACAATCGCACACTTCTTTAATAACCATCCTCTCAATTGTATAACTAGAAACATGTTAAAAAATGTTTTCCAATTCCAAGTTATTGAATTTATATAAAATTCACCAATAAAAATTAATCAGCTGATTTTACGTTAAGCGTATTGGCTACCTAAAGAAAGTCGATCCCAGGTCGCAACACAAATTGAAGGCAATCATTCTTTTAAACTTTAAAAATTTTTGCTTAGTGTACTCAAACCAAATATTTTAAACATCAATAAATCAAAGTCCCCTTCAGTTTATGTCATAAATGTCAAACTTGAAGTTTTTATAATTTTGACAACGATCCTAGGTCATGGATCGAAACGTAAATAAAGTTGATTTTAAAAACTATGAGTGATTTAATTCCCAAAGAAGATTAAGAAGAATGATTTAAAAGGGCTTAATTTTGGTTTTTAACTTATTTTGTTATACGCGCACTATAAAAAATTCACACACCTTTCGGTTGTTTTACCCGGCTTTTTTACTCGATTTACATGGTTTTTGTTTTAAATTTTTTAAAAACGCCTTTTTAAGTTATTTTGAGTATTTGTTTAGTAGATTATTGGTTTATTATCCCGAAATTTAGTTGGTTTATTTTAAAACGCGGATTTTAGTTTACATTACAAAGAAAACGGGATATATTTAGTATTTATTTAATTTAAATTGTGTTTTTTTAATTTTTTATTTTACTGCCCTGTGTTTAAAATTAATGACGCACAGTAATAAAATAAAATACAACAAAAGCGAAGCTTAAAATATAATAATATAACAATAAATAGCAAAAACCCTAGATAAAAACTTACTTGTTAGTTGCTGAAGCGGGAGCACTGCAAAACACGTCCGCTCGCTTCAAGCAGTAACTAGAAAGTGCCTAAATCTAGACATTATAATTTGAATAAGGGCCGTTGTATTTGCGGCCTCGTCCCCAACGCTCCACCCGAAGGTACTACATTGGGTTTAAACGTGCTTCTAATTTATTCTAACTTCATAATTAATCCACCCTAAATAAAAATCTAACAGACTGAACCAAAAACTAAAAACAGGGTTTAAATAATAGTATCCCTAGCGTTGACTTTGGAGTGTGCCCGATCAACAAGACGAGCAGAAATAAGAGGGGGAGGAATCCGTAGTACCGGATAGCAGACGCCGGCTTTGCTTACCAGTGTGACCTGAAGGGTCAACTTAGAACTATCTTAATCTAGCTAGCTAATTTAAAATGAATTCAAATTTCTAAGCATTTGCCAAATGTATTAATAGTGAATCCAGCTATTTTGCTTGCTTTATAAATAAACAAATTCGTTCTTCCTGATCTAAGTCTTTTATCCTAAATGAGTCCCTAACGTTCCTTATCATTCCCTAACTGACATATTATATATACAATCTTCTTTTCTATATATACTGCGACCAAAATTGGCGACAGAACGTCAAACGACAGCAGATCAGACAAGGTCGGATTTAGTCCACTGATGGAAAATGCAGAAGCATTTTCAAATTGAAACTTAGGTAAAAGCCCTTACAGGAGTGAGAAGCATACACGATGTATTAAGAAAAGTCGAAATGGAGAAATTTTGGAGGTGAAATGATAATTATTTTGCATGACGTGGGAAAAGACACGTCTTTTGCAGACATGTCTTTAAATAGCAGATAGACTCTTTAATCCAGCTTGGTCAAACTATAACTGAAATATTGATAATTGCGACAGACTTGCAGAAGAAAAAACATGTCGCGACAAATACCGCATCAAAAGATACGCTCCGCTAGATTGATACGACATTTCCTTAATCCATTTTATTTTAATTACTTGTTGGAAGTCGTAAATTTTGCTAATCTACAGTATAATTTACCTAGTTGATAAAAGACATTGCGAGACTATATATAAAACACATTAAATAGTCCAATCTAAAGCAATTTGTCATTATATTAATCTCGTTTCTCCAATCAAGACGTTGGTTACGACACCACAACGCCACGAAATTTCGATAGCGTTTATCACTAGTATAAAAACATCACCACACTTCGCTCTATAAGTTAAACGTTTACGAATATGCGTCACTTTCCAATATTACAATATTACAAAACAAAACTTAACCTCATTCAAACCCTCCATTTCTCCCCTGGTGCAAGATTAGAGAATTGCGAAGTTTGGATGCTGCTGCTATTTATTTTTCGAGCAGTCAGAAAACGTGACTGCTATAAATTTAAGTGTTTATATACTACTTATTCAAAGCCTTAGAGCACACCTATTTTACGGAATATAAATACTTATGCGATAAGATAAGATTACATTTTTACCTGGTAATTTATATAAAACTGAGGCACAAAAAGGAATTGAACATCTCTAGGACCATTCAAATAAACATAGTAAATTATCAGCGACGTCTGCGATTAGGTAAGTGTTTATATATTAGATAGTGAAAGAATTAACCCTACTTTTTAGACAGACCATGGACTACCTGAATGCCGAAAAGAGTACCTTTGGAAAGGCTGTGTACCACTCGAAAGTTTCCGGCCACTTCCACGTACATGTAAGAAAGCAACGCTTACTAGCAGGAGGTTAGTATTTTTTTGCACTTTAAAGAACGTTATCTGACCTAGTTCAAAACTTGAACTTTGCAATAATCACAAGTCAGAACGTTCATCAACACAACCACGTCGCTCATACATCTCATTATATAAAAACAACTTTCAGCAAAGAAAGACTGGTGCCGAAGCTGGAACAGTGGTATAGCTAGACATGAGTCACACTATGAACAACACGAACCATTAAACTTATCACTAGATAAAAATAGAAAACCAACGTCGCCGTCGGATAAAATCATTCACAACTTGGTAAACAATCACTCCGACGATGACGAAACACCTTTAACAATTGATGAAAACTTCCACGAAACAACATGTGCCATCGAACTCCAAAACCCGCCCAACTCCCACAAAACAAACCCATACAAACACTTCAAAAAACGAAAACTCCTCCAAAGACAAATAGAAGAAACCCCTGCACTCGAACCGCCATCCGAAGAGCTCATCACCACCACATCCCCAAAATCACCACCAACACTTCCAATCGCAAAAGACCAAACCCTAAGAAGACCGCGCAAAATAATTAGCTGTGATAAATGTGAGTACGAAACAACGCGAAAGAGTGACTTTCAACAACACATGAAAGAACACACGCCGAAGAAGTCAAACTCGCGCGAGTGCAAATCATGTGGTCATCACCTAAAGCGCAAAAATGCAGAACAACGTACTGAAGCAGCAGGGCTCCTACCGCCGGTTTGTAGAAAGTGCGAGGCTACTGAACGCCTTTTGCTTAAGAAGAAGAGGAGAGTGGTGGATGTGACCCACCAGTGTGGTAACTGCGAGTTTAAGACTACTGAAATTGAAGCGTTTGAAGAACATCTAAGACGACATGCGGATGAAGAACCGTTTCGGTGTTCTATATGCTTGTTTCAGACACCATGGAAGACTGAATTTAATTTTCATATGGATAAACATTATAGTTTTAAAATACAAAATGACGCTGGGTGGTGATTAGACTTTAGAGTGCGCGCGCAAGTCGTTTAAATATCATAATTACGTCACTATAGATATTATCATATTCTAGTTCTTTTTTGTAAACAGAAAGACATTCAAATATTTATTTGTATTATTTTTAACTAGTCATTAAGTAATCATTTATATTTATAACCTTGTAAAGGTTAAGTATGATTTTTGTACTTTATTCTTTTGTCTGAAAAACCTTACACAAATATACACCTTTTCTTTTAAATATTTGTTGATGTCAGACAGATAAGACGAGATATTCGTGTTGATTTTTTTGTTTTATTGTTATAATTACAAAAATATGTGTGGTTTATATTTCTATCCATCCGGGGTAGCTAGACACGACGCTCTTAGCGCCGTTAAAGAGCCTTACAACTCTGAGTTTTTTGGTTGTTGATGTTTTGTTTCTTGAATTTCTTGAATTGTTGTCGTGTTTCTGACTAGTTGATGTTATGTTGGACTGGATTCCAAGAAATCCTCTTGATTTTCTGCAGTGGGCAGTTTCCCGGATCTTCCCCTTAGTTGTCCTCCAACTACACAGTATTCCGGATCCTGGGTCCACTGGCCTGTGGTTTTCGACCGACAGGATGGCTACTCGCCACAGGCCGCTCAATCGTCAGGTAGCTCGTCTAAACAGGACTGACGAATGTGCATCCCCGACGACTTCACTTGTGTACCCATTCCTCGGCACCCCGCACAGCTGGAGTACGTCACCGTTCCGCTGCCCACCTTTGATCGCCCGAAGGCGGTGGTCGGAATATTGAGCTGCTGCCTCGCCGGCGTCTGGGCAACAACTTATTTCTACCAGAGACTAGTTAACCAAATATAGACTTGTCGTCCAATAATAATAATTGGCAAATGTTTCTGGCTAGTTCTGGAATTGAATTGTAGAGGTCACTAGCAGCTGTTTACAGCTCCATTGCTTAGTACAAACAACATTGTAATCTTGTGAAAAGCGGAATTAATGATAATGTTTTGATCGTTTGCTTTGCTTTAATGCTTTGCTGATTGACAAGTCGAATATTGTTGATTTGTGTTTTAATATTTTGTGTTTAGCCTGACCATTCTGAACCGACCTGCACCTTGACGAAGTTCTAAAATACTAGAACGGGTATAATGGCTTGCGCGTTTCAATGAACTAAAGAGCCGAACTATAGGTTTAACCAAATTAGTGGGGTCCTTAGTGAGGAGCCAGACTAAGATAGGTCCCCGAAAGAGGGCAGCAGCTTTTTCGGTACTTAGAGTGGCAGAGACCATAGGAGTCGGTATGACATTTTAAGACACACTACTGCAATGTGGAAGACAAAGGGAAACCATCACATTATCTCCTAAGTACACTGAGTACAGAAATTGTTAAACATGATGGTATCCTCTGGGGTAAAAAATTCCTGAGATGAAATAGTCCTTACATGTGATTTTCCAATGCTCCACCCGAAGGTACTACATTGGCAAAAAAGCGAGTTTTTTACCTGGAAAATTTAAAATTTTGCCGATCACTTGCTGTTCCTAGCAAGGAAGGGGATCTTTAACGTGCGTGACAACACACACACGGGACCTCCATTAGTAGATATACTACCTTTATTCTAGCCCAAAACCACCCATTTTTACATGTACATTCCCATAAGGAGGTTCTAAGGTCCGTTCTAGTCATTTTTGTACCAAGCATTGAAATCCCCATAAGGAGGAATTGTGGGTCAATCGAGGCCGCCTTTCAGCTCAACACCCACAGTAAATGGTTGACAGGGTTCCTGGGACATCATTTCCACCAAAATCCCTCATTCCCACACTCATTCTAAACCAAATAGCTTTCTTCGACTAGCCATTGCATCTTTCAAGATAAACCTATCTTGTTTGGTATCAATTAATATTAGAATTTTCTCAGCTACCCGAATCTCTAGGAATTTTTTAGATAGCATCACCCCCCAGGGAGCTACCCTCATTTTAAGATTTTTCGCTGATAGCGATTTCTGGCCGTTCTTATAAATTTTTAGTTATGGAATACATCAAATTAACCTAGAATTTTATGCAGAATCCGAATCTGCAAACATATTTAAAATCGACCACCCTTACAAAATTATACCCCTTTAAAGTCCTAAATCTCTAAATTTTGCTCTTGGCTCTATAAGCAAACCTAACAAATAGCTTTCTTCGACTAGCCATTGCATCTTTCGAAATAAATCTATCTTGTTTGGTACCAGTTAATATTAGATTTTTCTCAGCTACCCAAATCTCTTTAAATTTTTTAGATTGCATCATCCCCCAGAGAGCTGCCCTCATTTTAAAATTTTTTGCTGGTAGCGATTTCTGACTATCCTTATAAATTTTTTAGCCATGCGACACATCAAATTAGTCTAGAATTTTAAGCAGAATTCGAATCTGCAAACAGATTTAAAATCCGACCACCTCCTTACAAAGTTATACCCCTTTAAATTCCTAAACCTCTAAATTTTGTTCTGCTCTATAAGAAAACCTAACAAATAGTTTTCTTCGACTAGCCATTGCATCTTTCGAGATAAACCTATCTTGTTTGGTATCAATTAATATCAGAATTTTCTCAGCTACCCGAATCTCTAGGAATTTCTTAGATTACATCATTCCCCAGAGAGCTACCCCAATTAAAAGATTTTTTGCTGGTAGCGAATTCTGACCGTCCTTAAAAATTTTTTAGTTATGGAATACATCAAATTAGTCTAGAATTTTATGCAGAATCCGAATCTACAAACAGATTTGCAATAGGATCACCCCCTGCAAAGTTATACCCCTTTAAAGTCCTAAACCTCCAAATTTTGCTCTTTGCTCTATAAGCAAACCTAACAAATAGTTTTCTTCGACTAGCCATTGTATCTTTCGAGATAAATCTATATTGTTTGGTATCAATTAATATTAGATTTTTCTCAGCTACCCGAGTTTCTATGACGTATTTAGATAGCATCACCCCCCAGGAAGCTACCCTCATTTTAAAATTTTTCGCTGCTAGCGATTTCTGGCCGTTCTTATAAATTTTTTAGACATACGACACATCAAACTAACCTAGAATTTACGCAGAATGCGAATCCGTAAATAGATTTAAAATCCGACCACGTCTTACAAAGTTACACTTTTAAAGACTCCCAAACTTCAAAATTTTTGCATGCTTTAAACAACCATTTCCCGAAAAATTTAAAACCGCAGGGATTTTAGAAATAAGTTCTATATAAGCCAAAAGTGTTTAATATTTAAAACCATTTTCAAACAGTAATGTACTGTTTTTAGAATATTCAAAACCGCGGCTTTTTAAAATTTTAAACAGTTATCAATTTTCGGTTTAACATTTTCCTAATTACCAAGTACGTCAAAAATAATTATATGCTCAATGCTAAATATGTACTTGGAAAATAAATTTCGCTTCCAAAACTAATTGCATTACGATTATGTGAAGTAGACGTGAAAGCAGTATAGACCTTTCTCTTTATTAATTATATTATTGACTATATGTTTGAGGAAATACAAAAAATATATTTCAATGTCGTGCATTAGAAAATTCACGTAAAATTGCTTGTAGATTATTAATAACACAATGTACTTTCTAGTACGTTCTCGACTACGTATTTAGGGAAATGCAAACTTCATTTTGTAATACAGATCAATTAACGGTTAATTATTTCAAACCGTTTATAACGCGGTCTGATTAGTAAAGCCTATGGTGCTAACCATTTCTACGCCATCGTCGCTAGTAGCGGTAACTGATGCATTTTTATATCTGTTGCTTCTTAAGTGTGTGGTATAGGTAGTCTTTTCCATTTCGAAATCGCATACTTTATACATAATTCGTGGTTGTTTCGTACAAGACCCTATAACTGCTGGCGAAGCTGAACGTTTCGGCTTAATGACATACAGTGCTGTTTTTCCTTGTGTCGCAGTAAGTTGTCCATTCTCGTAAAAGCGATACCGCAAGACCTACAGTTTAAGTACTTTGCTGCTGACGGATGTATAAGCAACCGTACGATGTTACACCACGATATTTGTTCTGGTGCCGTTTGAGCATCCTCCTGGTAAAGTAGACGTGACAGGGCTCGCATTTAAAAACGTTTGCAGGTACCATTTTAGTACAAAACAAAATTCGCACTATAGGACTTTGGTTAAACTTGTAAGCGAACTAACTTATAACTAAAAAGTTTACTCTAGCATACCTGCTTTATGTACCCTATAGAATGCAAACCGAAGGTTTCCGAAGACAACCGAACGAAGTTGAGGATTCAACGGGAACTAAATGACGTCATCTTTTGCCAATCCTTGCTGCTCAGTACATTTAGCACCAATGCATGCACCGGTTCGCATCGTCCATGCTGCGAATGCAGTTAGTAGAAATATCGGACACGTCTTCCATGTTATACTGATCAATAATCGCATCGCGTGCATATTAAAAATCCGAAACAGTGGTAGCGCACGCATACAAATTGGTTGCAAGTCGTGCTGTAGCAGATGCAGTGCTACTATAAACAAAAACTTAATAAAACACTTTAAACCTTTACTAAGGAATACCAAACTTGTTGTCTACAGAATACTTACTAATAAAGCAATTTAATTTTAAATAACTTCACGTCATATTTTAGAACTGGTAGGTTTGAATATTTTCTTTGAAACAATCGAAGATTGCCGAAGACACTCGAAGAGCACAACGCGTTCACTAAACCAATTAGCATTAATACCGAGTATTCGGTGCTTTCGTGGTTGCTCATTTCAGAACCAAATCTTCCACATAGCGGTCGGTAGCACGTAATGATTTCTAGAACCGTAAGTACTCGATATCGCCCAAAAGAAATTAGATGCTCGATGTCTGTCAACTTCCGATTCCTCGTAAAGGTAAAAATACGGTCAATCATCCATCTAACTATACTTCGACCCGCTCCCGTTCTGATAATTTCCAAACATCTTTCAAACGACAATGGTTTCAGAATTTTAAGCCTTCGAGGGATCTATAAGTCGTGATCAATTACACGTTCGAGTTACCGAAAAACTAACATATTTTATAGTAACAGTGCGCTGTATAATACATGCATACCCCTTCTCTGCGCTACTGCTACTATAAATTATGTTAGTTTACCGGAAACTCAAACGTGTAATTGATCACGACTTATAGATCCCTCGAAGGTTTAATATTTTGAGACCATTGTCGTTTAAAAAATGTTTGGAAATTATCAGAACGGGAGCGGGTCGAAGTATAAGTTAAATGGATGATTGGCCGAGTTTTCTACCTTTTACGAGGGAATCGGAAGTTGACAGACATCGAGCATCTAATTATCTATTTGGCCGATATCGAGTACTTACCGGTTCTAGAAATAATTACGTGCGGCCGACCGCTATGCGGAAGATTTGGTTCTAGGAAATGAGCAACCTACGAAAGCACCGAATACTCGGTATTAATGCTAATTGGTTTAGTGAACGCGTTTGTGCTCTTTGAGTGTCTTCGGCAATCTTCGATTGTTTCCAAAGAAAATATTCAAACCTACCATTTCCTAAAATATGACGTAGAAGTTATTTAAAATTAAATTGCTTTATTAGTAAGTATTCTGTAGACAACAAGTTTGGTATTCCCTTAGTAAAGGTTTAAAGTGTTTTATTAAGTTTTTGTTTATAGTAGCACTGCATCTTCTACAGCACGACTTGCAACCAATTTGTGTGCGTGTGCTACCACCCTTTCGGATTTTTAATATGCACGCGATGCGATTATTGATCCGTATAACATGGAAGACGTGTCCGATATTTCTACTAACTGCATTCGCAGCATGGACGATGCGAACCGGGTGCATGCATTGGTGCTAAATGTACTGGGCGAGCAGCAAGTATTGGCAAAAGATGACGTCATTTAGTTCCTCGCTGAATCCTCAACTTCGTTCGGCCGTCTTCGGAAGCCTTTGGTTTGCATTCTATAGGGTACATAAAGCAGGTATGCTAGAGTAAACTTTTTAGTTATAAGTTAGTTCGCTTACAAGTTTAACCAAAGTCCTATAGTGCGAATTTTGTTTTGTACTAAAATGGTACCTGCAAACGTTTTTAAATGCGAGCCCTGTCACGTCTACTTTAACAGGAGGGATGCTCTCAAACGGCACCAAAACAAATGTCGTGGTGTAACATCGTCCACGGTTAAGCTTATACATCCGTCAGCAGCAAAGTACTTAAACTGTGGGTCTTGCGGTATCGCTTTTACGAGAATGGACAGCTTACTGCGACACAAGGAAAAACAGCACGGTATGTCATTAAGCCGTCAACGTTGCTTCGCCAGCTGTTAAAGGGTTTTGTACGAAACAACCACGAATTATGTGTAAAGTATGCGATTTCGAAATGGAAAAGACTACCTATACCGCACACTTGAGAAGCAACAGACATAAAAATGCATCAGTTACCGATACTAGCGACGATGGCGTAGAAATGGTTAGCACCATAGGCTTTACTAATCAGACCGCGTTATATACGGTTTGAAATAATTAACCGTTAATTGATGTGTATTACAAAATGAAGTTTGCATTTCCCTAAATACGTAGTCGAGGACGTACTAGAAAGTACATTGTGTTATTAATAATCGACAAGCAATTATACGTGAATTTTCTAATGCACGACATTGAAATATATTTCTTGTATTTCTCAAACATATAGTCAATAATATAAATAATAAAGAGAAAGGTTATACTGCTTTCACGTCTACTTCACATAATCGTAAAGCAATTAGTTTTGGAGGCGAAATGTATTTTCCAAGTACATATTTAGCATTGAGCATGTAATTATTTTTGACGTACTTGGTAATTAGAAAAATGTAAAACCGGAAATTGATAACTGTTTAAAATTTTAAAAAGCCGCGGTTTTGAATATGCTAAAAACAGTACATTACTGTTTGAAAATGCTTTTAAATATTAAACACTTATGGCTTATATAGAACTCATTCCTAAAATCCCCGCTGTTTTAGATTTCTCGGGAAATTTTGAGGTTTGGGAGTTTTTAAAAGTGTAACTATGTAAAAGGTGGTCGGATTTTAAATCTGTTTGCGGATTTGGATTCTGCGTAAAATTTTAGGTTAGCCTGATGTGTCGTATGTCTAAAAAATTTATAAGAACGGCCAGAAATCGCTAGCAGCTAAAAATATTAAAATGAGGGTAGCTCCCTGCGAGGTGATGCTATCTAAAAAATTCCTAGAAATTCGGGTAGCTGAGAAAAATCTAATATTAATTGATACCAAACAATATAGATTTATCTCGAAAGATGCAATGGCTAGTTGAAGAAAACTATTTGTTAGGTTTGCTTATAGAGCAAAGAGCAAAATTTAAAGGTTTAGGACTTTAAAGGGGTATAATTTTGCAGGGGGTGATCCTTTTGCAAATCTGTTCGCAGATTCAGATTCTGCATAAAATTCTAGACTAATTTGATGTATTCCATGACTAAAAAATTTATAAGGACGGTCAGAAATCGCTACCAGCAAAAAATCTTAAAATTGGGGTAGCTCTCTGAGGGAAATTCCTAGAAATTCGGGTAGCTGAGAAAATTCTAATATTAATTGATACTAAACAAGATAGGTTTATCTCGAAAGATGCAATGGCTAGTCGAAGAAAACTATTTGGTTTAGAATGAGTGTGGGAATGAGAGATTCTGGTGGAAATGAGGTCCCAGGAACCCTGTCAACCATCTACTGTGGGTGTTGAGCTGAAAGGCGGCCTCAATTGACCCACAAATCCTCCTTATGGGGATTTCAATGCTTGGTACAAAAATAACCAGAACGGACCTTAGAGCCTCCTTATGGAAATTTACATGTAAAAATGGGTTGTTTTGGGCTAGTACGAAATTAGTATATCTACTTCCATTTTACCTCTCATACGAACGAGGGGGTGCTTTTGGGAAAAATGCTCGCCTAACATTTTTCAAGCGGACCGTGTCGGGATTCGAACCCGGAACCTTGGGCGTAGTAGTCACACACATACCACTACGCCACGGAGCTGCCCTAGGTAAAATTCGATTCTTCAGGTGAGATTCGAAGGTATAGAAAAAGATCCATGAATATTCTGCGAATCGAAGCGTGGAATGTCAGAAGTATTAAGCAAGTAGGTAAGCTAGGGAACCTGAAACTCAAAATGGATAGGTTAGCACTAGACATACGTGGAATCAGTGAAGTCCGCTGGTCAGAGGCGGTGAATTTTTGGAGTGGAGACTTCAGGGTAATTCATATAGAATCAGAGGAAGGAAACTCGAGGGTGAGGATAGTTATGCGAAAAACATAGAACGACGGGTAGAAAACTACCTACAAAAGAACGAAAGAGTACTCATGGTTAGATTTGAATCTAAACCAGTAAATACAATAATAATACAAGTATAAATTCTCACCTCTAGCTACAGTGACGAAGAGGTAGAAGACATCTACAAAGATATCGAAGACATATTAAGATACGTTAAAGCACATGAAAATTTAATAATTACGGAGGATTTTAATGCAGTGGTAGGTGAGGGTAGGGAAGGAGCGGTAGTAGGTTTATTTGGTTTAGGCACGAGAAACGACAGAGGAAATAGGCTGGTAGAATTTTGCGACACGAACAACTTAACAATCACAAATACATTATTTCAACATCATCCTCTAAGACGATATACGTGGAAGATTCTAGGAGATATAGGAAGATATCAAATAGATTACATTATTGTTAGACAAATGTTTATAAATCAAGTAAAAGACTGTAGAAGCTTGTTACGTGCCAAATCGGCACTTAAACATTGTTTCTAGGTTAAGTTTTGATGTACGGGAGTGTCGCGCCATAATTTCAAAAGACGCGGTAAGGGGGAATTTTAAATAAACTTGGCGTGTACTTCCGATACGACATAGTGAGTTTGCGCAGATGGCGTGACCCTAGAGGGGTAGACGAATAACTTCGTGCGGATGTGAAAAAGACAAAGAGTGGGGACAAAGTGGTGAGAGGTTTGGATGACGCTCTGAAACGTGGCCTTTTTGCCTTGGTTCGTCGAGTGAAGTGGTCACCTTGTGGTAACGTATCGTAGCTTTACCTATGTAGATATCCTGCTTGCTTATCTTTTGTTTGTCGACCCTTACCTGTTTTCTTCCGTCATTCTCTGCATAGGTAGGTAATCAGCAACCTTCGGCAAACTGGACTCCACGACCCTGATGTCCATGCCCCGCTAGCAGCTCCGGAGGAATCACCATCTTTAATCCCTCCGGGATGTAGCCGGATATCTTATGTGAGTATTCTGTTTGTTAAAATTATTCGCTTTTATCTTTCATTGTTTAATTTTTTATATTTCCGATTATGGCGCAATATAATTTGGGGTAATGATGACGTCATGGTAGTTGGCCACGCGAAACCTGTAAAAGGGGTTCGCGCTGCCCTCCGCTAGAGGCGTCACTCGCTTTATTCATTGCGCTTGCGCGATGTATTTCATGAACTTTGGTAACTGTATTATCGGCTTTTAACTGTATTACCGACTTTTAAAGAACTATCACCATATAAATGTATCACCGATATGAGTATAATAAGCTACCCGGAAGCAGATATAGACACTGACCACAACATCGTTATTATGAAGGCCGCACTTAAATTTAAAAATCTGGAAAAGAGGAACGGAAAAGGACACTTTGACTTTGAGAAGCTAAAAGATAAAGATATCCACGAAAGATTTGAAAAAAAGTAAAATGAATAGCTATTGGGAAAATTTCTGATACTAAGGCAGTAGAAACAGAATGGAATAACATTAAATCCCGCTTATACATGGCGGCCAGAAGAATTCTGGAGTATACACAAAAAGAAAATAAGAAACCATATAGATAACAAAGGATATCCTGAATTTAATAGAAGAAAGACAAAAATACAAAAATAAATCAGACGATGTTACGTGCCGAAAATTCGGCACTAAATATTTTCAATTTAGTTTTAATTTGTAAGAATTTCGCGCCATAACTTTGGAAGGACGTGCGCGTATTTCCGTCACTTGGGACAGTGCGTTTGCGCCAGATTGCGCCGACGCGGTGTGCCAAGAAGGAAGAAGGGGAATTTCCGGCATACGTGTCTGGACTAGCCATCGAGACGTGAACAAGTGTAGTTGTCTTGTGTGTCTTGTCGTGTCTTTTTTGTGTTATGTAGATTCATTTTGCCTTCTCTTGATTACCGTTCCGTATATACCAGTTTCCTGTCGCTCCCTACATATAGGAAGAAGACAATTCAATTTGGATTCGACCAGGGTCAACAATCACCCACGCCCGAAGAAGATTCAACAGAGCCCCGCTGCGCTGGAGTCGCTCTACAGTTTATGTGAGTACCCTTTTGGGTTTTCCTTTAAAATTAGTCTAACTTTTTATTATGTTGTAATAATTTGAATATTGCGTGACGTAATCTTTTATTTGTGCGTCAAATCGCAATTATTTAACATTGCTACCAACTGACTGTAGTGGCTTGCATACCTCGCCGACGGGGGTATAATAACGAAACAGGAAAACATAGATACAAAGCCATAAAATGGGAAATTATTTGCAAATGCAAGAAAGCTAAAGAACAATGGCTTGATGAAAAGTGCAAAAGATACAAACTAAAATGAAAATATGAAAAACAGACGAACCATACAAATTAATTAGAATGAATTTTAGGGATATAAAACCATATAGCAAAAATATGTGACGCGGAAGGAAACATCATTATACAAAATGTAGAGAAAGTAGCTAGATGGTAGGAATATATAGGAAATTATTTAGGAGAGGAACTAACAGCATTAGAACTGGAACCAGACATTGAAAATGATGACCGGGGTATCCTGTTGCATGCCAAAATTTGGCGGATATTTTTAAATTAAAATGTCAATTTTCATCGTACCCGAGTCGCGCCTGCGCAGAGTGAATGGCGGAGTGCGCGCGGTGTTATAAGACGCCATTAAGCAACGAGACCTCAAGCCAAGCACATCTATCTGTGGTGTATGTCTTTTCTTTTTTTAGGGATGTAGGTTCCTTTATCTTTACCTTCTATGTTCCTCTACCTGGGTTCCTTCATACCTCTACCAGCGTAGAAGAGACAGGAAGAACGGATTGGCAATTTGAAACTCCGCAATGGTATAATCTAACTCACAAAACATGAACCCTGAGATTTAGCTACAAAATACCATCCAAGTGAGTAACCTGTTTTACTCATATTGTGTAGGTAGTTTGACTTTAAATGTGCATGAAAATTTGACTATTGCGTCATATGTAAAATGTGGTTATACGTGTTATAGGTATTACTCGGCTTTAACAATTGCGAAATAGTGTAACAGTGTTACATGCCGAAAATCGACATTTAAACATTTCTGTAAGTTTCTAATTTGTAAGTGAATTCGCGCCAATAATTTAAAAGACTTGGGCGTGTATTTCCGTCCCTTTGGATAGTTGCGTTTGCGCAGAGGATTGCGCAGACGCGGAGTGTAAAAAAAAGTGTAGATTTCCGTCACGTGAGGACTAGTAATCAGACGTCGAAGAGAGTGGTTTTATCTGTGTGCCGTTATCTTGTCTTCTTTTTCAGGTTATGTAGGTTTCCTTTGTCTGGTATCTATTATCGTTCCTCCCCTTATTCCTGTGGTTCCGCTACACAAGAAAAGAAGACAAATTAATCTGGTTCCGCTGAGGGAGCAAAAGAACGACCCATGCCCGACTGACGCGAGAGTAGCTACCATACGGTGGAGGGTCCTACAGCTTACGTGAGTACCTTTTGTCATTCTTTTATAATTAAAATAAACATTTTTTTTCATGTGATAATAATTTGATCATAAATATGACGTAACCGCTTATTGCGCAACATTTTGCAAATATTTATCATTGTTACCAACTGTCGTAGTGGCTATCATACATGTGCATCGGGACTTTAAAAGTATACTTTAGAGGGCAGAACAAGAGTATAACAGTGGCGCATTTAACATTTTCTGCGGAAAAAATTTGTTTTCTTTTTTATATACCTTATAGTATATTAGTTTTAAATAAATCCGTGGATTTTTCACTCAAAAATAAAAATTTTTAATTTTCAATAACTTAGAAAACATAGGTTGGTCACATTGTAAGTTACTATGACAACCATCTAAAATGAAATGACATGGAAACACTTGTTATGTCAATTTGACATGGGTAACCATATTGGTTATTGTGTTTACCTTTCATAAATGTATTGCTAATTCATTTAATTCATTTCTTACCTTATAAAAAATAGTGTGTTTTTGCTTTAAATTTTTTAAATATTTAAGTAATCTAATTTAGCATAAAGTTGAAGTGGATACCTTTTAAGTGTGGTTGCAAGATTCCTTTAACCTCAGTTCTGGCTGGAAACATATACTTTTAGATTACATATGTTTTATGTAAGTACTTTAGTTATAGATAAATAGCTCCATTTACCATTCTTTGTGAGTAAAAATCTCTTTAAAAATACACGAAAGTCTATTAAATAACTACTATAAGCTTTAGTTTTGTTTAGTTTTTGGGTCAATTTTTAAAAAAAAGCTGTCGTTTAGATAACTCATATAATATCTTACTTCTCTATGATTCTAAGTGTCCCTTTATAATCTAAATAATCAATTATAAGTTACGATTACCTCCATAAAGAAAATTTCTTCCCTAAATATAGATTTTGCAATTAATTGAGTTCTTAGTATATCTTTTATCTTCTAAATTGCTATAGTAGCTTGATTTCGTTATATCTGTTGCCTTAAACACTATATTACAATGAATATCGTCCATCTCAAGTCATCGGAAGTAATTTACGAGATTCAATTCCGGAACATCCAAGCGGCATCTAACCAAAATGACAGACGTTTGCAACTCAAAGCTATATTAGCTCAGGAAGCTAAAAGCTCACCTTTTGCGCGTGTTCTCGTCTCTGATCTACCTCAAAATACTTGGAAATTAAACAATCCCTGCCTGATATCACGAATATAATACATAGAATTGATCCGGAACCTAGTAAAATCGAGCTTAAGCGTGTTTTATCACGAATAGCCCACGTTAAGCAGCAAATAGAGTTGTGTTTATTTAACAATGAACAAGCTGACCAAACTAAACAAACTTTTCTATCGGACATTCTCTTACTCGAAGGAACAGTTCTTGACAAGCTTAACTTAGATGTAGACCTAGATGTACCTGTAGCCTTGTCGAACCTTGCCATCTCTCATTCTGCATCATTGGGGAAATCAATACCTGTGTATAAATGGGGTTTAACTTTCCAGGATTTTGACCCCGAATTTCGTTAATGTCTTTCCTTAATAGAGTAAACGATTTTAGAATATCACGAAATTGTACCGATCAAGATTTATTTGTTTCAGCGGGTGAATTATTTTCTGGTTCTGCCTTAATTTGGTATAGAAATATAAGAAATCAGATTTCTGCTTGGGAAGAATTACTTACTTGTTTAAAACGTGATTTTTACGCATGGCTATATTACCGATCTCTGGAATGAAATAAAAAATCGAACCCAGGGACCTGACGAAAATGTAATTTCGTTTATTACCTCAATGGAAGCTTTATATAGCAGATTAGATAAGAAGCCATCAGAACTTGAAATTATTGATCAGCTTCGTTGGAATTTGAATCCATATTTTTCTGAACATTTAGCGTTACAACATATTTCTTCTTTACCTCAGTTTAAAGATTTATGTCGCTCACTCCAAGAAGTAAAATTGCGTGTCGATAAATACCGTCCTCCCCCAGAAAAACAATCTGGTCTATTAGAACCTAATCTAGCATGTCAAACTGAACCTTCTCGTAAAGTATCTACCATTAATCTCCTACTACCTCTTCAAATAACTCACTTACCTGTTGGAATTGTAAAAAAAGTGAACATAGCTACAGCATGTGTACATACCCCAAAAATATTTTTGTTATGGTTGCGGTCGCACCAATACCTATAAATCTACGTGTACAAATTGTAACTCTAACTTATAGGGAAACTTTCGCAGAGATATTCATACCCGAGACGTGAATATCTCAAGGAATTAAAATCGTCCTCAACACCAACCATTCAACGCACCCAGACGTCAATAAATTTAAAGCATAAAACTACCTCTAACGTTAAATCTTTACCTAATATATCTAAGAATAATCTCGCTACCTTAAATTTTAGAAAATAACTTACTTCCCTTACCAGAATTATGTCATACTACATATAACGGGTTCCCTTAAACTAAGAATTCGAGTAGAATCACTTGAACGTGACGTCACATTTTTGATCGTACCTAGATTAGCGTACCAATTTTTACTAGGAGTAGATTTCTGTAAACTTTTTAATTTATCGCTCTACTTTCAAGATTTTTCTTGGCAAACTTCCCTTAAAACAAATTCCTGTGCGTCTGCGGGAATATCTAATAAAATTTCTCTTACCGATTCCCAAAATATAATCATTAACTCTACAATCGTCAAATTTCGTAAATTAAATACTTCTGAACTTGGTTGCGTTACTACTGCAACACATATTATCTCTACATGTGATGCCCTCCTTTTTAAGCAACGTCAATATCCGTTATCACCTGCATTACAAGAACATTTGCATTCCGAAATAGATAAAATGTTAGAATCTAGTGTTATCTCTCTCTCAAATTCACCATGGATGTCTCCCGTGTTATTAGTCCGTAAGAAAAATTATGAATGGCGTGTTTGTTTTGATGGCAGAAAGCTCAATTCTGTAACTGTGTCAGACGCCTACCCTCTACCTCGAACTGATTCGATTTTAAGACTTCGAAACGCTAAATTTATCTCATCTATCGATCTTAGACAAGCTTTTTATCAGATGCCTTTTGACCTATCTTCTCGCCGAAAAACTGCTTTTTGTGTTCCAGGCCGAGGTCTTTTAGAATATAATTTTTTGTCATTTGGTCTCTGTAACGCACCCCAAACTTTACAACGTACTATGGATCAAACGTTAGGCCCTATCTTACATCAGGAACGTGCCTTTGTATTTTTAGATGATATATCAGTTATCTCAAGTTCCTTCCAAGAACATATCGCCACACTGAATGAAGTTGCTGAACGCCTAAATGCAGCAGGTTTTAAGATAAATTGGGACAAATGTCAATTTTGCTGTTCTTCCCTTGCATTTCTTGGTTTTGTTATCGATGGAACTGGTATACGAGCAGATCCTGCTAAAGTCGACGCTATTACTAAATTTTCAACACCCAAAACTGTTACCGAGATTAAACGTTTAATAGGAATGATTAGTTATTATCGCATTTTTCTACCAAACCTTTCAACTATAACTACACCAATTACCGTCCTAATTAAAAATAAAAATAAATCCCAAACTATCGAATGGAATTTAGAAGTTCAACAGGCTTTTGAACAAATTAAAACTTTAATCACTTCAACACCTATCTTAATTTCGCCAAATTTCGATGAAAATTTTTATATACAAACCGATGCCTCACTTACTGGTTTAGGTGCAATGTTGTTTCAGCTGAGTAATGGATTAGAACATCCTATCGCTTATGCAAGTCGTGCCTTAACTTCTGCCGAACAAAAATATTAAGCTACCGAACGTGAATTATTAGGGGTTATCTTTGGCATTGAAAAATTTAGAGGATATGTTGAAGGTACACATTTCACAGTAATTACTGATTGTGCAGCCCTCACATGGTTAAATAACTTAAAACAACCCGCAGGTCGTTTGGCAAGATGGAACTTGCGTATCTCTCAATTTACCTTTGACGTTAGGCATAGACCTGACAAATTAAATATCGTACCTGATGCCTTATTTCGTGATGTGGTTTCTCTTAATCTTCCTGATTTAATTCCTAATGCCTGGTATCTTAATATGATCAAGAAAGTTTTTGAAACTCCGATAAATTCCCCACCTTTCGTGTAACGAATAATAAATTATATAAATTTGTATCTTCCTCATCCGGCAAAATATCTAACATACCTGAATGGAAACTTGTTGTCCTTGCCGTTAACCACAGTGAGGTGCTTAAATTGTGTCACGATGACCAAATAGCTGCTCATCTTAGAGTTACGAAAATCCTATCTAAAATATCTGAATTATATTATTGGCCTACATTAAAACAATCTGTCTGTCGCTATATTAGGAACTGTAAAATTTGTGGTTCTCACAAGAGCTCTCAAGAGGCTGTCAGCGCACATGGCCGCTAACAGTAAATGTATGTATGAGTGTGTGCATGCGTCAGTGTATGTAGAATAGGGTGGATATCTTATCGATATCATTTAACAACGGGTGCAGGAATGCACCCAAATGCCTTTTCCGGTCTCTCGTACCGTTTTTTATAAACGGGCCTGCTTCACAAGTCGCTCTTTTTAGGGGGTACGAGCATTTTCCCCATATAACGGCTCCAAGGAGCCATTCTATCGTTTAATATCGTTTTTTCCCTATTATCTTTGATAATAACTTATGCTTATTATCTTTATTTTACCTATTATCTTCGATAATAACTTGAGATTTTGTTTTATCTTTATTATATTTCTAACGTTTGGTATTTACGATCAGACGTAGGAATTATTTTTTGAGTATTGAGTGAAAAAGCTAAACTGTTAGGTTAGTAATGTAAGGAATTCGTAAGATGGTACTATTGGTAAATTTGTTGATTCACAACCATGTCATGAAAAAGTTTTGGTGTGTATTGTTTATTAAACCAGAGTACCAGTACCTAAAAATTTGCTAAAGTGCATAGTAACTTGCTCTTTGAACATTTTGAAATTTGGGCATTTTCTTGTCAAAGAAGAAGCAGTCTAGATGCAATGCTCATGTGCGTCTGCACTTAGAAAATTGTAATGTTAGCTTTAGTTTTAGTATATATGTTAGGCGACTTGTCGCATTTATTCTAGTTTTAATAGTGTTTCATGCTCCCCGACAAATTTGTGCTGTCGATTATAACTGCGCCACATTAAAAACTCGTGTGTGCACTTTAAATGTAGTTCAAAAACAATGGGGCTACACATTCTGTTTCCTGGTAATCCGGAAGACGTGTTATCGGTTGGAAAAACCAGGTGGCGCCTAAAATAAACATTTGGTAGAATTTAAGTTAGGATTTATGTAGGTTAGTTAGGATTTAGATTTTAAGCTTTTACCGTGCTAACAATCATTTTCTTTTTTTAAGATTTTTTCTTTTATGGCTTTGTCGCGATTGCAACATGCCGAAAATCGGTATGTAAACATTTCTAATTTTAGTTCTGAATTTGTAAGTGAATTCGCGCCAATAATTTAAAAGACTTGTGCGTGCATTTCCGTTACTTTAGATAGTTGCGTTTGCGCTAGAGAATGCGCAGAGGCAGGGTGAAAAGAAAGTGGGGATTTCCGTCACGTCGGGACTAGTCAAGAACCCGTCGAACTGACTGGTTATCTGGGTGCCGTATATCTTGTCTTCTCTTTCAGATATGTAGGTTTCCTGCCTTGTACCTGTTATCGTTCCTCATTCTAGTATCATTTACCGTACCGTTACAGAAGAGAGAAGACAAATTAAATCTGGTTTCGACGAGGGGGCGAAGGGACGGCCCACGCCCACAACGCTCAACCAACGCGGAGAGCCTGACGCGAGAATAGCTGCCATGCCGTGAAGAGTTCCACATTTTACGTGAGTACCTTTATCTTTTTTTTTTCTTTGTATGTGATAATAATGACCTTATTGCGCATTATTATTCAAATATTTATTGTGTTACCAACTGCCGTAGTGGCTCATACATACGCGCCGGGACTTTAAAAGTGTACCTTAGAGTAGAGAACCATTGAGTATAACAAGCACAGCACTGTATGGCTGTGAAGCCTCGACAGTAGGAGAAGCAGACAAGAAAAAGTTAGAAGTCTTTGAAATGTGGTGCTACCGACGTATGATAAAGATATCATGGTCAGACAAAGTTAAGAACAAAGAGGTACTAGAAATGGCAGGGGAAGAAGAACTGTTTGGAAAACAGTAAAAAATAGAAGAAACAGGATGATAGGCCACATACTACGACATGAGGGAATAGTGCAAAATATATTAGAAGCAGAAATAGAAAAAAAGAGAGATAGAGGTAGACCTAGGTTAGACTACTGCACACAGACGGTGAAAGATATAAGCTGTGAGAATTTCAGAATAATGTGCAGGCTAGCTCAGAATAGAAATCAATGGAGGTATGCTTCCAACCAGTTGCAAAATGGAAAAACTAATGACAAAAATAAAAAACATGGTGATTATTAAAAACAACTACATATATTGGTTTTGCAATACTCTCAACTAATGTTAATTGTGCGAAAGGATTTACTGGAAAACTATTAATACGGCAAATGTCTCAGTGTTGTGGGATTCTTGGCAGCCACAAGACTGCTTAACTCCCCTTCGCATACCACCGTATCTCGGTAAAATAGGACATATAATTAGAAAACAATAGAAGGGAATCTAGCTACATATATGCTGTTGTGAGAATTCCAGGGAACTGTGTAGGCTAGCTCATAGATTAATAAGAAGAAGATAGGAAACGTGCATAAGGGACCTATGTATTAAAACGACCAGCTTTTACAATGTTAAGTTAACATTTGACCCGTTGAGAGGGCGCTACAAAACATGTTTAAAGAAGTGACCGGTTATTTTGCGGCAAATTTAAACTTAAAACAAGCGGTAAATTTGAATTTACATTAATAAATCTTTGAGTAGTCACTATTTAAGAAGATCTCTAAACTAGAACCATTACTGTTGAATTTAGAGCAAAAGTTATAAGAATGTTTTTGCTAATAATTCCGTGTAATTTTCAAAAACACATTTATAGTCTATAACTATCAATTAACAATATTTTTATTTATAACTATCGATTAATCAAAGTTAATAGTTTTCCAGCTATCAAAAATCGATGCTTATTTTTAAAATCACCCACCTCTACTCCTAAGCATGATGATTTATTATTTGTGGCAAACGTTTTTAATTTTTGATTGTTGCTACACATTGTAGTAGACCTATGCCTATTTTCTAATCGACATCCCCACCGGTGCCTCATTTTCAGATATGTTGTCAAAAGAGCATAAATGAATTCTCAGAACACAAAGTAAAGTTAGGTTCAATACCCAAACTACGAATAACACAAATAAAATCTGATGTCAATGAGTTACTCTGTAGTAACGTATTAAAATTGTCGTTATGCACTACTTCAATGATTTTTAAAATTCGTACACTTCGTTCGAAGGAAACAACAGACCCTCTTTGAGATAATCAAGAACATCACTTTGCCGAAAATATGTAAACAGTTGATGTTCCCCAATAAGACGCTTTTCTTTGTCCAAAACAACTGATCCGCAAAATCACAGTCATGCATTTTAAAAATTTTCTACAAAAAAAGCCAGATGCATAATATATTGCATTTTCATCTAAAGCAGATACACTTTCAAGCAACTGTAGGATTGCATTGGAGTCTAAATTGAATGTAACATTATTAGGCTTCATATAATCTAAACGATCAGTTTCTGTAGAAGTTTTGCTATGGTTCTTAAAGAAGTAAGCATAACATTATAATCATTTTCACAATTTGAATTTGAGGATAGTTTTGACATACTTGTAATATATGTATGTCTTAATCCATTTTCAAATTGTTTAGCACTTGGATTTTTACAATTACCATATTGTTGCCTTACAATAGCAAACAAATTTTCCAATGGATCTTGATTTAAGTGTCGTGTTAGTAAACTGGAAATACCAAAATCATCCCTCAGTTCTTTTGCCAACAATAATATACTGTTTATAGTTATTTGGAAACCATTCAGACATGGAGGTCTACGCCTTTTAGCTCCTACAAACACTGCGTTTTCAAATTTATGATATATATCCTCATGCATTTCTCATGAGGAGAGTGCTCTGAAACGGCATATCTCATTTTCAGTTTATTAATTTTCAATTGATTGCTATTAAGGCAATCAAATATACTGTCCATGTCTTTCACAAAAGCAGCCGTAAATTCCGACTCTGCTTCACCGACTTGAAGAAGCTTCATTACCAAAAGCGCAACGCTCATGGCATCACTAAAAATTTGAGTTGCATACTTCACCTTCATGCTATTAAAACTGTTAACATTTAGGTGTTGGTGACCAATTTTTGGTAACAATCTTACATGAACTGGATGTGCTGATTCAACTACAGTCTTTATATGTTGCCAACTAACAGTTTTTCCATCCCAAATCAAATTATATTTTTGCAAATTGTTTCTAATTGACTTTAACAAATGGGGGGCATCATAAATGAAATAAATTTTTTTCATTTTGCCAAAAATAAGGTTGTTCTTTAGAAATTTTCAATTCCTGGCAAGTTTCTGGTTTAGTGGACCCTGATCACATATAATGGCTTTTACTACTAAGCCCACTTCTTCTGCAGCATTAAGACAATGTGAAACTATGTTCTCAATGTGAATTGAAGAGTGCTTACTGCTTAAAACCAGTAACCAACAGCATGCTTCCACTGATGTGCAATTCCAGTTGCCATACACACAAGAACGGATTTCGCCCGTTCATTTGTCCGAATGCATCCATCATCCGCAACACCAATAACTATGTCTTTGGCTGTATCATAATGAATTTCTTCTTTGATACCTATTTCGTCAAATAACAGCGAACAGAATTTTTCATAACTATGCTTACTGTTATTGAGATAGTTTCTAATTGAAAAAGCACAGCCTTATTGATGCCTGGTTGCATTTCTAAAGAAGACTGCCAATTTCTAATGCTTCGTGGAGTTGGTAAATTCAATGCTACAGCAGCTTTTCTGTATCCTCTAGGAGAAGAGTAATACCAACTTAAACACAACTGTTTCATATCGCCAGTGTATCGGCGATTATATTTACTAACAAATGCAGATTTCAACTCATTAGCAAATAATGTATGTGCATCTTTGGATAAAAATTTCTTTGATTCTTTAATCAAATAGCACATCTTTGCTCGGCTACTAGATTTGCTGTTTGTTATCTGTGATGCACAAGAACAAACAGACAGCTTGCTTCTCCGATACAGTTTACACTTAATTTTGTTGCGATCCACCTTAAATTGATTAAGCTTCCTCTTAGTTTTAGGGTATACTGCCTCACAAATCTGGCTGGTTTCTCAGGAGTTTTACAATTTCACTAGTAGATGCTTGTTGGTCTAAAAATTCAATACTGTATAATGGTGCAATCACAAAATTAAATGCTTACTATTATCCAACAATGTCTCAGATTTACATTCCTCAATTGCTTTTACACCAACTTGTGCAATACCAGCAGTCCTTGTATTTGTTCTAGCAACAATCAGGTTGTCTTCCAAGTCAATTGTCTCTTTAAAAATAGTCCAAATTAACATCTCATAAATACTTAAGGAATATATTTTATTTGAACAAAATTGGCAATTAACTAATAATTTTAATTTTAACTATATAAACGGAAAATTCATACAAAACAATAGGCATGCATGAAGCTGAACTTACCTGTTGGTAAAGATCAATTCCATTTGTTGATAACTTTCTGCAATAATTATGTTCACTACTAATTAGATTTCTAATCTCTGTAATATTATTGTAGTTAAATGGCACAGCTCCTGGTTTAAGAATAATTCTAGGGTAGGTTTTTAAATTGATTCCAGGAGAAATGCTTACTGCACACCTGGTAGTGACCAGTCAAATATTTATTATTAATTATCAAGTCATTTCTGTCCATTAACTCAATCCATTGCATAGCGCTATAATGAAAGTACAAATTAAATTATATAATTTTTCAAGTTTAAAGGATTCCACTTACATCATACGGTCTTTAGGAAAATTAAAAACGCTATATCTGGATTTTCAAATTTATTATTGTAACAGAAGTTACCAATACAATATGCACCGCGACTCATTTTCACATTTAAATTAAAGTTGATTCTAATAAATATTCAATTAAGTGGAGCTTGAATAAACGCAAACACTTTAAGAAGAACGGAAACAAAATATAATTTTAGGAAAACTTATGATTTTAGGTTATAAATAGGTATTATAATAAGCACGCCATCGGTAAGCAAGTCATTCTGTAATACCGCTTTAGTTAACATTTGAGACGACAGATACCGCTAAAAAAATACGGTCGCTTCGTTTCCTATCTTCTTCTTATTAATCTATGGGCTAGCTCAGAACATCAATAAGCTGAGGTACAAGTCCAACCAGTTTCAAGACGTAAAACCAATGACGAAAAAATAAGTGCTCTTAAATGTGATGATTATTATAAACAACTACAGATGTTGGCTGTGAAATATTTTCAACTAATGGTAATTGTGCGAAAGGATAAATTGGAAAAACTATTAATTCGACAAAGGTTCAAGTGCTGGGGGAACTTGGCAGCCAAAGACTGCTTACCTCCTTTCACATACCGTTCATTTACATTTCCAATGCTCCACCCGAAGGTACTATATTGGCCAGGAGGCGAGTTTTTTGTTGCCTGCAAATTTAGAATTTGCCGAACCCTTGCCGTTCCAGGCAAGGTAGGGATCTTTAACGTGCGTGACAACACTCACACACGGGACCTCCATTTAACCTCTCATCCGAACGAGGGCATAATATTTGTGAAAAATGCTCACCTGCCATTTTTCAAGCAGTCGGCCGTGTCGGGATTTGAACCCAGGACCTTGGGGTATAAAATGTAAAACAATAGAAGGTGACTGGGCTTGACTTTGTTTTAGAAAGACACTTTTATTCGGGGATCGTATATATATATTTCAATTCAGCATGTTCCCCTGACTCTAACGACATACGACTTTTAGTGCGGAAACGACCCCTTAAAAAGTTATGGATTTTTAAATTTCCCATGTTAAGTCTATGGAAAATTTTTTTTTTTAGCTAAAAATTAATTTAAATTAACTGCGCATGCGCGGAAATTATGCGCATTCTAACAGTTTTTTAGATCCAACAACAGGACTGAATACGCAGCGTGCCGAAGCACACTGGCGTCCGGCAAAGGCTTTCTTCAAGGCTCGTAAAGTTCCTGAGGAATCTTTCGCAGATCATCTCTGCGAGTATTTGTGGCGCCGCTGGAATGCTAAAGAGCACCGAGATCCCTTCGATGCCTTGTTAGAAGCTATTCGCTTCCAATATGGAGATTTGCGCATTTGAATATTTTGCTCTTTGTTAGTTTTGCTATGTCATATCGATTAAAAGATTGATTTCTGATTTTGGATTTATTTCATATAATTTTTTTGTTTAGGTTAGGTTAGTTTGGGTTGGGTTAGGTTAGGTTGGGTTAGGTTAGGTTAGGGGAGAAGCTGAAATAACATTAGGCGAAAAACTGACCCACGAAAATCTCACACAAATTATGATAAACAATAAACACCACTGGAGAGTAATAGAAAAATATGTAGAGCGGATAATGTCGACTAAAGAACGAGATGAAAGAGAGATGGAGACATGATGGAGAACGAGAAGAAACCCCCGCAAACTCCCTGATGATATGCTGTAAGGCGGTACCGGGGAGCTTTGTCACTAGCGGAAAGAGAGGAATGGTTTTAGTTGGTCAGGGTGACTTCCGGCCATGGAATACCAGATGGGGTCAAAAACCTTACCTGTTTTACCATGGCATGACTCCATCTAAATCCAACACTACCCGTTGCACCGGAACACCCTTTCTGCAACGGGAGTCTTCCCCATAGTAAGGAGCTTGGAAGCTGAAAAGTGGAAGGGCAAGTTACTATGGGGGTTTAGCAAGATTTCCAACCCTCTATAAAAAAAAAAAAGTTAGGTTAGGTTGGGTTAGGTTAGGTTGGGTTAGGTTAGGTTAGGTTGGGTCAGGTTAGGTTAGGTTGGGTTAGGTCAGGTTGGGTTAGATTAGGTTGGGTTAGGTTAGGTGGGGTTAGGTTAGGTTAGGTTGGGTTAGGTTGGGTTGGGTTGGGTTGGGTTGGGTTAGGTTAGGTTGGGTTGGGTTAGGTTGGGTTGGGTTAGGTTGGGTTGGGTTAGGTTAGGTTGGGTTAGGTTAGGTTGGGTTAAGCTTAGAATCATTTAAATTATTCAAAAATCTTTTTTCCTTTTTTTCAAAAAAATTCCCATATACTTAACATGCGAAGTTTAAAAATTCATAACTTTTTAAGGGGTCGTTTCCGCACTGAAAGTCGTATGTCGTTAGACTCAGGGGAACATGCTGAATCGAAATATATATACGACCCCCGAAACAAAGTGTCTTTCTAAACCGAAGCCTTACCGGTGACTGAACTGCATCAAACAAGAAAGAAACAGCAGCTATGTTCAAAGACAACAAACATAGATAAAAGAAGAAAACTGTTCAAAGCATAGTGTGGAGCAAAGCACAGTACATCTTTGAAATAAGGGCAGTAGGAAAAACAGACAAAAAAGATAGAAGCCTTCTGGAATATTGTGCTTCAGATGTATGAAGATGGTAGCATGGATAGACAAAGTTAATAACAAATTGTATTTAGAAATAGTAGAAAAATAAATAAAATAGAAGGACAGGATACGTTCTAAGTCATTTCTGGGAAATAGTACGGGATATATTACAAACAGAGATAGGAAAAGATAAATAGAGGTAGACCGAGATCAGACTTCCGCACACAGATAGCGATAGATGCTGACTGCAAATTTCAGGAAAATGTGTAGATTGGTTCAGACTAGGAAACAATGAGGGTACGCCTCCAATCAGTGCTAGGACTGAAGACCTAATGATGATGATGTGGTGGGAGGAAAAGGCAGGAAGCGCTTTAATTCAAATTGTTAAGCACGGAATTTGGCAGGAATTTTAAATAAGCTGTAGGAAAAAATTTATTTGAAACTTCAAATACAACTCATGATCAAATCACCATGCAATGTAAAATTTTAATTTCCCTTTTATATTAATTATTAAAATTTTACACATGGTGATTTGGTCTCGAGTTGTATCTAACGTTTCAACAATTTGTTGTTTTCAACTTTACTCGGTCGATTTTAGTACTTCAAATGATAAACTCTTGCGTTGAATAAATTTATTGAAAAATAATTCTACGTAGTCTTCATTATATATTTTAATACAAAACTATTTTTAAAAGACACAATTTGCAAAACATATAGCCATTGATAAAATATAATTCTACATTTTATAATGTAGATTACATGCTTAGAAACAGTTGGTCACTCCCTTACATTTCTTAATGTATTGTTGCGGGCTACTATTAGGCAACCCGTCAAACACACAAGCGCCGTAAGCACTGTCTATTCTCCATGGACCGAGAATGTTCTGGCAATTACTAGAGGATGAATCATCCTTTTTAGTTCGGGGTATAAATAAGACCGATGATAAAGTTCAGAGTTAGTCTATATCAGAATGTCGAATATAAATTATATCGTGTAAAGTTAAATAGTTGAGCTTTTGGAAGTCCATGTTATATTATGTGTCTGATGTACATGCAGCTTGTAGAATACATAAACTGACAAAAGTGTAATAAATAAATAGTTGTGCTAGTGTTGTTAATGGACCTATGGTTAAGAAGTTAGTTTAAGAAGATATTAGTGTTTGTAAATTCATTAGTGTGATAGTGCTTTATTGTTAATTGGACTTAAAACAACTATAAATAAGGCATATACTGTTATTTAGACTTGTAAACAGTGAGTAATAAAAACTCTTGTTATTACTTATTTTAAATTAGTGGAACGCGGTAGTAGTAGCCCGCTACAGTATTTTAGCTTTAGCGACAGTTTCTACACAGAAATGAATCAATGTTTAAATCATAAATAGTGGATTTTTTTCAATTTACGTGCTAGTGCTGTGGAACTTTTCTTTGCATGTTGATGTGAATGATTGTGTCGAATACAGAACCAAGATCAAAAATATAACAACATGCAGTTAAATTTAAACGCACTTTTCTAGCAAAAATAGTAAGGCGCTGTTATTTAGTTTAATACAACAAACTACACTAAAGTATAACATATACATAAACATAAACGAAAAAATTAAGATAAACATTAAATATAAACACAAAAACGTAATAAACAGCAAGAACAACTTTGTTTAGAAGCAAGTTTAACTTTCTAAACACTGATAGCTGTCAACCTAACAGTTGCGCGCCAGAAATCATCTTGAAATCCTGTCAAATTTATCATTGCGTTTTGCGCCCTCTCCGTACACTTTACATATTGATGGATAAAGATAGTATAGTTCAACGATTTAAAATCCGAAGTATATCATCAATATTTATGATGTCAGGCAGAAACACCGTTGCCGCTTCTTACAATTTAAAAGTGCAAATTCTTACACTTTAAAAATTCATAAATACATCGCGCAAGCGCAGAATAAGCGACGCCACGTCAGGTGGTAGCTCCAAGCTTACACCGGCTTTAGCGCGGCCATCTGACAATGACGTCACCAATGCACAAATGTAATACGCAATTATCGGAAAATATAAATTTAAGACAATAGTTTATAACAGCGAAATACTCACATGAATATGTCCCTGGGTTAAAGTTGGCTTCTGTTGAAGTCCATCAGGGCTACTGATGGCCCTTTTAAGGCAATTAACGGAGGGCACGCCTACGTCCATCCAAATAGCTTCGACGGGATCTCAGGGCTCCACTCCGGAGTGTTTAAAGATGGTGCTCCGGCGTGGAATGCGGTTCAGCCAACGGCTACAAATTGCCTCCTACCTATGTAGGGAGTAAACAGGGAATACCAGGTATAAGGGCGACAAACAGATAAGCAAGGCAAGGAAATCTACAGAGATAAAGATAAAGGCACGATACGATACCTGAACAAAACCGCTCTCTACGAAGGTCAGAGGTAAAAAGCCACGTTACAGAGCCCATCGGAAAAACCCCACTTTCTGTCCTTTCACGCGTTGGCGGGAAATTATTCGCCCAACTCACTTTTGACGTGACGAAAATACGCGCACCGAGTCTTTTGAATTTTAAGGCGCGAAACTTCGGCACATCAAAGCTAAAACTAGGGAATGTTTAGTGCCAATTTATTGGCACGTAACACGCTATGAAAATATTAAAATGTTGTGACTACAAGTACGATTGGCCGTTACATAATATTATCGAACATACAACATACATTCTATCAAATATAAGTGATAATTTAGATATTCCAAACCGCATCGGCAATAAAAAAGTTCGTTTTGCTCCTCGTATGTATATTAAAAGATGAATAATGAAAAAGAATGCAATATAGAAGCAGACCTAGCTGAGCATCGAACCCCGGGCCTAGATCATGGAAAGCGGAGCCTTTAAAGATGAGCCATTGAGACGTATGGGAATGTAAATGATACGCGAATAGCAATCGATTCAACACGAAAAGCATGAATATCCCTATTTTAATTAAACACTAATTTGCTAGAGTAGTCAGCAACGTTAAATTTTGACCAACTTCAAGTAATCCGTAGTGTTTCTAAGTCGATTTCTCATTGGTTGATAATTATTGAAAATATTATAGTGTACATTTCGATATTTGAAGGTATTTCTTCGAATAGCTCAGTAAGCACTTGCAGGTTTCTGAACGCATTCCGTTATGTCAGAATTTATGTTATAATCCGCGCATGTGCAGAGACGATCGTTCAAGTCGACAGGTTTAAACGACTTTGTTTTGAAATGTCAAGGTGGATGATTGAAACATTTCACTTGTCGGTTTTTTATTAAAGGTAATGTTTTTAAGTTTATAAAGTAGTGGTAATCAGAGCATTGTTTTGAATGTGATGTTGGTATTTATAACCGTTAGTTATTTAATCATTGAAAGAAATATTTATGTGTTACCTGTTGCTTTTGGCTTAGAGTTTGATGCCGGTTGTTTAATATATAAATGAGTGTGGTTTGGTTTAACAACTAAAAACTAATATTTATTTATTGGAATGGTTTATTTAGTATCTAAATCAGAGTAATGGGCTGAACAGAATACAACGCCGTTGTACGCCGTTGGATGTCAATCAAAAGTTAAAAGAACCGTTTTAAATGACTGTACACACAATGCACGGCATTTGACGCCGTTCAATGTTAATAGTTGGCAAACTTTCTACGTTTACGCTTGCGAATATTAAGTACGTTGAACTCATAACCTTACTTTATTACTTTGAATGTTGTACGAGCTTCTGTTGTTAGTATCCTTTTAAAAAACGAAATATTCCTACTTTATTGTTTTATAATAATTATTAACATGGCAACTTTTGAAGAAGAATTGATTGAAGTAGTTTGCGAATATCCAATTATATACGATAAACGGGCTAGTGGTTATAAAAACACTACTTTGAAGTTACAAAATCCATTTTGATGTGAATAAAAGTAATCAAAGAATAATAAAATGATAACAACTGAGGTTATTTTAATTGTTAAAATGAAAGTCGACGGCGTTCATTCTGTGCATCATTTATTTCCTTACGTTGACGCCGTTAAACGGCGTTGTATTCTGTTCAGCCCTTATAACTAATATTTGTTTATTTGAAATAATGTTTATTTAGTATTTAATACAGAGTTGTAACTCCAATTGCATTACACTTGTTGCAAAATCAATAGTAAATGTACCCTTACTGTGATTGTACGAGCAATTTGTACCAACATCATCCTTCGATATACTAAATCAAATTATTAGACAAGTTTGAATACGAACAGTATTATATTTCAATGTTGTATTTGTGTTAGGTTTTATTAATTTAACCACAAAGTTGTGTATATTTTTTTGGTTGTAACTTGTAATGCCACGGTGTGTTTAATTTTTAAAAAGTATGTTTTAACCCATGCAATCATATAGAATAATTTTTACCATTTTCTTACTAGATTTCATATATTTAACTAACATGCATTTATATAAACATTTAGCGCCTGAATCTGGGCTTATATTTATGATGGAAAATTTTGATATGTTTTTGCTGCCTACATGTTTTATAATGTTTGAAATTTGTGGTTCATTTGACATTTTTATTTTATGTGTAATTGTTTTATTTCAGCATCTTAATCACATATTCCACCGCGTCGCTCATATCTCGGTTTAAATGTAATTATATGTTTGTTGTTTTGTTTATCCTATTATCTAAACTATGTTTCTATATAATTAATTAGCATTTAACGTTTGTGATAATTATTGTGATGTAATTAAATTGAACCTCTGATATGACCGACCATCTTCGTGCCTTTCGCGTTTGCATTTATGACTATGTTGAAAATAGTTTATTCAATAACCAGTGCCTTTTTAACCATGCGCTATCATACCATAAGCTCATTTCAGCGATTCATGTCGTCTTGTCAAGGTACTTGTAGTTGTACTCTTTTGCAAATAATAGAAAGTCGGTTAGCCTTTGTGAAATATTTTGTAACACGGGCTGGAAACTGTTAATGTATGTATATGGGGCGTGTGTTCGAGCCTTGTTGAATATTACTAACATTTTATGTCCGTGCGGGAAGGAACATTGGTAGTCAAGGTGCAGGTCATCTTCCTGGTGCCCCCCTCTTCAACTTTAGCTGGGTAGTATTGGCCTAGCCGACCTCTGTACCTACCACAAAAGACTAGTTGGTCTACACTAACGTTTTTTCAGTTGTCATGTGTGGTATACCTGGGTAGCAGTTGACATCCTGTGAATTTCAGTGTTGGTGATCTGGGTACTTGTACGTTACCCGTCCTTGTCGTGATGTGCCAAATGCAGTTGGAAGTGTGAGGACAGTTTGGGGTTTTCTTTGCCGTGTTCTTTCCCCAATCGCCCAGGTTGAGTACGGCACTGTTTGCTTTAAAAATCGATTTTCTATGCTTTGCGAATGACCTATTTATTGGTTATTTCTTTGATTATAAGTTAAGTTAGGTAAATTCTGTAGTTTTATTTAAAACCTTTCCGCTTTACCGCCATCTTCCCAGTGTAAATTTGGGTTACATTATAACAACACAACGTAGGTGTCGTCGTCGAGCCACTGCCACTAGATGCTAGATCATGGAGCCCGGTGTACCGTTTATAAAGGGCGTTTGGGTCAGCCTTCAGGTCGGTTACACTACACTGTTAAAAGAATTGGTGTATGCTATACAACGTTAGCAGAACATTTTTCATGTACATTTAAAAAACTGCCACGAAATTCGCTCATAATTATAACCGATTCATACTGAAAACTACCGGTTATTAGAAAAAAGTTCATCATTTCTTAAAACCAGATCTCAAGCACGTAAAAATTGAAATCTATATAATAGTGTTATCCAGATTGAAACTGCAAACTCAAACATTTAATTTTACCGCTAAAGTGTCCTTCAAGTATATAGGTAACCTTTCAAGCAGGTTATAAAAATATTTTATATTGTTTATAGGGCTTGTCAATTCACTCCTATTTAAAGAACGAAACTATAGGTGTTTGCCGCAATGCAGTAATTTTTTCTTAACCATCCTTCCGAGTCTTTACATTCGAACGAGTCCTCGGTTAGGTTACTGTTACAAATAGATATTATTACTAAAAAACAAAAAACACAAATCACTGGACACGCATATCAAAACAGTCTACAATAGTTTTAGCAACAGAAAAACAAGACTGTTCTAATATGCGTGTTAAGTGGTTTGTGTTTTTTAATAATAATATCTATTTCTAACAGTAACCTAACCTCAAAAAGTCTATCGCGAGCAAAAATTTTATTCTTAACCGTCCTCCCTAGTCTTTACGCTCGAACGAGTCCCGCGATAAGCTTTTTGAGGTTAGATTACTGTTAGAAGTAGATATTATTATTAAAAAAACACAAACCACTTAACACACATATCAGAACAGTCTTGTTTTTGTTGCTAAAACTAATGCAGACTGTTCTGATATGCGCGTTAAGTGATTTGTGTTTTTTAATAATAATATCTATTTCTAACAGTAACCTAACCTAGGACTCGTTCGAGCGTAAAGACTCGAGGAGATGGTTAAGAAAAAAATTACTGCTCGCGAGACTCGTTCGAGCGTAAAGACTTGGATGGTTAAGAAAACAATTTTTGCTGACGCAACATAGAAGTTCTAAAACGTATCCTACATCGTAGCTATATAAATATTTAATTACCACTGAACCTGGTCGACCTCCTAGAATCTTTAATCAAAGATATGCAAACAAACATAACCTTTAAATTGAGTAATTAAAAATAAGAGCTATGGACACAGATTATCCACCTTTAAGGGCACCTTTAGTGCTATGGAGATTTGGCGATTTGGATATTTGGAGAATGATTCTATTGGTTAAAGCGATCACGTGACACCGCCGAGAAACGTCAGAAACACCGAATCCCCAATCTCCCAAAAAAGGAACACGACACAGCACTAATCGAGATATTTAAAAAATCAAAAAAACGTAATATTAAATTGTATCCGAATAAGTGTGTTTTCGGTGTCTCTAAACTTATATTCATGGGGCATTATTTAAGCAGAGAAGATATAGGATTAGACCCCGATAAGTTAAAAAGACAAGAAAGATATTTAGCGGTTGTTAGGAATAATAAATTATATGAATAAGTATGTCGAAAACTTTTCAGAAAAAACTAAAGTCCTGCGCGAACTCTTAAAAAAAATGTTTACTTTGTATGGTCGGACCACCACAGAGCGGCCTTTGAAAAACTTAAATACATTCTAACAAATAGCCCGGTCCTCAGGTATTTCGACCCTTTGAACGAAATAACAATATCCGTAGACGCGAGTCAGAACAGTTTAGGTGCGTGCCTATTACAAGAAAATGTACCTGTCTATTCCGCTTCAAAAGGTTTAACGGAACCTCAAGCGCAACACCCCCAAATATCAAAAGAGCTATTAGCGATTTACTTTGGTTTAACTAAATATCACGATTACGTTTTTGCAAGGCAAAATCTCGGCAACTTAAGCTGATCCAGAAATACAGCAATTACAAATAGTAATTTCTACGGGTTGGTCAAAAAATAATAAATCTTTAAAAAATTGTGTTAGGCCATATCTTAAATATAAAAGCGAATTAACAATTGAAAATGAAATTATCTATAAAAATCACAGTTGTGTAATACCAGAAGGTCTCAGGAAAACGATCCTAGAAAAAATGCATTACAGCCACTTAGGGTATAAAAAATGTGTACAGCTCGCACTAGAATCGGTATTTTGATCAACAATCGAAATAAAATTAAATAAATGCTAGAAAATTGTGCAATTTGTCAAAAATATGCTAATTCACAGCCAGCAAAACCGTTACAGCCGCAGGAAATACATACAATTCCTTGGTACAAAGTGGGTTGACGAACTTAGAGGAATAAATTATTTAATAGTAATCGACTTTTACTCAAAATTTGTTGAACTAGAAAAATTAAACAACATAATTAGTAGGGGATAAAGAATACTACTATAGTAAGCTAGCTTATTGTAAAAGGCGATTAAAAGGCGCAGCAAGGGACAGCAGCCTTGCTGGCTAAAAGATATTGGAAGAGGGTCGGTTGGTCTCGGGCGATCCTCAATAATTTACAAGCTTGTTGGGGTTGGCCTTGACGGATACGGCTTTTTTCTAAAATCTTTTTCTGGCTATTTTGAGATCGGATCATGCGCGTTTGCTCAGAAAAGACAAGTGGCTGATTATCACAGGATAATCCAACGTTGCCATATATTGTCAAATGAGCGGCAATTTTAAATTTTCCTATTTTTTATTAAGAAATTTATTACTAAATTATCCTTTGGCTGGCCTTGTCTATAGCATTTTATGGCTTTTAATTATTAGTATATAATACATAAATACAGACGTAGTAGTATACTGATTAACAATCCCATTTCTTAGTATTGGTTTTAAGGTATTGGATTAATAATTATCATATGAATTAGTGGTTTTATGTTAACTTTAAGTTCCCCAACTTAGACACAAGTATTGCAATAATTGTTGTTGATATGTATAAAACAATTTATAATATAATATAACAAAAAATTGCTACTAATTTATCTTAATACCCATTCTAACTTGAAATGCTGCATAGTAACTATAATGGTTCGCAAATGCAAACCATCTTACTAGATTTCTTTCATAACAAGTTTTCAAATAGTAAGTATAATACTCTACTTGAATCTGGAAAATCTTCATCTAAAACAGTTTTTAATATACTTGTTGCTCCATTTTCACTGATACACATTTTTTTTTAAATTACCAAACTAATTATAATATAAAAAAACAATAGGAACAAATAATAAATCCATAATACATTCAGATAAACATTACTTTGTAATATTACTATAATTTTAATATAATAATTCACTATTAGGTTCAGCTTAAAAATCAGTTTCTTCAACAGCGAAAACTATACTTTCCTAACAAATTATCTTTTAAAAGTATATACATTACCTTCATTTAGAAAACTACTTTTATAGAAACGGATTCTTTTTCCAGTATTCAAACTACCTTTAACCCTTTTGAAGATAAAATGGCGGTTCAAATAATTGATTTCACCACAAACTGTAAGAACTTAAACATACTTTGCTATAGTGCTTCTTCAGAAACGGTTTCCTTTCAGTACCAGTACGTTTCATAGATGTGAATAGTGGAAGGTCTGATAATGGGATGCAACCTATAGGAAAGGCGCATGCCGATGTAGCAGCGGACCAAGAAGTTTTATGGTAATCGTACAATGTCTGTGAGGAGAAGGATGTACTTTTCTGCTGTCATATACAAGTTTGTCAATGAATGTATACAACAGTAGAAAATAAACGAACAATATTACTTATACTTATCTTTTGGTGAAAAACTGTTTCTGAAGAAACGCTAGAAGTATTAAGTTCTTAACAGTTTATTGGATTTGGTTCATTCAGATCTCATAACTTTTTGCTAGTTTTGGCTTATTTTACAAGAACTGTGTTTGGTGGGATTGCAATTCTTTTCTTTAGCTGATATTGTCTTTCACTGCTTGTCCCTGCTGCAGCCTGACCACTGTATTTCATCTTAAGTGAATTATACTATCATTTTAACACACAACATTAAATAACAATAAATATAATTTAGTACAAGGTTCTACAGCAGGAAAGTTTAGAACAATTCTACAACCATCATGTTCTATTGTTCTAAAACAAAAACTCAAAAGATACGAAACAGTGACTTTGAAAAGGTTTTAAAATTTACAGATTCTTCTTAAAATGTCATAATATATGATGGCACAATATAACCAGAATAACAAAATCGGACAGGAATGCATATAGCATCCAAAACCACTACCATATATTCAATAAATGTAAGTTGAAAATAGATTAACCATTTTATCGTATCATTGACTATTATACGTTCATTTTGTTGAATTTTTATTGATAATTATGAATCTCATAATACGTTTACGCCATAATGCGTTAGTTACGAATCCATAATACGTTAGTTACAAAAGCGGCATACTACCTTTGATAAACAATTTTTTTTAAAAACAATGACTTAATTAACATATACACTTGAAAATCTTGACGGTTTTCAATATAAACGTCAAAAATTTCACAATTTTGAAGTTTAAAAGTTGTCAATGATACGATAAAGCTTTCAATGCAACTCAAATATTATCGATTTAAATCCATCTTGGACGCTGGCAAGTGACTCGGCTGTCGCCTCGTCACCTAGCAACGTCCTCGATGATTATAAATCGCATAATCATCTTGTTACATTAATAGCTATAAAAAATTACTTTCATTTTATTATACACACCTTTCTTTTCCTAGGAAACATGAATCGAAAAGTAAATAAAGTTTATTTTAAAAACAGTGTGATTTTATTTCCAACTAAGAGAAACAAGCATCACACAATAAACCACAACAAACTTACAGGGAGTATACATAATTGATGTTTTCACAAAAATAACTCGACATTTATTTTGTACAAGTACATACAGATGTATATATTTTACAATATTATAATCTAATGCTAAAGTGAAAACCCATAATGTATTCTCTGATTTCCAGATATGGTTTTCAGTTGCTTCTAGAAAGTTTAGGTATAAAAGCTATTCCCCGATTTTTTCTGTTTTAATAAATTAATAATTGTGATCGTTTAGTAAACCTTGTATAACAACTTTTTCTTCTTCAGTAGGTTTTTAAAATAACTTGTGTCTCTTTTCCTTTTCTTTTTGGTTGAAAAGAATCTAACTTGTTTGTCAATTTTTTTATGAACTGGTTCATTAATTGTTGAGGGTAATGGAAAAAATTTACTGGAATTTATATTTTCATCCATTTCTAACATACCTCTAGCAATTTTTATATGTTGGGAAATTATTTTAATTTCCTCTGAAGAAAGGTTTGTATTGTCTATATTGTTAATAATTGCAGTAGCGTCATTTTTAATTTGTTGCTGTGTCCATTTTGTAGGTGCTTTACCTTGTTTAAATGACTTAATTAGTTTTGAGAATTGTCAATGGCAGAACTTTCGTCAATGTTATAAAGTTCTGTATGTAGTAGATTCTTGTTGGTGGCAGTAGCACCATTTAAAATCAAAAATGAATATGCTTGCATATAACAGATCTTATCAAGAAATCCATGCAACTGCATTTATAACGATGTAAGCAAATGTCACAGAAATTGCATTTAATGTGACAGCAATTTTCCTGCAATTCTTTTAAATATTTGATATTCTTTTCGTTGCTCATATCCTTTAACAGGATTACATTTTCAGAATTGTAAACTATATTATAATTTGTCAATGTAACAGCGGAACGATGACATGCGTGAATCTTTGTCATGTGATGAGACGGTTTTCTTTAACTAATTTAATTAAGCGTTCTACACATTTGTCATGCACAAAACTTAAGAGCATGTGAAGACTCTTGTCGATGCGCTTAATTTTTACCATCAAAATACAAATATTTTAAATTTCGATGCATATTTTCTAGATGCATGTTAGTATTTATTTTACACACCTTCCTGTAAGCATATGCCCACTGCTTTTGATAGAAACATAATTCTCTAAAAATACTTCTTAAAATCATTCAGGGCAAAATCTGTTAAACATTTCAAAAGCGTTTGTAATTCTTTCTCAAAATCATCTTCATCCAATGTATACTGAACCAACTTTAAATGTTTATATAAAATTTTCTCTTTACCTTATCAGCCACCTTACTTAAATTTTTTGCTAACACCTATCCACATGCCATGAACAGAAAAGTTGAAACTCCGCAGAGCCCATAATATTTCGCCAAGCATTATAAAATGCAGGAGCCATGTCACTCATAAAACTTTACAATTTATATTCCCGCATTTTTCTTTAACTTGTTTAAAGAATATTTCAAAATATAAATATCTTTTCTATTAGAATACATGCAGGCACCTGGGAAGCCTTCACCATATTCGTCTACTACCAATAACGTAGTCATTTCAAAATCGTAGCGTTTAAGCCATGTGTACTATCAACACATATTATATATTCAGGAATATTTTCCAAACTTTGTTGCTGAGCTGGAGTTATGATTATTAAACAAAAATCATCTTTGTTGAGATTATAGCCATCTAAATCTTGGCCTTGCTTCTTATATAAAACAATAGGGTTTAAATCTGCATCTCTGGAAAATTCATTAACCCATAATTCAACACTTGTGGCATCATCTTTATGCCTAACACCATCATTTACATGAATTTTATATGCAGTTTTAATATTATTTATATCCTTCCGAGTTAACAAATCTTTCCGTTGGACATGATTGTTTTCTGCACCAATATGCTTTCGTTCACCCATTAGAATTCTAAAATTAAAATAATCAATTTATAGGTACATATTAACAAAATAATCACTAATCGCAATAATGTATATATACGAAACCTCAATATATACTATAAGGAGTCAAAACTATTTATAAAAAATTACCTCGATGGTGGAACACCAGCTAAGAGCTTTTCTGCAACCATTCCTTTGGTGAGTTTTGGTATGCGAATATGTTGCATTGAAATAGTATGTCCATAATGTATATAATAATATTTTGCTAGTATGGAACCAGTTCCTACATCATTTTGTACAACTATTTGACTTGTACAACATTGATTAAGTTTACAGGAACCACTAATTCTTGTAATCTTAGTTTTTAATTTTCGGTCTATAATTCTTCCTGAAAAGAGTTGATTAGTTAGTTTAAGATTTCAAATTAGATTTTATTTACCAGAACGATTACAATTGAAGTAAATTGTTTTTAATTTCTTGTTGTAGAAAGTTGATGCTTTAAAATATTGTACTGCTTTAGTACTTTCTTCATGCATAAGCCAGGTTAAAAATTCTGGAAAAAACAAAAGTATATTAAAATAATGGGTTTATGCGTATGACTATAAAAAGTAAGATAGGAAAGATTTTTAAAAAACCATGAATAAAAGTTATGGTATAAACAGACCACCTTACAATTCGATTCCTACCATTCAATTTTAATGCCAATTCAATCACGTTCTACTCTATAATAAATAATGTATGTCCATGTCTACTTACCTTTATAGCATGCAAATGTTAAAGCTTCCATCAAATTATTGTCCAAATTATGTGTATCATGCAGGTGCTGCCTTAAATCACTATTGTTTACAAAAGAGACATCGCATTCATTGCACTTAAAATTGTGTTTTTTTTTTCATATGATATTATGTTCTTGCCTTCCAGTTTGTGCTTTTCGTGTAAATGGCGATTTAAATTACTTTGGTTGGAAAACATGTGATCGCATTTAACACAACACACAGGCATAGTTCTTAAATAAAACAAAGAATTTAATTGATAAAGGAACCCTTTCATACAGCGGCAAGAATACAATTTCTCTAACCTGTGAATACTGAATACAATGTACAATACTAGCTAGTCCAAATGTCAACAAACATTTGGCAACGTCGGATTGCTCTGTGATAATCAGCCACTTGTCAGAAAAGCACGTGATTTGTTTGTTTTGTTATAACCTTAACCTAACCTTTTCGTGTAGTTCGCCGTTATATACAGCTTAGTTATATATAGTTATATATAGCTTAGTAACAAACATTGAAAACTTAACATCCGGCAACCCAAAACAATAACAAATTTCATATGTCAAACTTCTCCAAATACCCGAAGCAGAAAATACCCTAGATGATTAAAAGTGAAAATATCTATAATTCCCCAAATATCCAAATCGCTAAATCTCCATAGCACTAAAGGTACCCTAAAGGTACCTTTATAGATACGAAGGCTAGCGTTTCCCGCTTAATTGTTTTTCTTTGCGCATACTCCAAATAAGTAGTTTTCTAATCAACCTAAAATTTTCATGTCGTTAACCTAACTTTTTATTTGGAAGATTCGTATTGTTGTAAGTATTGTTTATTTAGTGTTCAACAATCAATATGGACGGAAAAAATGAAAAAGGTGGCACATTTTGTGTTTTCAGAGGGTGTTCCACAAAATCTTCAAATAATATCTCTTATGTTTCGATTCCCAATAATTCATCGAGCAAGGTGAGTTCTTACACAGATTTACCATTAATATAAGATAATCTGTGCCTATAGCACATATTGTCCTGGATAGGCTGCACTTTTAATTCTTCATTACAATATTTCTATTTCCACAGATGTGAGGAATGGTTAGCAGCATGTAATCGGAAAGATTTACTGGCAATGGATTCAGACAAGCTGTATAAAAATTATAAACTATGTGAGAAACATTTTCTAGAAAAATATTTTTAGAAAACCTCTAAAGTTCACAAAAGACTATTAGATAAGGCAGATCCTACCATTTGTGATAAAAAAGTACTACCGGATCAATTTGAACATGAACCACCAAAAAAATAGTAATTTTATCTGGTAACAACTAACATGTTCTCTGTTTTTGCATCTAACTTATTATGTTGTCTTTCAGATATTACAATTAATACTAAAGAAGATTCCATAATGATTTTTTCAAAGGAAGTTACTCCCTGCTCTTATGTGGATATATCTGTACCCTCAACATCAAGTAATACTTATGATTTTAATGATTAGTGCTCATCATCATTAGGTCTTCAGTCCTAGAACTGGTTAGACGCGTACCATCATTGTTCCCTATTCTGAACTAACCTACAGATTTCCCTGAAATATGCACAGTTTGCATCTATAACTGTCTGATCTAGGTCTACATCTACCTCTTTTTTCCTATCTCTGCTTGTAATATATCACATACTATTCCCCAAAAATGCCTTAGAACGTATTCCGCCCTACTATTTCTCTTTTTCCCCAGATATCCTTGTTCCCATACTATTTCTGTAACTTATTTGTTATTATCTTTGTCTGTCCATGCTATCGTCCTCATACATCTGGAGCATTTCAAAAGACTGCTACCGTTTTTGTGTCTGCATTTCAGCCAACATTTTTTAACATGTTTCTATTTATACAATTGAGAGGATGGTTATTAAAGAAGTGTGCGATTGCATTATTGAAAGGCTTAAGTAGTCGTTTTTTTTTATATTTATTTTGAGGGGGAAAATTCATTATGATTTAAGTTACCTCTTTGGTAGATTAGTGCTACTTTTTCATAATTCTTATATCTTTACATACAGTACAAAATTTCATCCAAATTGGATTAATGACAAAAAAGGCAATTTAAAAATGTAAAATTTACCTTTTATTAATTAATTTTAAAATGTACAACCTATAATTTATGGTGCCTTTAACTTATCATAATTTTGTTATTATTAATTCGATTAGGTAAAAATCTTCTGGGTATATAAGATCTTTATGCTCCTTCCATTAAGGCAATCATTTATTTTTGCATCACACTAGTTAAATAGTTGTAAATTAACCCTTTTTTTTTATCCATATGAGATATACACAAATACAATTTCTTATTTTTAGACAATATACCCTGCACAGTTCCACCTTCTTCTAATGGGTCGCAAACATCAGCGAATAGGAAACAATGAGGGTACACGTCTAACCAGTTCCAGGACTGAAGACCTAATGATGATGATGATGTATAGATATTATCGATATATTTCTGAATTTTTGTTGTAAATTATTTTTAGTTTACTTTTTTGTAATTGTTTGTGTTTAAACTTGTTTTATTATTATGATATCCACATTTTATATGAATAGGTATGACTTCAGGGGCCTGTTTAATAAAAGTCGTTAATAAAATTAGGATTCGTTTTGAGTGTCTATGGCAGCTGTTGTTCAAAAGTCTATTGAACCTGAAGAGAGTTTAATGGATACTTGTAATGATAATGTAGATGATGGAATATGTAAGAAATAATTGGCCACCCAAGAGGATAAAATCACTACCCCCGTGATATGTTTTGATTTAGTACTAGTAATCAAAAATGGATGTGAATGTTAGTTATTGGAGTAATAAAATTATAGATAGTAGGAACGAAGTTTATATATCAATTTTATGTATAAAGGATTCGCAAAAAATACTTGTCCCCTTACTAGTCATATTGTCCAACAAGAAGATGGAGAACAACCAGATATGAGTGATGTTGTATTTATTAATAGTGACGACTGTTTAGTAACTAACGAAGGGGACATTGTAATGTTAGATCGAGATGATTCAACTGTACAGTAACATTTTATTTAATACTTATATTGAATAGACATTTAAGCAAACACTGTTTCATCACAAAATATGTAAATGTATGTTTAAGATTATGCAAAGTACATACTTTCACTTTTAACAATTAAAGTGGTTGTAAAAAAAATGCAGTTTTTCTTGAGCCTGGACTGCAGGCAATTCATCTTCATCCATAATAGTAGTCTCTGGTAAGTCTTCTACCTACCTGTATTTCAGGTTCATCAGGCAATGCAAAGTATTGTAAATTACTCCTCGAAAGATTACACTATACTACGCAAGTATTGATTATTTCACAAGCAAATGTGGGATTCAGGCGCATACAGCCACTCAGAATAGGAAATTTTTCTTTTAATCACCGAGTGACAAATGGCACACTCAATAACTCTCTGAGTTTTTTTATTAGATTTCGCAAGTTCTGTTGAGATGGATCATTAATATTTTGAATTACTGGTGGAATGAACCAAGATTTTACAGGGTAAATAGAATCTCACAGTAAAACTCCACCAGCAAAAGGCCTCCAACCTGCTTCCATCCTGTTGTATAATTTACTTGACCGCAAAACTCCTGCATCACTAACCCTCCCAGGCCAATTTGCACATACATAATAAAGTTGTAAATTTGGTCCGTATACGAGCATTACGTTTACGGAATGTTTTCGATGACGATCTACAAAAGCTGGTCCAAATGCAATAGGAGCATCAACTCGTATTAACGTTCCATCCATTACCCCACATACCAAAGGCATATCTCCAAACTCACTAAATTTAACCACCTCTTCTGCACATTCATTTGAGCACCTCACCACATCCTTAAGAAGTGCATTATTTATACCTGTGACAACTTTGTGCACAACTCGACAAACTGTCCCTTTTGAAACTCCATGCATATCACAATGGTACTAAGCACCACTTCCTAATCAGTGGAGAGCAATTCGAAGTTGTTGCTTTGGAGACGGTGAATGATTTCTTAAGTTTGACGTTCCAATGTGTTACTTATATTATGAAGCACAAACATAAAAGTTTCAAGGTCTAACCGAAATCTCTCATTGAGCTCATATGTTTCTTCCATGTAGTTGTAAGCTATTCTCGATCGAAAAATTCTTGGACGATGAACATTTAACCGCTCTTCATCACTGATGGTGTCACTATGTCCCATTTTATTTTGTTTTGCACTCTGTTTTGTACAGAACATTAAGTATTTTATATATTTTTCTCTAAACCGTTAACTTTATTTGATCTATTAAAATTAATTATTAAACTAGGCTTGCTAATGAAATAAATGCTAATATTATAGTTTCATTAGTTGCGTTGGTTTATGATACAGTTTACCTGTAGCACTAATAATGTTAAATTAGGCAGAACAGTAATAATATTAATTAATATTATAAGATAATCACTAATACTATTAGTAAATGAGTTTTATGAAACAGGGCCCAGATAATAGTTGTTCGACGAACTTCAAAAGCTCATTTAGGAATTCAATGATTGTGTGTGTGTATCTTTGAAATTTTGAAGTTCCGAGTTCAGATTTCTATTCAATATAAACAAAAAAGTGTACTACGAAAAATATGTTAGATTACTGTTAGAAATATTCTGATAGATTTTATTATTCACATTCAAATTTCCCGCAAAAAACCTCATGTAATGGCGGATTGCGTTCAAGGTTATAAAAGTTTGTCCGACAAACTTCAAACGAATCGACAAAGCTTTCCCTTCACATCTGTAAGAGATGGATAATCTGTGCTATGGACCTAGAGGGGTTCATAATAAGAGCTAAAATGTTCCTCGAGTATATAGGCAACCCTTCAAGCAGGTTATAAAAATATTTTATATTGTTCATTGGACTTGTCAATTCACTCCTATTTAAAGAACATACTAAGGTGTTTGCCGCAACATAGAAGTCCTAAAATACATCCTACATCGTAGCTGTATAAATATTTAATTACAACATAACTGCACCTGATCGATTAAAAACGAATTTCCTAGAATCTTTAATCTAAGATTTGCAAACAAACATAACCTTTAAATTGAGTAATTAAAAAAAGAATGATCCTACGTAATCAATAGGTACAATTTGATTAAGTGTTGATGCGATGACTTTACATACAAATTCCTAAACAACGTAATACTTGTACTAGAATTATGATCCAAACAGTTACAGGCGGAGTTTATATTAAATCTGAGGATGAATGCCGATCAATTCTAACAACAGAAGTGGAGATTAAAAACGAAGAAGATGACTACGAACAGCCTTTGCCAGTCCAATTTGGTAAATATCGAATTATTTTAATATATTTTAAAGTGGTCTTTATTTAGGTGAAGTTCAACCACCAATTGCAATTAATTTAAGGTGTCCATTGTGCAGGTTTAAAACAATTTCAGCAACTAATTTAAATGAGCACTTACAAACTCATGCATCAAGAGGCTTAAGAAAAATTATATGTAAAGAATGTGCTTCAGGGGACGGCCGACTTTGTAGTGTTCATCGCAATGAAAACCTACGGTCACTTATCTCTGACTCGAGTATTACAGTAGGCAATTATCAAACTCATACGAAACCACTGATTTCAGTGCATAAGCTTGGTACAACGCAGAGTTCAGAATTGACATCTGTAACTGCTATTGAATCAAATTTACACAATACAACGGCAAATACGTTTCCTCAGTTAAGTTTAGGAAAAGGTCCAGATCAAAGTGAGCCGATATTACAATCAAATTCAAAAAGTAACCAAATCATAAACGTGTGTACAATAAATAAACCTAAATTGCCATCAAAATTCAGTTCGCAAAGGGATTCGCATGTAAATATAAGCTCTGTTAAAGTTCCTTTTCAGAGTTTGTCAACGCTACAATTAAATTCAGAAAATCAAATCAAAAAGGTAAAGAATACATTACACGCAACGGCAAATACGTTTCCGGAGCTAAGTTTGGGAAAAAGCCCAGATCAAAGTGAGTCGACATTACAATCAAATTCAAAAAGTAACCAAATCAAAAACGTAAAGTGTACGACTAATAAACCTAAATCGTCTTCTAAATCCAATTCGCAAAAGGATTCGCATGTAAATGTAAGCTCTGTTAAAGTTCCTTTTCAGAGTTTGTCAACGCTACAATTAAATTCAGAAAAGCAAATCAAAAAGGTAGAGAGTATAAAGAAAAAATCAAAAACATGTTCCAAATCCAATCCACGTGTAAATTCTATAGTCGATCTCAGGTTTAAGTGCGATGAATGTTCGTTTATAGGTACTTCCTATTTTAAATTAAAAAAACATTTGGGAATACATGTGAAATCGTACACGTGTAGTAATTGTCAATACCAAACGGAAAATATTTATGATCTTGAACAGCACCTTCGATTGCATGCAATCGAAGATTCGTTTACATGCAGAATATGTTTCTTCGAAACGCCTTGGAAACGCGATCTTGAAGAACATTTAAACCTACATATAAATCCTCCCGTTTATGCATATCAATGTAGAATATGTGATTACGGAACATCTGTTGAATATGAATTTAAATTACATCGAAGAGAGCACCGAAGACCTCGAGGGCTACAGTGTTATTTATGTCCATTTACAAATAGGTATCGAATTAATTTTGAATTACACATACTAGAACATTTAATTGAGTGTTATTTTTGCTCATACGAAACGTTTTGTAAGTCTCGTTTCAAGGAGCATATGAAATGTCATGACCTTGAAAAAAAACATTTGTATCGGTGTAGTTCATGCACATTCACGACACTTAAAGAATTAATTTTTGAAATGCACCTGAAAGACCATAACAAATCTCTGAAAATGCAGTGTCGTTTATGTTCATTTGAAGTTGATGATATATTGGTTTTTGATGCTCATGTGAGTCAGCACTCCGAGATGCAAGCATTATGTACTAAAAGAAAAAGGAGAAAGATTTCTGATACGCATACTGGCAAATATTTTATCTGTAAATTTTGTAATTTTAGGTATGGAAATGCTATTAGCCTACGCGCACATTTAAAACGATGCCGAACAGTGTATAAATCCAAGGGTGCCGCAGCCAAGAGATGCAAGCATTGTCAATTCGTAACTAATTCTAAAAAACGTCTACAAAAACATGTTATTAACGTTCATATTTTTAAACGAATTACTACAAGTAAAACGCCATTTATTTGTCAAAATTGTGAATTTGTTACTCGTTTAAAGTCTACATACAACCGACATGCTATATTGCATTCTGGAAGGGTTTATTCTTGTGGTTACTGCTCATATAAAACTAATGTCATGAAAATTCTTTTTAAACATGAACGTATTCATCGATTCAAATGTTGTATCTGTGATTCGACGTTTTTGACACAGAATCAATTGGAACGACATAAAAAGAAACACGATGCACCCACTTTGCTTATGGATTTTGATGCCCATAAACAGTCTGACGATGTGATAGTTTTAGATTAATTAGTGTAATTTATTAATATCTGAAATGTATATAGTATGTTTGTATATTTGTGTTTGCTGTGTATATGTAATACGAAGAGCAAAACCTAGTCGTACCGAAAGTAATTTATTGTAGAATAATAAATTGAAATATAACCAATTTTTCTATGGTGTATATTTTTTAGATCTGCTTTTGTTATGTTCATTTATCTTTCCATACTAAAATTCCATCCGTGATAATTGGGCTTCTGTTATATGGAAGCCGAGTAACCAAGCAAAAAATTATCACAAACAACGTTGTTAGGATGGTGTAACAATTCCCGCAAATTTCTTTGGATGTCTCTATAGTCGATTGTTATATATTTTATGTATGCCTGCAGTTTACTTATAGGTCAACTGAGTGTTATGTTTGGAGACACAACGGAATTTCTAGATGTCCAAGCTTGTTGTTGTCATATGTGTGTATGTATATATATATATATATATATATATATATATATATATATATATATTGCCGTGGAATTTTGGAACACTCGAGCCCCACTTAATGGGCCAACAAAATTTTCAAGAAATTTTTTTTTTTAAATTTACCCTTTTATTTGGTCGCCTTCGAATTTCTCTGCTCACCCTGGCTAGCTCAGCAATCGGCCTCTTCTTGAATACCTATTTTTACGTACATACCTCTCTCACACTCACACACCATCAAATGAAATTACCAAAATAATACAACAACCATACAACCTTTTATTTACACATATTAACAGATAAAATATTTACACATGAGTACAAACAGTTTGGTACAATTGTTACCAGCTCAATTATCAAATGCTTTAGTCTTTGATTTTTAAATTATTTTAAACAAATTCGATTAGATGGGCCCCACATGTAACCCCAATTTATAGCCTGAGTAAATCCTAATATATCATCATCTCCCTATAGTAGGCGATAAAGAATACTACTATAGTAAGCCTGCTTATCGTAAAAAGCGCAGCAAGGGGCAGCAGCCTTGCTGGCTAAAAGATATCGGAGGAGGGTCGGTTGGTCTCGGGCGATCCTCAATAATTTACAAGCTTGTTGGGGGTTGGCCGTGACGGATATGGCTTTCTGCTAAAATCTTTAAAAACTGCGTTGTGGAAGATATGGGAGCCTACCACAATATTTCCCAGGTGTGCGTGGCCTAAAACAGGAAATACATATGATGGAGAGCTCACAAGTAAAATTCTTGTCCGGAGGTAAAATACTCCTTCATTCAGATCTCCGGGAGGAGGTACTTGGGGCTCGTCATCGTAAGAATATAAAACAAAAGTTCGATTTAGTGATAGGGACTTGGAATGTAAGGTCATTACTTAGAGTATATAAGTTAACGAATTTATTAGTCGAAATGAGAAAGGGAAAGCTGGACATTTTAGGTATTAGTGAGGTGAGATGGCCAGATAGTAATGACTTTTGGAAAGATAATTATAGAATAATTACAACTTCTTCAACTAATGGACAGGCAGGGGTAGGAATAGTGTTAGGTAAAAGATTAGGGCATAAAGTTAAAGAGTACTTACAATTTAGTGATAGAATAATTATGGTTAGATTGAGTACAAAACCCACAGACACTGTTTTAGTACAGGTTTACATGCCAACAACTCAGTACGAGGATGAGGAAGTAGAAAAGGTATATGAAGATATAAATAATATAGTGAGAAAAGTAAAAGGAGATGAGAATTTAGTAGTTATGGGCGATTTTAATGCGTCAGTGATAGAAGGTAGTGAGGGAAAAATGGTAGGAAAATTTGGGAGAAGGATATAGGAAGACCTAGACCAAACTATATTAGTCAAATTATTAGAAATTTAGGTTGTGAAGGGTATGTAGAGCTTTTTAGATTAGCACAGAATAGAAATGAAGTTAGAGCTGCGTCAAACTGACCTTAAGTAAGGTCGAAAACAAAATGATGATGATATCATCAATAAACCCTTTTTCAATACTCAAAATTATTAAATTGTCCTGCACATGTACCTTTTTAAAAAAGTCTTTAAAACAAATACGCCACCAATAAGTCAAACACACAAACACAAAAATATCCACAAATGTTTATATAAAAACAGAAATTTCAAGTTTATTACCTGGAGACACCTTCACTTTTCGTCGATATGTCCATCTACTACGCTGATGCCAGGATCTACAGATCCCCACCATCCAATATTCCGCTACTATTACTGTTCTTGTCCCAAGATATTAGCTTCGTCTCAACAGTAACATTCCATACCAGATATCTTATGCATACAAATTGCTTTCAGTTCTGCTTACCCCAAATACTATCCATCCATTTAATAACTTTGTAATAGTAACGGCACCTTTTATTTAAATAAGCACCAACTCGTGCAATCACTTTTATAACTAGCGGTCCGCTACTACAGCTTTTATAAATTCTAATAGGATGTTTAATGCCACTGTACTGAATACACGCTAACCGAAAGAGCTTTTACAATTGTTGTAGATCTGAACCCGTATTCAGATCTCGATGGACGGAACGAGACCTTTAATATATTCGTTCGTGTATTTATATTATTCTCCAATCCCCCTAGTGGAACCCGTTTCATGTAAAAAGCTTGTTTTCGAAGCGGCTTCTTAAAATTTTGAACGTAACCGACTATAATTTCTAAAAAATTTCTCTCGTCCGCCGTGCTGTTTACATAGAATTTCGTTTCCTACCTTACCGTATGCGCACTTCTCGAAAACTGTTGGCTATTCTGTCGTCAGACGCGCCACCTCTTAGCTATATATCCCCGTCCCAAGCATATCTGTTGTCTCCTTTCAAACCCCTCTTGAGTTACAGAAAATCGATATTGTAGTCGTCCTTCACAAATACACGTGTATATGCTACGTGACTTCAATCCAACGCTTCATTTATACTTTTCTCTGTCTGCTTTATATTATCGATCGTTTATTCCGCTCACTCCTTAAGATACTGGTTATTGTAGCAGCTTGTAAACTGACCGTTGCAAACGATTTCTATGGAATTCTGTGCACGTCTATTTAAAATTCCCTGACATTCCGTGACATTTAACAAGCAGGTGTTTCTTGAAACAACTGACCGTTTATAAACTAACAATTCTTGGTTTCTCCTTTCTCAGTATTTGTATAACGAACGTTGGCTTTTAAAATGAACAACCTTTGCGTTTGAAATTATTGATTTTCTAATGCATGCAAGCTCCCTTTTTGCTTTCATGCGTTTGATTAAAAGAAATTATAATTACTTATGCGTATCCTTGAGCTTTTATGTACTTTAAAGCTTTTCTTCCTTTATATAATTTTCACATTCCATGATAAATATAGAAAAATAGTTTACTAGCCGTCCGTTTTCACTATATAAATTAATTAATTTGGCGCGTAAATAATTTGCTCCTATTTCTATATACACGGTTGCTAAAATTTCATTGTCTACACCTATTTACCCTTTAAATCCACAACAATGTATATATATATATATATATATATCTATATATATATATATATTGCCATGAAAATTATAGGCTAAGAAGGGTATATAGGTCTAGATGATAAATTTTTAGCAACTGTGTATATAGGAAATAGGAACAATTTATTTACGCGCCAAATTAATCAGTTTAGATAGTGAAAACGGACGGTTATTATGATATTTTTCTATTTTTCAATTGGAATGTAAAAATTGCATAACAGGTAGAAGCTTTAGGGTACATGAAAACTCAAGGATACGCATAATTAGTTGTAAATCAAGCGCATGGGATAAGAAACGGAGCTTGAGTATAGAAAATCAATAATTTAAACGCATATTTCCATTTAAATAAACGAAACGTTCGTTATACAAATCCTAAGAAACTCGAAAACTCGGAATTATTATTTTAAACGGACAAGTTGCTTAGAAGAAACACCTGTTAGTTAAATGTCAAATTCAACGAACTGAAATATACGTTGGGACAAAGTTCTATAGAATTGGTTGTAACGGTCAGCCCCACAAGCTGCTAAAATAACAAGTGCTTTAAAGATTAAGTGAATAGTAGTTCACTGGGATAGGGGTATTTAGGAAAGAGATTAGTGGATAAATAACAACAGAATGGTATAGTAGAAATGTTAAGAAAATAGAAATTGAGATAGGACAATAAACGGGTGAAAAAGAAGAAAGTTAGTAAGGAATAGGCAATGTAAATAGATTTACTAAAGCTAGCTGAAATGAATAACGATTTATTTAAAAATTTATCTGTAAATCAGCAATAAGTCGGAGAAATTAAGGTAGTTGTATATAAAATGAGAATGTAAATATTATATGTCAATAGTGTAAAATAGGAATAAGGCAGTATATAAATATAATATAGAATATGGGGTGCTAGAGAGAAGATAGATAGTTGCTAGGGAAATAGATAAATAAATTTTTGACAGTTCCAAAAAGTCTGGCTGAAAGTTAAAAAAAAACTAATAATAATTTATTGATTTGAAAGGCAGATGAACCATTATTGTTTAATCCAAGATTTCTATTGATTAATTTGTATATTTTGAAGAATTACTATCTAGCAGATACCTCATATGTTATAAAGAATTTGTGGTGCAAAATTAATTTGGAATAGATTGGTATTGACCTGGAAGGACGTGGTATTATTTATTATTGTTATTGAAAGAACATAAAGCAGAATAAATAAACTTGTTCATAAGAAGCAGAGAATCGACCCGAAGAATGAGTAAAGCAATTTGGAGCCATTAACAGGATAGAACAATATAAGGGACGTAAAAATTTTAGCCTGTAACGTAATTTTAATACTGTAGTTAGTTTGTTAGCGAGTATAGTTGGTTATAAAAGAAAAGGAGGAACTGCAAGCGTGGAAAACTATTCAGTTTTGAAAATAATCTATAGGATCCTGACAATAGTTAATCGATTACCCAAAAAGACATCGTTTGACAGATTTTGAAATAATTGTCAGGTGTCATAAAGGGAGAAATTTTGTATACATAGCATTAAAGCTTGTTAGATTCTCAGGTATTCGGCAGCAGTATCCATCCCTATCACGTAGAACGAACGTGCTAGCCAAGGAATCTAAGGAGGAATAATTTTTTTTAAAAAAGGGCGGTAATTATATAGACAAGTTGTTTTAAAATTGTTGACATCTAAAAATTCAAATGGGTATTGTATTGGTAACAAATACCTTAATATCTATGCTTGTATCTAACTAATATTCACATACATATCAAAAAAGCAAAAGTCTTAAAATTGAGCCGCCTATTAAAGATTAGAATCGCATTAACCATTTGAAGAGAAAGGGAAGCTGACCTCCCCCTTTTTGGCAGAGTCGTCAAGCAAGCTGAGAAAATAGCCGTTGAGGAGACTGCTAACACAGTGTTCATTAAGTAGGGCATAATGTTCTAAAATCTAAAAAGAAACATTTTTCTTTGATAAGGCGCACAATGCTACTTTAATTTGCAACAGGTTTCTTTTTTAAAGTAACGGCATATATACCATTGCACTATAACAAAATATGACGTCGCAACGTTGGGGGCTCAAAATTTAGAATTTCAAAAACAAATGTTCAATTCAAACGTGAGCTGTGTTGGCTATTAAGGACAAACAGAAGTGTCAAAAGGTGAACAGTTAAAGAATCTGGTACAGTAAGTACACGAGTGTATACGTATTTTAAGTGAATTAACGATTTGAAAATAAATAAAGACTTGAGTGTTTCATTTTAATATTAAGAGATTTAGATGGGGCCCGCCAAGAAAAATGGATGATCAACAAAACCTTCGCACGAGATCCAGTAAGACATATGGGATAAATGAAGATAAGTCTAGGCCGCAGGCAGAGGTAGAATACCTTGATAGAGAGGAACATCAGGAGACTGTGCAAGACGGCATAAATGTGGAAAGAAGAATGGTAAAACGCATGGAGAGAGAGATACAGGTGGAACCAGGGATCATAATCGTAGAATCTGCAAGGAACGTTAGTCTTCTGAAGAGAATCCAAAGCCTGAAAGTGAAGTGGAATTAATAATGAAATTCCTAAAAGAAACCCATAAGGATCTAGCTGAAAAAATGAAAGGTATCCGGGATAGTCATAGAGATCTAGGGCAACAGATGAAGAATTTGCAAGCGGAAGTCCGGAATAAAGTAGATGGTTTAACAGTTGCGATACAAAATAATTTCCGACAGGAAATCCAACAGGAAGTTGATGTAAAAATTAATGCGTGTCGTGAATTGATAACGACCGAGTTGACTCAAATAAGAAAAGAAGTTCAGGGTTTGGATACAAAGCATGAACAAAATTATATAATGACAATGAATGAGATACAACAAATCAATGAACAAGAAAGGGCATTTAGGAAAGAAGCGACTGAAATCAAAAGAAAAATCAAAACCACGTTTCAAATCCAATCCACATGTAAATTCTGTAGTCGATCTCAGGTATAAATGCGATGAATGTTCGTTTATAGGTACTTTTAATTTTAAATTAAAAAAACATATGCGAGTACATGTGAAATCGTACACGTGTAGCAATTGTCAATACCAAACAGAAAATATTTATGAACTTGAACAACACCTTCGATTGCATGCAATCGAAGATTCGTTTACATTCAGAATGTTTCTTCGAAACGCTTTAGAAACGCGATCTTGAAGAACATTTAAACCTACATATAAATCCTCCCGTTTATGCATATCAATGTAGAACATGTGATTATGGAACATGAATTTAAATTACATCGAAGAGAGCACTTAAAACCTCGAGGGTTACAGTGTTATTTATGTCCATTTACACATAGGAATCGAATTAATTTTGAATTATACGCACTAAAACATTTAATTGAGTGTTATTTTTGCTCGTACGAAACGTTTTGTAAGTCTCGTTTCAAGGAGCATATGAAATGTCATGACCTTGAAAAAAAACATTTGTATCGGTGTAGTTCATGCACATTCACGACACTTAAAGAATTAATTTTTGAAATGCACCTGAAAGACCATAACAAATCTCTGAAAATGCAGTGTCGTTTATGTTCATTTGAAGTTGATGATATATTGGTTTTTGATGCTCATGTGAGTCAGCACTCCGAGATGCAAGCATTATGTACTAAAAGAAAAAGGAGAAAGATTTCTGATACGCATACTGACAAATATTTTATCTGTAAATTTTGTAATTTTAGGTATGGAAATGCTATTAGCCTACGTGCACATTTAAAACGATGCCGAACAGTGTATAAATCCAAGGGTGCCGCAGCCAAAAGATGCAAGCGCTGCCATTTCGCAACTAATTCTAAAAAACGTCTACAAAAACATTTTATTAACGTTCATATTTTTAAACGAATTAGTACAAGTAAAATGCCATTTGTTTGTCAAAATTGTGAATTTGTTACTTGTTTAAAGTCTACATACAACCGACATGCTATATTGCATTCTGGAATGGTTTATTCTTGTGGTTACTGCTCATATAAGACTAATGTCATGAAAATTCTTTTTAAACATGAACGTATTCATCGATTCAAATGTTATATTTGTGATTCGACGTTTTTGACACAGAATCAATTGGAACGACATAAAAAGAAACACGATGCACCCACTTTACTTATGGATTTTGAGGCCCATAAACAGTCTGACGATGTGATAGTTTTAGATTAATTAGTGTAATTTATTAATATCTGAAATGTATATAGTATGTTTGTATATTTGTGTTTGCTGTGTATATGTAATACGCAGAGTAAAACCTAGTCGTACTGAAAGTAATTTATTGTAGAATAATAAATTGAAATATAACAAATTTTTCTATGGTGTATATTTTTTAGACCTGTTTTTGTTATGTTCATTTATCTTTCCATACGAAAATTGCATCCGTGATAATTGGGCTTCTGTTATATAAGCCGAGTGACCAAGCAAAAGATTATCACAAACAACGCTAGGGTGGTGTAACAATTCCGGCAAATTTCTGTTGGATGTCTTTATAGTCGATTGCTATATATTTTATGTATGCCTGCAGTTTACTAAGGTCAACTGAGTGTTATGTTTGGCAACACACAACGGAATTTCTAGATGTCCAAGCTTGTTGGAATCATATATATTGCTGTGTTAATAGGGTCATTTAGGGATAGTCAGGACAAAGAGTATAGCGCGCTCCTCATAAAATACATAAGGGCTCAGAAAACGACACAGTTTTCTGAAGAAAACAAGAAATACGATGATTAGACTGGAAAGTAAAGGACAACGCCCTGTATATAAACCATAGTCATAATTGATTTAGTTAATGAAAAATATTTTGAAGATTTATTTAAATAAAACAAATCCGCAAGTCGTTATATAACATAAATGCAAGCTGACACGCGTGGATAACACATCATTATTACATCAAGAATCCTAATTAATACAAGCGGGTTTAATCATCCGTAGGATAGAAAACGCAGATAATTTAATACATACATTGTATTTCGTCTACGTGACTAGAGAATTAAAATCGACACCTGATTTATTGGAAACAAATAAAGCATGTTTATTAAAAATCAAAGTTTACCAAATTTATTTAAACAAACAACGATTTACTTATCTAAAAGTATGAAAATCCAAGCGAATCCATGCTATTAACTTGAAATCGTACGTGACAAGAGAAACGTGTTGATGTTAATATACAACCATAACACGATGGAATATCCGAAAACCTAGTTTATACAAACAGCGAACTTTGCGCTTGTCAATAGATAGACGATTCATTTAAATATGACCGAATTTGTAAACAAATCAGTTTATCATGAAGTAAAGTCTAGTTCACGTCTCTGAAAACCCAAAATATCCATGTTAAGTGAGTAATTGTGAAGTGGAAAATAATACCGCTGAATATGAAAATTAATGGTTTGTCGTTTTACCCTTAGATAGAAAAACGATCCTAAAGAATCACTGGAGACAGCTCCAAACAATTACGGGAGACAAATATAAATGATTACTGGAGTCCAGTCAATATAATTTGGGAACAAATTTAACCAAATGCTGAAGCAATTATTAATGGAACAAAAGAGTTGATTTATGGTGAAGGAGTTTAATGCAGTGCGCTAGTATATTTAAGGCGCCAGATGAGGGATGCACACAACGGTTAGATCAGAGACTGATTTAAGTGGAAAAACAACAGGTTAGCCAATCTGAATGTTTATTATTATTTGATTATTTTATTTGTGGATATCTCACTGCACTTTGCTAAACTGAAATAACTTAAGATTTAACTAAATATTACAAATTTAAATACTTTAAAAATTGCTTTCATGATAATTTATGTGAGGGGTCGGCAGGATTGAATTTTGGTTATACGTTGTAAATTACATAAATAAATAAGGTTAAATGAACGTCCATCAGGCTTCAATTAGTAATTAATAATACTGGTGATTTTGTTGACGTTTTGATCATCTTTGATTATAATAATTATTAAATTTATTGATTCAATTATTAGAAGAAAATTCCAGTTAAAGAATTTTAACCTTTTCATACGTTGTAAATATTTTTGAGAACATTATAATAATTTGTGCTTAATGGTGTTTTGGTTTAAAGATTAAAACAGGAGAGGTAGATAGTAGGTTTAAAGGCTTTATTTGTCGTATTGTCGCAAGCTCCGTGCGTAATACAAAAACTGAGCTAGCCGGCGCAATCAAAATTATCTATTAAAAATCAAAAATTGACAAATTAAAAATTTATACCTTTTTAATTCATAAAAAGGGCTCATAGGGTATTGCTACAGTATCACAACAAAGATATATATATATATATATATATATATATATATATATATATATATACTCATATTTAGACCAGGGTAGAAAATTAAATAATCAAATCAAATAATTTTAATTACCGTGTATAAGGAATTTCGTTAAATAATACGCTTTATTAAAACCTTGAAGCATAAATAAACTCGGTCGTTTCAGTAAAAATAAGAAATTTAAATTATCTATAAGACGCTTTACATCAAAAGAAGCAGTATTGAAAAGCGCAGTGGATAATTTAATTATTCCTAAACAAATGGAAATTACGTGCAAAGTTTATATTAATTAACCCTAGTTTAAGTAACCGGTAGTAAAACAAAGTGTACATATAATAATTAATATTTAAGGTGTATTCGCTAAAAAATGAAAAGGATGGAAATCAATTTTAATTGAGTTAATTAAACCGTTAATAACATATAATAAGCATAAAAGGCTTGTGAAAACCCAAGAATAGTCAAATCGTAGGAAGGTTATTTAAAATGTTACGTTTGAACACCCCTGCGTGTTTTTAAAAGGCAATTTCAAGTTAATTTGTTTGGATAAACATGTTGATTCTAAGGATATTGGAAACGATCAGATGCTTTAGCAGGAAATACAGAACACCTGCGTATTTTTAAAAAGCTCATTCTGCGTAAATTTGGCAAATAATTAATGTTTCAAAGAATCTTGGAGAAACCGGGACTTAGTATTTACGAGAATGTGCGATACGGGTTTATTAAACCAAGATAACAGTCCGCGTGGACTAAAATATAATCGATAATGAAGAGTGTCAAGTTGCACCAATACGAACAGGTTAGAGAAGGAAAGAGAAAATGCGTCAAGCAAAGACACAGATTGTAAAAGGGCGGGATTTAAGCAACGTCAAGGGGTTGCGATTGGTTAAAAATAGGATGCATATATCAGAGGTAGAACAACAATTTCTGTATAAAAGTAATTAGTTTTTCTCGGACAACTTTGCGGGCCGTGTTGAAATTTTCTGAGATCTCAATGGGGTGAGTACTAAATTCATAAAAATCGACGTGCAGGCTACAGACTGGGAACGTAGAATGAGGAATTCGTTGGAATTACCCGTTTTAGGAACAAAGCGACGTGTCGGCTATTCGCTATATATACAGGCGGGAATATGTGTTTCTCTCTTAGACTCTTAGACTTTCGACGATTCGATGCGTTAAAAGCTCGTGCATCCGCGACTTAATATTAAACAGTGCATTTTAGTTTGATTAAATAATTTAAAGTGTGCTAGTATATTTTAGTGACTCAAAATAGTTGGTTATTTTACGTGCTAACATGAATGTACTTCAGTGCACTTAGATACAAGGTAATAAAAGTTTATTATCACGGTACCAATTAGTAAAATTTACAACGACAAATGTATACCCAAAAGTAGGCAGTTTTGGCGTATATTGGTAATATTGGTAAAAGGAAGTATGAATTTCTTTGCTATTTTGCGGGGTGTTAATGACTAAATGGTTCGTAAATGTGTCTGCATCCACTGAACCAGAGGCAGATATACACAGATGAGTTCCGGAAAAGCCTAGGAACAATTTTAAATTAATGGTGATGGAGAACATTTTAAAGCGTTGACAACTTGAAGCTGTAAATAGAATCCGGTTGGAATGGTGTGATTTACAAAGGGACGATTACACTGAAGCTACGAGGACAATAACCTTCAGGTAAATTGTACTATTTTGTTTGACATTTTTGTGTGTATTGAATGACTTTATAATTGATTTACTTTAAATGGACATTAGTGGAATTTTTCTAACCATAAAAATTAATTTTAAGATGAAATGTGCTTGTTTAAGTAAAAGGGTATTTTGTTTTGATGTTCGGGAATAGGATGAAACTTTGGGTAGGTCTTTGAGCTCAATTAGACAAACCTGGTTAATTAACGTAAAGGGGTGGTAGATGCTCCTTTATACTCAGACTCGGTCTGCTTATATTGTTATATTAATTAGTAGGCATCCAACAAGGACTTTAATTTTGGATGCACAGTAAAATGATAATAAAATTAATCCGGAAATTCTTTTTAAAACTGAATTTTATGTTCAAATTTAATTTGAAAATTTAATGTATTCTGAATATTGATGTAAATAGAGTTAACGTTGATGTTTGTGGTAGGAATGTGTTGTTTAATTTTTATGATTGAGAATGGAAGTTATCTAGAAGAGCAGCCGAGGCGATTAACAGAAGGAATCAACGGACCAGGTGATTTAAAAGGTTTCACAGCATTCTTGACGCCCAAACTGTGGGGCTCGAATGTTTTTTTTTAAAGGGCCAGTACCTAGTAATATGAGGGGAATCACAGCATTCTATATAAAATAATTGCTTATAGCAATATATATATATATATATATATATATATATATATATAAAACTGTGATTTTTGAGTATTAAAAGGACTTTAATAATTCATTTGGTAACTTATTTTGTAATTCAGCATGTAAAAACAACAAATTACAATTTAAAACGCTTTTCAAATCGTAAGTGTAGAAATTCATAATTCTACTGTAATATTTTAGGAAGCTAAAAGTTAATTTTCATAATCCTGCAGATGTAAATATTCATAAGGTATAGTGTATATAAGATAGCATTTCAAATTTCATAGTTGTAAACATATTTTAAAAGTCTTATTTAAGTATAAGAATATTTTCAAAAGCTTTTAGAACGTGAAAAAGCAGAAACGAGCATCTAAATTTCATATTATAAACCAGTTTAACCTTCATAGTTAAATTATAGCAAAAGTGGAGGTATATTTTCAAAAGCGTTTTTAAGATTTCAAATCGTTTAGTTTACAAGCAAGGTTGGCCGTTAGCTTATTTACGAGAAGTTGTGAAAGTGTTTTGAAACAGCCTTCTTAGTATTAAATTAAATAAACAAGTGGAACCGTCGCAAATTCTGTCGTTTTAATTAGGGAGAAAACGTTGCACAAATAACAAGCGAATTCTAGGGAGTGTTGGTTACCGCTGTCAATTAAGGATAGATTTATAGCCTCGTTAAAAAGATATGAAGCTTGAGTTGGAGAGGGTGATTGCGTCAGTTACAACAAAATTTGCAAACAAGGAAACGAGAAGAGATTATTAGATAGACAAGTGAGATAGGTGTAGGTGAACATTCTGTCTTCCCATCACGAAATTGACAAATTAAAATTTATACCTTTTTAATTCATAAAAAGGGCTCATAGGGTATTGCTACAGTATCACAACAAAGATATATATATATATATATATATATATATATATATATATATATATTACTCATATTTAGACCAGGGTAGAAAATTAAATAATCAAATCAAATAATTTTAATTACCGTGTATAAGGAATTTCATTAAATAATACGCTTTATTAAAACCTTGAAGCATAAATAAACTCGGTCGTTTCAGTAAAAATAAGAAATTTAAATTATCTATAAGACGCTTTACATCAAAAGAAGCAGTATTGAAAAGCGCAGTGGATAATTTAATTATTCCTAAACAAATGGAAATTACGTGCAAAGTTTATATTAATTAACCCTAGTTTAAGTAACCGGTAGTAAAACAAAGTGTACATATAATAATTAATATTTAAGGTGTATTCGCTAAAAAATGAAAAGGATGGAAATCAATTTTAATTGGAGTTAATTAAACCGTTAATAACATATAATAAGCATAAAAGGCTTGTGAAAACCCAAGAATAGTCAAATCGTAGGAAGGTTATTTAAAATGTTACGTTTGAACACCCTGCGTGTTTTTAAAAGGCAATTTCAAGTTAATTTGTTTGGATAAACATGTTGATTCTAAGGATATTGGAAACGATCAGATGCTTTAGCAGGAAATACAGAACACCTGCGTATTTTTAAAAAGCTCATTCTGCGTAAATTTGGCAAATAATTAATGTTTCAAAGAATCTTGGAGAAACCGGGACTTAGTATTTACGAGAATGTGCGATACGGGTTTATTAAACCAAGATAACAGTCCGCGTGGACTAAAATATAATCGATAATGAAGAGTGTCAAGTTGCACCAATACGAACAGGTTAGAGAAGGAAAGAGAAAATGCGTCAAGCAAAGACACAGATTGTAAAAGGGCGGGATTTAAGCAACGTCAAGGGGTTGCGATTGGTTAAAAATAGGATGCATATATCAGAGGTAGAACAACAATTTCTGTATAAAAGTAATTAGTTTTCTCGGACAACTTTGCGGGCCGTGTTGAAATTTTCTGAGATCTCAATGGGGTGAGTACTAAATTCATAAAAATCGACGTGCAGGCTACAGACTGGGAACGTAGAATGAGGAATTCGTTGGAATTACCCGTTTTAGGAACAAAGCGACGTGTCGGCTATTCGCTATATATACAGGCGGGAATATGTGTTTCTCTCTTAGACTCTTAGACTTTCGACGATTCGATGCGTTAAAAGCTCGTGCATCCGCGACTTAATATTAAACAGTGCATTTTAGTTTGATTAAATAATTTAAAGTGTGCTAGTATATTTTAGTGACTCAAAATAGTTGGTTATTTTACGTGCTAACATGAATGTACTTCAGTGCACTTAGATACAAGGTAATAAAAGTTTATTATCACGGTACCAATTAGTAAAATTTACAACGACAAATGTATACCCAAAAGTAGGCAGTTTTGGCGTATATTGGTAATATTGGTAAAAGGAAGTATGAATTTCTTTGCTATTTTGCGGGGTGTTAATGACTAAATGGTTCGTAAATGTGTCTGCATCCACTGAACCAGAGGCAGATATACACAGATGAGTTCCGGAAAAGCCTAGGAACAATTTTAAATTAATGGTGATGGAGAACATTTTAAAGCGTTGACAACTTGAAGCTGTAAATAGAATCCGGTTGGAATGGTGTGATTTACAAAGGGACGATTACACTGAAGCTACGAGGACAATAACCTTCAGGTAAATTGTACTATTTTGTTTGACATTTTTGTGTGTATTGAATGACTTTATAATTGATTTACTTTAAATGGACATTAGTGGAATTTTTCTAACCATAAAAATTAAATTTTAAGATGAAAATTTGCTTGTTTAAGTAAAAGGGTATTTTGTTTTGATGTTCGGGAATAGGATGAAACTTTGGGTAGGTCTTTGAGCTCAATTAGACAAACCTGGTTAATTAACGTAAAGGGGTGGTAGATGCTCCTTTATACTCAGACTCGGTCTGCTTATATTGTTATATTAATTAGTAGGCATCCAACAAGGACTTTAATTTTGGATGCACAGTAAAATGATAATAAAATTAATCCGGAAATTCTTTTTAAAACTGAATTTTATGTTCAAATTTAATTTGAAAATTTAATGTATTCTGAATATTGATGTAAATAGAGTTAACGTTGATGTTTGTGGTAGGAATGTGTTGTTTAATTTTTATGATTGAGAATGGAAGTTATCTAGAAGAGCAGCCGAGGCGATTAACAGAAGGAATCAACGGACCAGGTGATTTAAAGGTTTCACAGCATTCTTGACGCCCAAACTGTGGGGCTCGAATGTTTTTTAAAGGGCCAGTACCTAGTAATATGAGGGAATCACAGCATTCTATATAAAATAATTGCTTATAGCAATATATATATATATATATATATATATATATATAAAACTGTGATTTTGAGTATTAAAAGGACTTTAATAATTCATTTGGTAACTTATTTTGTAATTCAGCATGTAAAACAACAAATTACAATTTGAAACGCTTTTCAAGCCGTGAGTGTAGAAATTAATAATTCTACTGTAATATTTTAGGAAGCTAAAAGTTAATTTTCATAATCCTGCAGATGTAAATATTCATAAGGTATAGTGTATATAAGATAGCATTTCAAATTTCATAGTTGTAAACATATTTTAACAGTCTTATTTAAGTATAAGAATATTTTTAAAAGGTTTTAGAACGTGAAAGTGCAGAAGCGAGCATCTAAATTTCATATTATAAACCAGTTTAACCTTCATAGTTAAATTATAGCAAAAGTGGAGGTATATTTTCAAAAGCGTTTTTAAGATTTCAAATCGTTTAGTTTACAAGCAAGGTTGGCCGTTAGCTTATTTACGAGAAGTTGTGAAAGTGTTTTGAAACAGCCTTCTTAGTATTAAATTAAATAAACAAGTGGAACCGTCGCAAATTCTGTCGTTTTAATTAGGGGAGAAAACGTTGCACAAATAACAAGCGAATTCTAGGGAGTGTTGGTTACCGCTGTCAATTAAGGATAGATTTATAGCCTCGTTAAAAAGATATGAAGCTTGAGTTGGAGAGGGTGATTGCGTCAGTTACAACAAAATTTGCAAACAAGGAAACGAGAAGAGATTATTAGATAGACAAGTGAGATAGGTGTAGGTGAACATTCTGTCTTCCCATCACGCAAATCTCACAAGTTTCTCACTAACCGCTGATGAAACTAATTCCCTCAACAAAAACGCTTTGCAACTTCATCCAGTTGTCGTGTCCTACATGACCAAGTCACTGATGCCACAATTGTTGAGTTTCTGTCGACTTCACCATCATACTTGATGCGCCCGCCTGTTCCACCTTGAATAGGCCGTTCATCAGATTTGCTTGAACTAATAACTTATTATGCTTGTCCAAAATTTTGCAACCGTCCATGCCAACTTTTACAATTAACCCTTATTGACTAATTGACTGACTAATAATAAGTTTGTGCATAAATTTGGTACATATAGCACGTTTCAAATAGTAGTATCAACTGCATTATGATTAATTTGCAGTTGAAGCTGTACGTCGCTTGTCAACTCTGCTTTCAACTTTGACTCATTTGCAATTGTCACTTCGCCACTATATTAAGATTTGATATCTTCTAACCAGCCTTGTTGAAATGTCATGTAAGTTGGTGCACCAGAATCAATGTACCATTCTGTCGACTTTAGATTGCTTGCAGTCAAACAGGGAAGGATTTGCGTGTAACCGGCATTTTTACTCTGTTCCCCTTTTCAACATTTATTTTTGTAGTGCTCAATTTCACCACATCTGAAACATTTTGTACTCTTCTGGTGGCCTTTTCTTTTTGGAAACTTAGACTTTTGAGCGTATATCGCCGACTATCTGCTCCATCGTTTGATCTAACTTCTTGCAAAGTATTGTTTTGATCAAATCTGCAGAAATCTATTCTCCCAAACTTTCAATTGCCATAATATTTAATTTAATATTTAATATAAACCCAACAGGTACAAGACCCAATTATAGGGTAGTAATTAAGTTCATACAATTTGATAATACTTATTTCTACATTAACTTAAATAATAAATTCTGCAAATTGCTGTATACAATATTAAAAATATCACAGTCATTTTGTATTGCATTACATAAATTACACATTACATTCAATGGAGCAAATATTAGTTCGAGCACAATTAACACGAAAAGTTAGGTTCTTCCTTGTATAATAAGATGGTACATTAAAACTTATTAAAGATAATGATTGTGCATCATCAACCCCATTATTCAATAATTTATGCAAATACAAAATATAGGCTATATTTCTTCTAGTTTCTAGGGAATGTAAATTATATAGCACCCTTAAATCAGCTTTTGGAGTATTAAACTCATACTGCCCAGTCTCTTTGTAGTGCAAATACCTTAAGAATTTGTTTTGTATTCTTTCAATACTGTACTTGTGACATGCATATTGGGGACTCCATACAACCGATGCATACTCTAATATAGTCCTAACAAAACTTATAAACAGTAGTTTGATACATTTAATACTATTGAAGTGTATCATGTTACGCACTAAGAAACCATACATTCTAGAAGCACTGTTTGATAATTCAGCAATATGAGCATTGAATGTCAAGCGGCTATCGAATACAACCCCTAAATCACTTATCTCTAATAAATGATGTATTATCACGCCATTAATGTTATATTCATATTTTAGTGGATTATGTTTTCTGGCAAATAAAACAACGTTTCATTTAGTTATATTAAAGTAGTCTGTGATCTTTGCACCACTCACTGATATTATTTAAATCAGCTTGTAACCTCTCACAATCTCGAATATCTTTAATTGATGCATATAACTTTAAGTCATCGGCAAACAGTATTATAGAAGAGAACTGTATTACAGAAGGTATGTTGTTAATAAATAATAAAAAGAGTAATGGGCCCAGGTTTGATCCTTGAGGTACTCCCGATGATGCAATGAAGGTATTGGATATGAATCCCCTAACAACAACCATCTGCTTACGATCATGCAGATATGACTTCATAAACAATAATAAATTTTTATGAAATCCAAACTGATTATGTAATGTTTCTAATAACTTAGTATGATCAACACTATCAAAAGCTTTCACAAAATCTGTGTAAATAACGTCTGTTTGGCCAAAGATTATCCAATGTCTCTGCAATACATTGTGTCAAGTTTATTAAATTGCTCACTGTGGATCGCTTTTTGACAAAACCATGTTGATACACTGATAATCTTTGGGAAACTGAAAAATATATCTGCTGAAAAAGAATCGATTCGAATATTTTGGCTGGTCCAGAAAGCACTGCAATTGGTCGATAATTTTTTATATCATTTTTGACGTCCTTTTTAAAAACCGGGCTAATTTTTATCAATTTCCAATAGTCTGGAAAAGTATTAGTTGATGGACATAAATTGTATAATAATTTAAGTGGATGCACAATTAAATCAATTAGGGCCTTCAAAATATATATGGTGGCACATTATCAGGACCAACAGTCTTATTTGATCTCAGCCGTTTTACGGCTTGAGTTATATCATGCGTTTCAATGGGTGTTAAATTTATTGATTCTAAATTATTTACGGAAGCTAGTACGTCAGGATCAAAGTAATCATCAGTTTTACTGTATACAGATTCAAAATGTAAAACAAATGCGTTAACAATATCACAACTATTCGAATACTCAATCCTGTTCAAGAACATCTTATTAGGAATACAGGTGGAGCCCCTTCTATTGTGTATGTAATTCCAAAATAACTTGGAGTCGTTACTGATGTTATCTTGTATTTGTATTAAGTATTGTGCATGTGCTCTTTCAATACTCATTTTAATCTTGTTTTTCAATTTCACAAATTCAGCTCTAATAGTAACATCATCCCTCTTTAAAAGTTGACGGAGTTTTTCTTTCCGTTTCAGATCTCATATTATTTGGCTATTGAACCAGGCAGGATACTTTGTAGACTTTCTACTTTTTGGAACACACATATCAAACATTTTATATAGTGTATTGTAAAAGCTTTCTACAGCATCATTCACATTGGTATATGATTCTAAAAAATCTGTAACGGGCATTTTTATAGTTAAACATTTTACACTACTCAATTCGTAAATACCTTTCTGCAATTACTATTTCTATATTTTATATTTGTTTGTATCAAGTAAATACTTCAGAATAATGCAGAATTGTATGCAATTTAACTCGTGTGTATTACTTTAAAAGTGTATTAATTTGAAGATTGATTTTCATTAATAAACTTGTCGAAAATGATAAACAGCTCGTAAGTAATTAGTAGATATACATTTTTGTTCCTTATGTAGATATACGAGTCGAGTTGATAAGCGATAAGCGGTTGGAATAACAACGATGGTATTATTAACAGATGAGTAGTGTAGTTTTGTTCTTGGTTCCTAGATATTAATTACGTGAAAAGTACTGTTTCCTTGTTGCTTTAAAAATAGTGAGAATTAATAAGTTGTCGTTTGGTTCTTTGTTCCTATACATAAATGAATTTAAAAATACGCTTTCCTGTTTGCTTTGAAAGTTTTGAGTTTGATCTTCGATTCTACAAGTTAATTACGTTAAAAATAGTGTGTGCTGTTTGCTTTTAAAAAGAGTCGGATTGTTTTAGTGATACGCGTAGCTTTACTAATTGTTCTTTTTGGTGCTTTTCTGTTGAAAAAAAAAGTGATAGAACTTGTTGACCCGACCGCACGTGCTTGTTTTACGGAACATTATTTTGGTGATACGCGTTGCCTTACTAATTGTTTTTAGTTGTTTTTGTTGTGAGATAAGCGTTTTAAGGACTTTTGACGGACGGTTGTATTGCTTACGCGTGGCTTACTATTTGTTTTCGGTTGAGTTCATACTTTGGATTATCCCAAATACTGTGGATACTGTAGTTTCTGAATTTTCTAACAACAAAGAATCTAAAATAGATCTTTGCTTGTGCAAGTTTCGTGTTTGCGAAATATAATAGATTACCGGCTTACAAAGGTATTGTTTGTAGTTTCTCACTGCTTATTGGGATGTTTATGAAAATAATATACCTTTGGTCCCAGTTGAAACTAAACTAGTGCTGCAGAATATTTCGAAGTTGTTGTCTTAGGAAATAGAATTACCAAGAAGTTTATCAACTACATAGTTCCGACGCGTGATATTGTCTGCTGCTAACCCCAGTGAAATACATAGGTGTGATTAGTGTAACGTGTGTTAAGTTTCATCAACACCCTCACAGTCAAGGGTGAAGTGCTTCGTTAGTGCAGGACATCGTCGAATCCCACACTTCAATTGCAAGGAGGTGTTGCTGAAAAACTTTTGTAAGTTGAACTGTTTCCTACTGATTATTACTTTAAATATCTATCCGTTGCTTTACCCTATCTTTGTGGTTCTGATACCTTTTACAATAGACTTGCATGCTATTTTAAAACAAAAAAAAAAGAAAGAAAGAAAAATCAATACTACTGAATTACTCATACCAATTGTGTTTTATCTATTTATCTTTTGTCAACATTTTATCTGATTTATGTTTAATTGGTGTGTGAGAAAACGTTTCTGCTACTTCCCAATATTACCTCACTTTGTACTAACAATTTTTGTATTGCTTTTACCGTTGTTATATTATAGAGATTATCGAAACAGTTTCTTTTTTTTACATTCTACAAAGTACTGAATAATTTAGACTTTTCATTGCTGCTATGCTTTTTCTTTATTTCAGGTTTGCAGGACTAATCTTTTTTATTGCAGGTTTACTATTCTAATTTCTTTTATTGCAGGTACTGTTACTAACTCCTTACCGCCGCATACATCATAGGTCAGTCTGCTTTCTACAACCCCCCCTACTCTCCGATTGAGCCGGGTCATTTCTTTGACTTTCTTTGTGTTACGCACGGCTACGAGCCAACGTAACATAAATTTGGCGCCCAACGTAGCCGCCTCGACGAAAAAAACGTAACAAATCCCAATTAGTTCCTTCAAATAAACGATACATTAAATAAAAGTCAGCTTTTTTAAAGTTATACTGAATGCATCCATCTGTCGATAACTGTTTAATTTTCCTATTTTTTAATGGAACCTCAATAAACAATACTGGATGATGTAAATCTTCTTTTACAAAGCAAGATCCAAATGGAACCACTTTACATTTAAGCTTGGAAATCACCAAATCTAATAAGCGGTTATTTGCATTAGTTACACGATTATACTGGTGCGTATCATGAAAACTCATAAAGTTAAGAAATAGCTCTACATAATCATCTTTAATAGTATTGTTAAGATAATATTCATTCAATCCTGCTATATTAAAATCGCCAATAATTATAAAATTGTTTTCATATAAAAACTCCAAGTTTTCTAAGAAATTATAAAAATTTTCTCTGGATGATAAGGTGCAATCAGGTGAAATATACATGATTATGATATACAAATTTGCTACAGCTGTTGTATTAATATTAACACACAATACATCTATATTGGAATCTTCATATTTAACATCAACAAGACTACTATCATATTCATTTTTTACCGCAAGCGACACACCACCCCCTCTTCTTTTTTGAGCCTTTAATATATCCCTATTTCTACTTCTATACACGATCAAATCATTAGGAACAATTTCACTATCTAACACAGAATTAGGTAGCCATGTCTCAGTGATGGCAATAGCATCATACTCACTAATTGTGGAACAAACAGAGTTGTAGAAATCATAATGTTTTGTATTCAGACCTATAGTATTCTGGTAGGCCAATTTGAGCTTACAATCAAATTCAGTCTCTGGTTTCTGGTTGGTTCCTGGTGCTAGCAAAAACAAATTTAAATGCGTTAATGGCTATTTACTTAAAACAGTATTTACATAATTTATCCGACACTTGACCAGATTAACATGCTTTAAATATATTGGACATTTTAAGTCAAATACTTCAGGTTGAATATTGGTTTGCAACTCAGGCTCACTTTTAGCTATAATACAGTCACCACATTTAATGCTATTATTATTGCACTCTACAGTTTTCTGATCACTAGCAGCACATTTACCAAAAATTTGCTTATTTTTACATGACTTCACCATGTGACCAAACTGAAAACATGTAAAACATCTTATAACATGAATATATTCATATACAGAACATAAATTATATCCAACAGCCAATTTAATATTATGACCTATAATTCTCGCAAAAGTTGCCGGATCTAATTCAATTATTGCAAAATATCTAGTATGCATTTTCTTTAATACCTTAACTTGTATTAAACTGTCATCATTGAAAACAGCATAATCATAGGTTTGTATTCATCCGGCTAGTAATAAGGTTCCGATCTACTCGTCATCTATTTTCATTCCAGCACCATTCAATTTGTGTGCCGTGCTAATGATTTTATTTACAAAGATCTCCAATGACAAACAATCCGCCAATCTTGTTATGACGAGTTCGCATAGTAGTCCAATGCGACGTAACAATCCCAAATCTTCAAATGCTTTCTGAAGATTCTACCAGACTTCTTAGCTGATTTTGCATCTTGTATGTGCAGAAAATTCGCTGATTCAACCATCAGAACAATTGACGCTTTTGCTTGTATGTCTCCAGTCGCTTTTTTTGATACTTCGGTTTCTGTGCAGTGACATGACATCATAAACAAGTCATCTCCAAATATGCCTAGGCAGCGAACTTCCAAGTTTCGTAATTTTCCCGTCCTTTCAGTTTTTCAATTAATCCCATTGCCATCGCCATTGACCAAATTATTTTGAATTTTTTTTTAAATTCTCCTTTTAGACAATAATATTATGAGTGCTTGGGCCCGTAACCTGATGGGAGAATGCGCTGTAAATTACGGAACGTCTCTTAGTATACAAGCTCTATTGTGCAGAAACGTATTTCAGATAATAAACGTAAAAGTGACAACTATATATCTCATCATCATTAGGTCTTCAGTCCAGGAACTGGTTAGACACGTACCCTTCTGAACTAACCTACACATTTCCTTGAAATTTGAACAGTCTGCATCTATCACTATCTGATTTAGGTCTACATCTACCTACTTTTTTCCTATTTCTGCTTGTAATATATCCTATACCATCCGAAGCATAACATTCCAAAAAGGCTGTTACCGTTTTTCTGTCTGCTTTTCCTACTGCCCGTATTTCATAGACATACTGTGCTGTGCTCTACACATATGCTTTCAACAATTTTCTTCTTGTTTCTATGTTGTTGTCTTTGATCATAGGCGCTGCTCTTTCTTGTTAGATGCAGTTCGATTCCCTTCTATTGTTTTACAATTATATACTCTATTTCTCCAACATTCAGTGGCTGTGAAGAAGGGGCGGCTCCGTGGCGTAGTGGTATGTGTGTGACTACTATACCCAAGGTCCCGGGTTCGAATCCCGACACAGTTCGCTTGAAAAATGTTAGGCGAGCATTTTTCACAAAAATACACCTTCGTTCGGTTGAGAGGTAAAATGGAGGTCCCGTGTGTGAGTGTTGTCACGCACGTTAAAGATCCCTACCTTGCTTGGAACAGCAAGGGTTCGGCAAAATTCAAAATTTTCCAGGTAAAAAAACAACTCGCTTCCTGGCCAATGTAGTACCTTCGGGTGGAGCATTGGAAAATCACATGTAAGGTTGTGAAGAAGGGTAAGCAGCCTGTGACTGCCAAATTCCCCCAGCACTTGAACATTTGCCGATTTAATATTTTTTCCAGTATATCCTTTCTCACAGTCGACATTAGTTGCAGATATTTCACAATTAACGTAGTTGTTTATAATTATTATCAGATTTACATGTGCTTATTTTTTCGTCATTAGGTTTCCCATCTCAAAACTGGGTGGACGCGTATCTCCACGTATTTATATTCTGAACTAACCTACAGTTCCCTGATATTTCCACACAACCTATTTACAGCTCAGATCCCCGTCTATTGTTTTCTAATTATATGCCCTATTTCACCGAGATTCAATGGTATGTGAAGGGGGTTAAACAGTGTGGCTGCCAAGATTCCCTAACACTTAGAGATTTGTTGAATTGATAGTTTTCCAGTAAATCCTTCCACAAAATTAACATTATTCGAGAATATTACACAACCGATACCTGTAGTTTCTTATAATAATCATCATGTTTAAGTGCAGTTATTTATTCGTCATTAGTTTATCCATCTTGGGACTGGATGGAAGCGTACCTCCATTGATTTCTATTCTGAGCTAGCCTACACATTTCCCTAAAATTCCTACAGCCTACATCTTTCACTGTCAGTGTGCAATAGTCGATCCTAAGTCAACCTTTACTTCTCTTTTTTCCTATCTCTGCTTCTAATATATTCCGCACTATTCCCTCATGCTGTAGTATGTGGCTTATCATTCTATCTCACCTATTTTTTACCGTTTTCCCCATATTTCTTTCTTCCCTACCATTTCTAGTACCTCTTTGTTCTTAACTTTGTCTGTCAATGATATCTTCATCATTCGTCTGTAGCACCACATTTCAAAGGTTTCTACCTTTTTTTTGTACGCTTCTCCTACTGTCCAGGCTTCACAGTCATACAGTGCTGTGCTCCACACATATGTTTTAAGCAATCTTTTCCTTGTTTCTATGTTTGTTGTCCTTGAACACAGTAGTTGCTCTTTCTTGTTAAATGTAGCGCGTTCTTGTGCTAATCTGCGTTTTATATCTTTTGTGCCTTTCCCATTGCGTTATTTGGCTTCCTAGGTAGCAGGAATCCTTAACCTGTTGTAAGTTCTTGTGTACTATTTGTATTCTTATTTTTGATTTATTTTCTCCTCCTTAGCATATTAGTACTTTAGTTTTATTTTTATTAATTTTCATACCACATCTCTCTGTTAGAACAGTTTCCATTTCATTAAGAGCAGCTTCTAACTCTTCCTTGCTAGACGCTAATATCGCTATATCATCTGCAAATTTAAGCATATAAATTTTTTGTCCCTGCATAGTAATTCCAAATGTCTTCCTGCATTTGACACTATTCATTGCCTCTTCAACGTACAAGTTAAAAATTAATAGGGATAGGGCACATCCCTGTCTCGCCCATTTCCTAATGTTTACTGCTTTACGTTCCTGCTCTAATTCCATTACTGTTGTTTGCTCTTTGTATAAGCTATGTACTATTCATCGATCCGTATAACTCATTACAACCTTTTTGAGTATTTCGAACATTTTTTTCCATTTTATACTGTCAAATGCTTTTTCCAGATCTACAAACCCTATATACACGCTTTCCCTTCTTCTACGGTTTTTTCCATTACCACTCTGAGCTAAAGTAGCCTCCTATGTTCCCCTATTTCGCCTAAACCCAAATTAATTTTCTCCTAATCTTTCTTCTGCTCGTTTTTCCATTTGTCTTTGTACAATTCTAGTTAATATCTTTGACACGTGTGCTGTCCAACTTATTGTTCAAAATTTTCACTTCTATACATGCCTTTCTTTTTTGGAATAGTTAGTATGATATTACGTTTGAAATCTTTGGGTATCTCGCCTGTCTCATACATATAGCTTACAGGTTAGAAGAAACATTTTGTTTCTGCCTATCCAACAGCTTTTAGAGTTTCTGCTTGCACCTTATATGTACCCAGTGCCTTACCATTTTTCAGACCCTAATGCTAATTCAAACTCATCCCAAGTCATTCTTTTCAATGTCTGATTCCTGTTGTATTGCTGTTAGTTCCTCTCCTGCATATAAATTCCCTATTATTTTTGCCATCTACCCACTTTCTCTACATTTTTTATAATGACGTTTCCTTTCGCGTCCTTTATATTTTTGCTATATGTTTTTATATTCCTAAAATTGATTCTATTTAGTTTGTATGCTTCATCTGTCTTTCCTATTTCCATCTTCGTTTGTACCTCTTTGCACTTTTCATCAATCCATTGTTCTTTAGCTTTCCTGCATTTGCGAATAGTTTCCCATTTTATGGCTTTGTATCTTTGTTTTCCCGTTTCGTCTAATTCATTTTTGTATTTTCGTCTTCTATTAAATTCAGGATATCCTTTGTTATCCGTTGTTTATTATTTTCTTTTTGTGTATACCCCAGAATATCTCTGGTCGTCATGTCTAAGCTGGATTTAATGTTATTCCATTCTGTTTCTACTTCCTTTGTATCAGATACTTCGCGATATCTTTCAGCAATTCATTTGACTTTTTTTCGAATCTTTTTTGAATATCTTTATCTTTTAGTTTCTACTATATATCTACAACCTATTATATCACCATGACAACCACTCTCGCCAAGGCTTACTTCTCAACATTTGCCTCTCTTAGTACTTTATCTGTGGAGAGTATCACCATTGATTTCAATTATTGTTGTTGAAGCACTGTCGATGGTCGAAGACGGTTTGCATCCTCATTTGTTATATCACACTAAATCTAATTAACGAAAATAACCTTATCATTGTTGAGAATTTTGGATTTTATGTGGGATATTGTAACTCGCTAAGTCCTTGGAGTTGGGTTAGTTTTATATTTGATCAAGTCCTTGGGGTTAGGTTGACTTTACCTCTGTGCCTAAGTAAGAGTATCAGTGGGTTCGTGCATTGCGTAATTATAACTGTAGTTACATGCTTGCTAACTGAGAACTTAAAATTATTATATGACTTTACTAATCATGAGCACGAGGTTCATCGCTCTTACTAGTTAATCGGCAATTTTGAAACATTAATTCTTTATGTCGCTAGTACTCGACTGGTCAATTTGTTCACAATATGGTTAATTCCACGCTGGTAAAATATTATCGTCCATAACTTTATACGCATCGTGCGTTCATAGTTGTCCTATGCTTGGGTTGTTAGATTATAGGGGTAGTTATAATTAAGGTAATGGAATCCTTGTTAATTATCAGAAGTTCGCTTTTATTTTAACGTTAAATAAAATTTGTATCACGCAAAGTTACCGTCGTTATTATAGCTTGTATTAGAAGTTAGAATAATTTCAGTGATACTTACGAGTTCCACGGGTAATAATTCCGGATTTGGTGGAATTGCGGATTCATCCTTCATATCGTTGTTGCCTCAAGAAATTTCTGGCGCGTTTTCTTGTGGACAGCTGTTTCTCAATGTCCACAATTAGGACCGAACCTTGTGATTAACTCGACTATGCATTACATTTGATTTTCCAATGCTCCACCCGAAGGTACTACATTGTCCAGGAAGCGAGTTTTTTTTTACCTGGAAAATTTGGAATTTTGCCGAACCTTTGCTGTTCCAAGTAAGGTAGGGATCTTTAACGTGCGTGACAACACTCACACACGGGACCTCCATTTTACCTCTCATCCGAACGAGGGTGTATTTTTGTGAAAATGCTCGCCTAACATTTTCAAGCGGACCGTGTCGGGATTCGAACCGGGACCTTGGGCGTAGTAGTCACACACATACCACTACGCCACGGAGCCGCCTACTCGACTATGCAGCCGGAGCAAACTTTGTCATCGTATGTCTATGATCCTACCTTTTATCAAGTGATCATTGAGATCATAACAACAGCAATCAGCCGTGACAGGAAAACAAACTTCCAGATATCGTAGTTTCACTGCTCTTCAGCTTCTCAATTGTACGTAATTGATAACTAAACATGTTTGAAACTTATTAAACTTTAAGCAGAATTTATTAACTGAAGTCTAGGTCCAAAACATGCAAATGGAGCGAAAAAAAAAGCTAAACTAAAATTATATTACAAAACTTGACATGAAACTTATTTAAGACAACAGCTACGACTGTTTTCTAAAAGTCCCTGATGCAAAACAAAATAAAACTTTTGGCTTATTTCAAAAGTACTTCAACTTCATTTCTATTTTAAATAAATCCCTGGCCCTTTACACACTTTTAAAACTTAACTTTGCCCAAAGACATAAATGAAACACTGCATTGGAACATATTTTGAACATCAAAGGTTATTAATTTTTCGTTCAAAAAATGTACTTCAACATCTTTTATCAAATTGTATTGCAATGCCTTGCCGCCATATGTATAACTAACAATCATTGTGTTAATATTTCTACGCTTGCAAATTAAGCTGATTAAAGCCTTAATTCTAAAGGTTTTTACTACTCCATGTGGTGGAATGTCTAATAGAAAGAAGCAACCGTTGGCTCAAAGTGCATAATACCCATCACATGAGAAGATGTAGTAAAACCAGTCAAGAACCACTCATGTAGAAATGTTCATGATTCACCTAATACAATTGTTCATTTTATACATCTGTAATATTCCTATTAAATGTACACGCAATGACTACAAATTAGGATAATTAAACAATTTTATACTCACTTTCTCTACCCACAACTTTGTTTACAACCTTCCATCCTTCAGCCCTCTCTTGATAGGATCGATCGCACCCATAATTATTTCCAAGAAGCGCTTCAGGGTTTATCTGAACACTGAGGATGCCTCCTTAACGAAGATCTCCATCTACACAGGTGGCTCCAAAACAAATGAAGGTACCAGGGCAGGCATCTTCTCTGATGACATAGACCTTCATGAAAGTGTTACGCTGGGCAGGCTGGTAACTGTTTTCCAAGCGGAGGTCATAGCCATCATGCATGGCGCTAACGTCATACTGGAACGCAGAATCCAAAATAAAGCTATACGCATTCTGAGCGATAGCAGAGCAGTTCTGAGCTTAAATAAGCAGAAACTCCTCTTGGGGGTGGTTCACCAATGCCATCGCATTCTCGAGCTTGCTTCTAATACTAATGCCCTTGAGCTGGTTTGGATCAAAGGGTATTCAGGAGTGCATGGCAACGAACAGATTCTTTGGCGATACAGGGAGCGACTCGGGGCTTTGTCGGCCCTGAGCCATCGGTTGCTATTGCACCATCGGTGATGTTCTCCATGATAAGAAAAATATCTCACCGCCGTCACAAGGACAGGTGGGCTTGTACAACAAGCTGCCGACAGGCAAAAATTTTTATAAGGGCTTTCATGACGAAAATCGAAAAATTTGTCATATGCTTGCCGAGACTGAAACTACGGCTACTAGTGGGTATACTGTCCGGGCATTGCATACTAAGAAGCATCTGGGCATGATGGGTCTGTCAGACGACCCCACCTGTCACGGCTGTCAATAGGAGGATGAGACGGAGGAGCACATTCTGTGCACCTGCTCGGCACTCACCTGACTTCGAGGATCCATGCTGGCGGATTTCTGGGCTGAGAAAGCCGGAATTCGAGACACTCCCTGGTCCAACATCCTCAAATTCACCTGTAAGGTCAGGTGGTTGAGTAATGAAAGTCTTGTGGTTTTCTAGACAATATGGAAAACTCTTGTGGTTTTCTACAATGCTAGAATCACAGAGTGGTTTGATGCAATGAATAAGAAACGATGTAAATTAATCTATTAAATATGGAAAAACATTAAATTATGACATACATGTTTTATAAAATACTGCAACTGACATATGTATATAAAATCAACAACATTTCTTTGGAAACCAAGCAACATAATCAAATTAGAAAAACGCACCCTGCAAAGGTTTTAAAATAAACAATTATTTTCAACACTTCCCTAATTGTTTAGTTTTATATCGTTAAAGCAATCCGAGAAGATTGTTAACTTGAACCAAACGGCAACGTTCCAACCCTTTCGTTAACCCGTCTGCGGCTTGATTTTTTGTTTCCACATATGATACTTTAAGTTGACCGTCTTGAACCTTTTTGCGGACGAAGAAATAACGAATTTCAATATGTTTTGTACTGCGGTGCAGTTCTGGGTTCTTGATAACTTGAATTGCACTTTGGTTATCGATATTAATAACAGGAACTTCATCATAATTGACTAACTCGAAGAAAGGTCGCTTGATCCACATGGCATGTTTAGCAGCTTCACAAATTGCCACGAATTCCGCTTCCATTGTGGATAGAGCGATATCAGATTGTTTCCTGCTCATCCAGCAGATTGCTGCGTCACCATACTTAAACAAAACTCCACTGGTAGACTTCCGATCACTATCACTGGCGAAGTCTGCATCGCTGTAGATTTCAAGCTTGTCATGGCCATGGCGGTAAGTGAGTTGATAGTCCTTTGTACCTGCAAGGTATCTAAGAATCCGCTTAACACCAATCCACGTATGACTAGTTGGTTTTTCAACAAATCTTGACCAGTAGTTCACTGCAAACATAATATCTGGGCGGGTGCAATGAGCCAAGTACATTAATCGACCAATGACTTGTCGATAAGGAACATCTACAGATACTTCACTGTCACTGTCACAAGACAGGGGTTTACTAATTGGAGTCATAACTGGCTTACAATCATCCATTCCAAACATTGTAAGAGTATGCTCAATGTAACCCTTTTGATGGACCGTAATTGAACCATCACTATTATGCTGAATACATAGTCCGAGATAATGTAAATCTTCACCAATTGTGATTTTAAACTCTCGTTTCAGCTCCTCAAGAAACTTCTTTGCCGTTTGTTCGGTTGTAGACAATACTAAACCGTCATCAACATAGATGGCTATCATCAGTTTTTCACCATTGTAATAGCCTATAAACAAACACGGGTCAGACATACTTTGTTTGAGCCCATATTTCAATAAAACTGATGTGAATTTTGAATTCCAGCAACGGGAAGCTTGTTTCAAACCATATAGACCTTTTTGAAGTAAACACACACGGCCAGAGCCATCATTGTAGCCATCAGGTTGCTCCATGTAAATCTCCTCCTGAAGATCTCCATAAAGGAACGCGGTTTTTACATCAAACTGACGCATTTTCATACCTTTTGCAGCTGCTATACTAATGAGTGACCTGATTGTATCCATCCGTGCTACTGGACTAAAAGTTTCTTCATAGTCAATGCCAGCTCTCTGGGTAAACCCTTTTGCTACAAGTTGAGCTTTATAGCGACCAATACTTCCATCTGCATTTACCTTGACCTTATAAACCCATCGACTTTTAACTAGTTTTCGATTTTCTGGAAGCTTAACCAGTTTCCATGTTTTGTTTTCATTTAGTGAATCCATTTCATCATCCATAGCACTTTTCCATTGTGATGACTCATTTGACCCTATTGCTTCACTATACTTGGTCGGTTCATCATAGGAAATAAGAACCTCATCTTCATCATCACAGCCATCATAGTAGCGAGCGGGTTTCTTCAACATATTACGATTTCGCAGTTGCCGTGTGCCTTCATGATGTTGAGACTATAGGTGCAATGTTGTCGCTTAACGATGTATCATCTGGTTTCACTACCACAGGAGCATTAGTTTGGAACCATGAACTAGAGGAGGGCATATTTACAATAGTTGATTGTTCAACTGTCACTTCTGTTGTAAATTTGACATCTTTTGATATGCGTACTTGATTTTTGTGTGGTACATAATCACGATATCCGTCATAATCGCCGTGATAACCAACAAAAATACCTTTGTCTCCTTTTCTATCAAATTTCTTTCGATTTTGCTTAGGAACATGTACATAGCATTCAGTTCCAAATATCTTTAAGTGGTCAAATTTCGCCTTTCTTCCATACCACAATTCATATGGCGTTTTACCACTAACTGGTGTATTACCTGTCCGATTAAGAACGTACATGGCAGTATTTACCGCTTCAGCCCATAGCTTTTTAGATAAATTCTTTGTATGGATCATGGATCTTGCTGATTCACATAGGGTACGGTTTTCACGCTCAGCAGCACCATTTTGCTCCGGAGTATACGGGGCCGATTTTCTAAAAATGATACCATTATCAGCAAGTAGTTTGTGGTACTCAGAATTCTCATATTCTTTACCACCATCTGACAACATTGTTTTTATCACATGTCCACTTTGTTTAGCATGAGCAATAAATTCACGAGTCCGATCAATAACTTCAGATTTTTCTTTAATAAAATACACCATGCGAAATTTGGAGTAGTCATCTTTGAACTCCACATAGAGTCGCTTACCAGATAGTGAAGGTACATCCATTGGTCCACAAACATCAGTACTGACAAGTTCACACACTTTAGTTGTATCGATTGGGCCTAGATCTATAAGATGAACGATGTTGTTTACCGTAAACACAACCTTCACAGAATTCGTTATCCTCATTCACATCAATACCCTCTAGGCGCAGAAACGACTTGACATTACGTTTGTTTTGATGAGCTAACCTTTCATGCCACATCTGCAATTGCACATCTTCACTTAAGTTAACCTCGCAGGTAGAAGATGTGTTTGAAACGTTCGCTTTAATTGCTAGTTTGTATATTCCATTTACCTTTTGCCTGTTACAATCGTTTGACTGGATCGTGTGATAGAGCACTTTCCACCAACATAGACACAACTACAGCCTCGAGCTGTGACGACTCCAACAGATACAATGTTTTTGACGATTTTGGAACATACCAAACACCACGTAGCCAGATTACTTTCCATTTATTACCTATTTTGTTTGAACTTGAATGTCACCCTCTGCAAATGCATAGATAGCTTCTGAATTACCTACTCGAACAACTCCAGGGACCTTTAGTAAGATGAGCGATTGAAACCATTCTCGCCTATTACATAGATGACGGGACGCTCCTGAATCCAGAATCCACTCTTCAGATACAGTCGACGTTGATTCAAGTACATAGCAGTTAGTCGAGTCAGAAAGTATACATTCAGTTAAAATTCCTTCTTGAACTGGTTTTTCACTAAATTGTTGCTGCTGCTTACGCTGTTTATATTCAGCGTGTTTCTTCAAAGCTTTCTCATTGGTACAGTCTTTCATTATGTGACCAAATTTTTTACAGGCAAAACATTGGAACGATATTTTCCTATCACGTCGGCTATTGTTTTGCTTAGACTCGTCCACCTTTGGATCACTCTTCTTTGTCTTAAGATACATAGCATCTGTAACCGACTCACCGCCATCGCGATTTTTTAGAGAGAGCTCCTTAAGGCATAGTCGCTCAAGCAGTTTTTGCATTGTTTGCTTTTCTTTAGGCATTGCAGACCAGGTATCCTTAAACTCAAAATACTCTTGAGGCAGTGTATTCAAAATACGATTTATAACCACTGAGTCAATTACTTCTTCCACCGTCATAGAGCCAACTTCGTCTTTGATTTCTTTTGCAATACTTTCTATGGCATGGCAATGCGTGGCAATGTTAACGCTGGGATCTTTCACATAAGTGAACAATTTCGTATAGAGTAGATCTAACCGTTGTCCAGAGCGTTGTTCATAGATGCTCAGAAGTTTGTCCCACATAGAACTTGCATTTGAACAAGTTGACAACATTGAACACAAATCCTCACTGATCGAAGTACGGATTAAGATTTGGACATCCAAATCTGTATCCACATATTTCAATTTTGCAGTTTCATAGGTTGAACTTATGGTTGCATCAGCATCAGGTGCGGGCATGGTAGGCTCACTGTCTTTGTACGTAGGTAGTATTGCCTCGTAGATATGCTTCCGCTTTAACATCAACACGATGTTGGTTTTCCATATTGTCCAATTTTTAGCTCCACGAAGTAGATTAATTTTTACTCGATCTAATTCCATAATTACATCAAAACTTATAACGCATAGATGATACGTAACCTGGGCCCATAACCTCTTGTGGTTTTCTAGACAATATGGAAAACTCTTGTGGTTTTCTACAATGCTAGAATCACAGAGTGGTTTGATGCAATGAATAAGAAACGATGTAAATTAATCTATTAAATATGGAAAAACATTAAATTATGACATACATGTTTTATAAAATACTGCAACTGACATATGTATATAAAATCAACAACATTTCTTTGGAAACCAAGCAACATAATCAAATTAGAAAAACGCACCCTGCAAAGGTTTTAAAATAAACAATTATTTTCAACAGAAAGACTAACTTAGGGCAAGGAAGGCAGCACAATGGGCCCACTAGGAAGCCTGAGGGCATGTTGCATGTGTCACCCTTCTCAATTAAATCAATCAAACCCTCCATCCTTGTCTACTTTTGAAATTTTGCATAACAATTGTTTGTAACAATTTTGCTTTTAAACAGCAAGTTTTGCAAAATCAAATTTTCTGAAATTGGTAGTTGGTGAAAGCAACACAAATAGGCGTACATAAAACAAACAGAAAAAAACATTTTAATTATCTTTACATACAATAAATAATATTTCTAAGGTTGCATAAATTATTATAGAACCTTTATTTAGATCATAATTTGTAACAGGGCCGAAGGAAAGTTCGGCTAAGGCTACTCTACTAACGTGAGCTACTACTACACTTTAGTAGTTTAGGAATTGTACCACTTTATAGCAAGGCCGTTCTGGCTAGCAGGTTGGTGCAGTTCTGCATGCAATTCGAAACTGTGTTTCCAAGCGAACTGAGAATTACAAACAGTGCATTTAAATGGTTTCAACTTGTTATGTCGTTTCATGTGAACATCAAATAAACCTTCACTAATAGTTTCATAGGCACAGAAAGTACATTGAATAATTGTAAAATGTATTGAAATATGACATTTCAGAGCTTCTTCCTCAAATGTTTTAAATTTACACTTATCACAATCATACGATTTTTGTTGCTGGTGCAACACACCATGTAACTCAAAATCACGTTTCCACGGTGTTTTAAAAGCACATAAGCCGCAACTGTAAGGTTCTTCAACTGCATGCATGCGGAGATGTTGTTCTAAATCGCATATATCTTTGGTAACAAATGAACAGTTAGTGCAATTGTATTTTTTGTTGTGCTCCAAGATATGCAGTTTTAATTTCGCATGTGTTTTAAAAGTTAACGAGCATTTGTCACATGTAAAACAGGATTTAATGTTAATGTGTATTTTGGAATGACGCACCAGTTCTGTTTTAAGAACATTGCTATAATTACAATCGTTGCAGTAATACAAAGCTGAGGGATGGTTTTTTACTATATGGGATTTGTATTTTGATCGTTCCACAACGATACTGCATTCAGTACATTTTCTTCTAACATTTTTTAAACGAACTTTAGTTGTGGGAAGTTTATTAGATTCATTTGTCGTTTTCTTCGATGAAATAACTGGCAATTTGAGTTCATGATATGGTTTTGAAGCATCAGAGTTTGAAACGAGTTTAATGGTTGTATCGACAGGCTCTAATTTTATTTGTAGCTCTGTGATATTAACATCTTTAATATCTACATCAGATGATATAGCATCACTTTCAGTTTTGATCGAAGCATCGTCACAAATTTTTAAATCTGTTAAACTATCCAAAGAATCATCCGTTTCCTCAATACATTCGCGTTTTATATTCACTTCCATTACAACGACTAGAATAATACGAAAACTGGTTAAATTAAATAACACCACGTACTTTTATTAGTTGTTTCCTTGAATATATTATTCAGAATAAATTTCAATAAGAAAATACATTTTAGGGTTATGTAATAAACAACAATTGTGTCTAGAGTATCGCTATCGCCAAAGTTTTTATTCACCATTATCCTACACATAGTTTAAAATTGACTTAATCTTAAGCACGTGAATAATTTATCCAATGAAATGTAGGTTACAGAAAGATTGAATCAACCTGATGCAGAAAATTTGATTAACAGATTGGAAAGTCGTAGATTTGCTCATAAACAAATAAATGTGGTTTATAAAATATTATTAAGATTATAATTCTGTACTAGGAGAATTCCTTGCTTGCACTTCACATCACAGTCTTGCTCTAATTTCTTGGATTTCAGGGCCCTAAGAAACTACACGCATATGTATTTATTGATTGCCCCTTTATTTTAACATAGCCCCAAATCTTTCGGTCATTTTAAGCTGGTCTTTACCAATGTCAATACTTTTAAGCGAAGAGCGTTGTGTAGCCAATTGCTGCTTGTATTTGTTAGATAGTATATATTACTGAGAGAAATAAGCGGCATTTTGTAAATTAGGGCATAATTCTAATTTATAATAATTCCTAATAAAAGCTTGAACTTTTGTTGAAAACACGCTCGGTATATAAAAGTACGGTTTTTATTATTTGAATGGATAGGTATTTTCGGGGATTACCTGTTTAGTATTAAATGAAACCTTTAAAAACGAAAGAATCGTCAATCTAACTGAAATTTGCATTTATTATTGTTACTCTAAATCGTTACATGTACGAAAGCACGTAATTTTATTGAATAGTTCATTATTTGATCAACATTTGAAATGATAAACCGAAATATCAAAATACATACTCTATTTATGAAGACGCATTTTGACAGATAGTAGTTTGAAATGGTCAATAAAGTCGATTTTTGCATTGTTGAGTGTAGTAAACCAATCAGGTACTTTGTTGTAAATAGAAACCTCTACTATTGGCGTGGACTACATGCTTTTTAGCAAGGCTGTTGCTCTTATAGAATAGAAAATTTCCTGAATCATGTTGCTTTGCTTTCAATTTAGATGCGAAGTTATAAATAAAACGAGTTTAGTTTTAAGGGATAATTTTTGATGTTCTGTTGACAAACGCTACTATTTAAAAAGAATACTGTGATTAATAAAAATTGGTGCAAGTTTAAAGTATTCATAACCATTATAATGTGCCCGCAATTAATTAAATGTTGCCAATTTTGGAAAATTGTAAATAGACCCACATTTTTTTAATAAGTTTAAATATTGGAGGATTATTTTTAAGACTTTAATTCTAGTCTATACTATTCGCTACTATTTTATTTCTTGATTAGCTTTCTCGGCTTAGTGCTGGTGAAGGTCTTGTTTGATTTTATTCAAGTTCAAGCAACCATGACGCTAAGCAAGTTTGATAGTGATTTATATAAAGAGACTTTATTTATGTAACATTAATATTTGTAAGGTTTAGAATTTAAAGGATTGGTGAGCTGATGAATCTGAAGTTATTTCAAGGCACCTGTGAATAAAGGTTAGAAAAGCTTTTGAGATTTGTGATTCATTATAAAAACTGCATGAAGATATTTAAATCTGAAATTTGCAGGGTGCTTTTAGAATAATTTAAAATTAACATAATCAAATTTATGCCTCCACTAGTTTCGTAATACCATGCACAGAGTGAAACGACGATATGATAACAAATAATTTTTACTCACTCCTCTCCAACACTCAATTCACCTGAATAAGACAAACGAAATTCACCAAAAATTGTATAATGAACTAAATAAAATTTTTGTCATATTACAATTTACAAATCTACGGCCTTTTTAATATCATTTACCTTTTATAGAACTTTTAAACCAAATAATAAAATAAATGTCCCCATCGAATTAGCTCTTTACAAAGATTATAGATTTTTACACCTTTTTAAAGCAAATACAGCTAGCAAAAAATTTATCTTACCACGAATAGTTTCTTTGAACGTTCAAAGAAATATCTCTTTTTTTTTAAACATAATTCTACCAAATTTTTGTTGACCTTTTACACACTATATTTTATCACATGCAAATTTTAAGCTCACTTCTGAATGCACAAATCATATAAAATTAAAAAATGCAACGTTTTATAAATTGAATAAATAGTTCTGACCTTATAGTTCTCCTGTTTTTTCGTCTTCTTGGAGGTTCCTAGCCCCAACTTCCCACTTGTTCTGGAACTTCCGCAATTCGGATTAGAAATCACTATTGGTTGTTATTCAGTAACTTAGAGTCGTTTATTCGGTAGCTTAGAGTCGTTTAATCAGCAGCTTAGAGGGTTCACCAGCAAATTAAAGTGTTTACCAGCAACTGAGGGTATTTACCAACCACTTAGAGCGTTTACCACACTCTTAGGGTCCTTAGGGCCCTAAATTAATAAAATTGCAAAGATTTTTATTTATACTAATTATATCTCGAATTACGTTTATATCAACGGCAAAAATTCTATATAAATTTATTACAACACGTACTCTACTATTAAGTACTTAACGTTTAAATTTTGTTGAGTTCAACTTTTAAAATTAGCAACATACACTAAAAATTTCTATTCCCGTAATAATTTTCTTTTAAAATAGCACAGTCGGCGCGTGGATTATAAAATGAACCTCCTTTATTTGCTTCGTTATAAAATCAAGTTCCTTCTCGAATGTTCCACGCAGTCTCATTAGTTAACGGAACGCTATCGGTTGTTCGTACGTGGAAAAAACGTTTCAATTATGGTTATATCTGCAACGTCTTAGATTTTGGACGATCTAATATGTACGTTCTAAATTGCACGTACATCGAACTTTTTAGAGGAACTTGATTAACAAATGTTATTAAATATGACATTTTATGTACGTTCTAAATTGCACGTATTACCGTCGCCTCAAATATCCATACTTTATGAAATATGCTTGTTTTTAAGTGTTTGACTACTGCAAACTGGTATAAATTACAAGCATTTATTAGTTTCTTTACGCAACTACGTTTAGATTAAAAGGAATTTTATTCCACTGTTATTTTTCTTCAAATATGTTGAATTTGTGTGTTTTGAGCTTATGGATGTCCTTAAATGTTCTAAAATGATGGAATTAGTTCAGAAATTATTTATTTTAATAAAATGTAGTGAAGTCATTACGGAATGAGCTTCCTTTGATTAATTGTAGCTTGTTATTGATTTTATACAAGGTGATTTGTATTTGCTTTCCAAAATGAATGAATTGTGTACATTTTTGGGTTTAAATGTTTGATGTTCGTGGTTTTTATGATATTTACATGAGGTATTCCTATCTTGTGACCTTATATGAACTTAAGTAACCTTATAATCATAGCTATATATATATATATATATATATATATATATATATATATATATATATTGCTGTGAATCCTCTCATATCTGCAGGTACTGGCCCTTCCAAAAAAACATTCGAGCCCCACAGTTTGGGCGTCAAGAAATGCTGTGATACCTTTAAAATCCGTGAACTACGCTTTTCGCCTCGGCTGCTCACCTAATGTTATAAACCTCCTCATTCATAAAAAAAAAAACACATTCCTACCAAAAACATCAACGTTAACTCTATTTACATCAATATTCAGAATACATTAAAATTTCAAATTTAAAACTCAGCATAAATTTCAGTTTTAAAAAGAATTTCAAGATTCATTTTATTATCATTTTACTGTGCATCCACAATTAAAGTCCTTGTTGGATGCCTACTAATTAATATAACAATATAAGCAGACCGGAGTCTGAGTATAAAGGAGCATCTACCACCCTTTACGTTAATTAACCAGGTTTGTCTAATTGAGCTCAAAGACATACCCAAAGTTTCATCATATTCCCGAACATCAAAACAAAATACCCCTTTTTACTTAAACAAGCAAATTTCATCTTAAAATTAAACTTTTATGGTTAGAACAATTTCACTAATGTCCATTTAAAGTAAATCAATTATAAAGTCATTCAATACACACAAAATGTCAAACAAAATAGTATAATTTACCTGAAGGTTACTGTCCTCGTAGCTTCAAAGTATCGTTTCTTTAGTTAATCACACCATTCAACAGGATTATATTTACGGCTTCTGATTCTCTACGCTTTTAAAATTTGCTCCATCACCATCCATTCAAAGTCGTTTCTGGGCCTTTCCGGAACTCATCTGTGTTTATCTGACCCTTGATTCATGGATCCAGACACGTATTTGAACCATTTAATTATTAACACCCCCAAAAATAGCAAAGAAATTCATGCTTCTGTCACCAATATATACGCCAAAACTGCCTACTTTTGTGTATACATTCGTCGTTGTAAATTTTGCTAATTGGTACAGTGAAACTAAATTTTATTACCTTGTATCTAAGTGCACTGAAGTACATTCATGTTAGCACGTAAATAACAAGCTATTTTGAATCACTAAAATATACTAGCAAACTTTTAAATTATTTAATCAAACTAAAATGCACGGTTTAACATCTTCAATCAAGTCGCGTATGTACGAGCTTTTAACGCATCGAATCGTCAAAAGTCTAAGAGAGCTTGTTTATCTTCATCTCGGTATATATAGCAAAAGCCTGTCTGTCGGTCGGTTCCCCAAAACGGGTAATTCTAAAGAATTTCTCATGCCATGTTCCCAGTTTGCCGCTCACGCGTCGATTTTACGAATTTTCACTCGCCCCATTCAAATCTCAGAAAATTTCCACACGGCACGCAAGCATGTCCGAGAAAAACTAATTGATTTTGTACAGAAATTGTTGTTCTACCTCTGATATTTGCATCCTATTTTTAACCAATTGTGACCCCGTGACGTTGCTTAAATCCGCCTTTTACAATATGTGTCTTTGCTTGACGCATTTTCTCTTTCCTTCTCTACCGTGTTCTTATTGGTGCAACTTGATATTCTTTATTATCGATTATTTTAGTCCACATGGAGTGTGAAATACCCAGCTTTAGCAATTCTCGTAACTATTATGCGACGTTTTCCCAAGATTCTTTGAAACATTAATTATCTGCAAAATTTACGCCGAATGAGCTTTTAAATAAACCCAGGTGTTTAAACATACTATTAATTCTCAGAGCCTTATTCCGTGGTATTTTAATCTTGGGTTTTACAAGTTTCTATAGGTATTATATGTTATTAACGGTTTAATTAACTCCAATTAAAATTGATTTCTATCCTTTTCATTTTAGCGAATACAACTTAAATATTAATTATTATAGGTACACTTTGTTTTACTACCGGTTACTTAAATAGAGTTAATTAATATAAACTTTGCACGTAATTTCTCTTTGTTTAGGAATAATTACATTACACGCAGAGCTTTTCAATACTGCTTCTTTTGATATAAAGCGTCTTATAAATAATTTAAATTTCTTATTTTACTGAAACAACCGAGTTTATTTATGCTTCATGGTTTTAATAACGCGTATTATTTAATGAAATTCCTTATACACGGTGATTAAAATTATTTGATGTGATTATTTAATTTTCTACCCTGGTCTAAATATGAGTATTTTATATATATATATATATATATATATATATATATATGTATATATATTGCTGTGGACTCTGATAAAAGAAATCTAGCCCCACGGATTGGGTGCCATAAAATTGCTGTGGACCTCAAAACAATCGGGATCGCTTTCTTGGGGCCGTCATAAAATTTTCTAAAAATAAAATAAAAAGAAATTCACACTCTACCTTTTAAACGCCTCCTTATTTCTGCACACCCTGGCTAGCTCAGAAATCAGCTTCTTCTTGAATACCTACCATCCTAAGTACATTCCTTTCTCACAAACACAGTCAAATAAAATTACCATTCAAATAAGGCAACAAGACATACAACCTTTTTTATTTACACATATTGATAAGTTTCCATTAGTAAGAAAATATTTACACATTGGTACATACAGTTTGATAATAACTGTTACTATCTCAATCTTTAAATCTCTTAAAACTTTATGATTTTAATATATTTCAACAATTTTATTTTAGACGAGTAGATGGGCCCGTCGTGCCACCCTAAATTGATTTTTATTCTGGTATATTTTGAGCTCTGTATAACCCAGTTACTCTAAATGCTTTTAAACCTTGTATTTTTGTTTAAAATAAAGCTAAAGACCCGTTTACTCCTGACAACAACATGTTTATATCATTAATAAACAATTTTAAATAATCAATATTAATTGTCCTGTACATATACCCTTTTAAATGAGTTTTTATGGTAATAAAATACACCCCCAATAAGTTAAAGCACTCAAACACAAAATATCAGCACAAATGTTCAAGTAAAAGCAAGAAATTAATTTTCTTTACCTAGAGTAAGTTTCCTCCATCGTTCCCTCTGAAGATGTGTACCAAAAACCCTCGTCGTTGTGTCCATACACTACGTGATTATATTTAGATCCAACTGATCCCCACTCACTACTCAAATCTCTGCACCACCTTCTTTAGTATCTCTACTCGGATAATTGTCTTGACAAAACTTAACTTTTCATAACCACTACACTTCACGCATACTTGTTTCTAACTTTTTGATTCGCTTACCCAAGTGCCATCAGTAGGGTAGCTAAGCCGGTTTGGCAACAGAGATCCACAGCAAGATATGTATACGCCGGTTCGAGAACAATATGAACAGCTAAGCCGCTTTGGGAAACAAAACGTGCAGCAAGATATGTATACGCCGCTTTGAGAACAAAATTGTCTTTGTGTGTA